>CM023481.1:296507103-296922103 GCA_013339685.2 Hyalomma asiaticum
GAGAAGAAGCGGTTTAACATTATTTTTTTTAGCACGTCTCTGCGGGGTGCTGACGTGTATAGTCCTGTGTCCATTTCAGCGTCAAGCATTGTCGAGATAAAACAACGCACGCAGCGTTTGTTTTGAACGATTACTGCATCATCACACAACTACATCAATCAACTCGCAGACATGAGGGTCGGAGAAAGGCGTGCGCCAAGCCGGTAAATAGCCCCCCCTCCTTCGTACTTCGGACGAGAATGGTCGCAGATTAACTGATGAGGAATAATATTCTACCGACGTGACTTGCCGCACCTCAGGCTTACGAGAATACACTGCGAACACGTCGTGGAATTGTGCCAACGCACGGACACATTAGGCACAGGAGACAGCATCCACTGTGAAATAAAAATATTCCATTTGTCCCCACTAGTGACCATACACGACCGCTCGCTGACACAGGTGACTCGTTCAATCTAACGAACTAGGAAAGAGTCGCAAAGAAAAAAATGATTACCGCGAGGAGACCGATGATGTCGCGAAGCGGACTTCGATTTCCTTTATCAAGACCTGACAATTAAAAGCAATGAAAAATGAAGTAGGACGCGATATCGTAGTGCAAAATGAAAAAGAAAGACTAGGAGGCAGGCAAGAGAGGGAAAGAAAGGCGACGCTATTTTCTTTCCTTCTCCTGGCTGCCTTTTAGAGTTCCTTTTTCCAGTTTTGCGCTATGATATCGCGTCCTATAGGAAGTACCAACACGCCCTAAGAAACAGTTATCGTGAAATATAATTAAAGGCGAACGTTCTTTGAAACATCTGCACTTCCGGCAAAGAAAGGCATATTTTGTCGCAAACAGACACTCAGTGAATGAAAACGCACAGGCGACGTACGTAACGGGCGGTTGATATCTCCCAGAGACAAAGGTCCGATGTCGTTCAGCAAATACCATCTTAGACAAGGAAACAGCTTTTGCGGCCAACAAATCAGTCTCTGAGCCACAGTGTTGTTCACTATACCTTAAGCAGGTATATATTTAATCTTGTAACTATAGTTAGTGTATATTACTGTATTTTACCTGTTTTCACTTATTAAGAAAGTGAAGTGTACTTTTTTTTTTCTTTCGTGTGTCTTTTTGTTTTGGACAACTGACCCGTTACTATACAATAAGCGAATGTGCAGAGCCCCGCCCCCTCACCCCCTTCTTTTTTTTTTTCTTCTTCATTTTGTTTAAAGAGCGAATCGCAAGTCCGAGGGAATGCATGGCTAGGCAGCAAAGCGTGCCACAGTCTATGCACTTTGAAATGCCAAGCATTCCTTGACAAAGCAAAGGCAGATCGAATATCTATCTATCTATCTATCTATCTATCTATCTATCTATCTATCTATCTATCTATCTATCTATCTATCTATCTATCTATTCGTCTGTCTAGTCTGTCTGTCTGTCTGTCTGTCTGTCTGTCTGTCTGTCTGTCTGTCTGTCTGTCTGTCTGTCTCTGTCTGTCTGTCCAGCTGTCTTCGTGTTGGGGCACTCGTGGTAGCTTCGTTAACTTTCGATATACCAAAATTCGCATCGGGCATGACGAAGACGAATGACATTACATGAATAGCACAAATGACATGCACATGTCGTGAAGCTGTGGTCGTGTTATTAGCGTGGTGTCTCTGTCAGAACGTCCACGCGCGCACGGCAAGCACGCTGGTAACGAATCACATGTATGACATGAATGGCGCAATGGACAAGATGTCACTGCAGCCATTTTTAGCTGGAATATCTCAATATGCATAGCATAACTTAAATGGCATACATGACTGAAAAGGAAAGAGAAACAGAGGGTTGGCGTGTATTCGTTTGCATATATATGCTATACGGGCTGGAGTGGCACATAAGAGTTTCTTCATATCTCACGAGTGACTAAAAGGCCAGTGGCACCGCGGCTTATTTGCGCCATTGCGAAGGATGTCTGTGTTGAGAAACGAACTTCGCCGCCTTCAGTGCATGTGCAAAACAGGATGAAGGTTCTTCCTCCAGGTTCCCCTTCTTGCACTAGCTGATTTCAAGAGAATTATGCCGGCAAATTTTCAAATTCAACGGCACCATTTTTATTTTTCTGCCGCCCTCGATTGCGCTTCCCTTTCCTTGGCAGTCACTCTTATTCCTTAAGCAGAAAGTTAGTCTCCAATGTACACTTTCTTAACGCCGAACATTTTTTATTTAAACTCTCATTGCGCCGTTCTTAAGTTCTCAAGCTTGTAAAGAAAGGAAAACAGCGCTGAACCTTTGACGACACACAAAGGAAGACAGACGATGACAGGCGCTAACTTACAACTGATTTTTATTTTTTTCCGATATGTGGGCACGTTTATATTACAATCAAAAAACACACGTGACTGCCACGATTATGCTCGCACCTCTGTGTCTTCAAAGCCAAACGCATCGCCACAGTGTATCACAATTGTACAAATCATCTGACGGATAAAAATTCAATTTCGTTTTGAGAGAGAGTTAGGGAGGTAGTAGTAATTCATTTATCCCTAAGCTGTTTTTCGTATTTCCTATTTCAGTGCCTCCAATTATTTGTCTGCTTCTTGTTTTTGTTTTTCATGTCTGGCGATAACTACTGTTTCGCGAAATCTTGGTTCGCAGCCACAATTCCTGCAGTGGATGTCAAGGTGGCTTCTAATAGCTTTTTGCAAGTCGTATTAATGTTCTTTCAACCTTGCATTTAAGCATCTTCCTGTTTGAGTGAGCTACGTTTTTTTTTTCCGCAGCTTCTTTTTTTCAAGCTTCCTTGTTAGCTTCGATTTTGTGCTCCGGTCTCGTGTTAGTATTACAAATGCAAAGACTGTACGTATTTCGCTTCAGGAATACCAGTAAGGTGGCAGTCATGAATTGATAATGCCTATCTTAATCGCTCTAAGACATCATTTTTTTTGCTCTCAGTTTTATTGTAAAGATCAAGGTTCGCTGTGAGCAATTGATCTACATAAGCCGGATCGTGCATAGATTCCAGAGGCTGACTGCCGATCGCAATTTCTTTTTCTTTCGCCGGGCAGTTATCATCCAATACCTATAGCCTGCGGTAATATCAGTCTTCAACGCTAGTGTTACAATTTGTTGGCTAAGGTTCTCAACCGTTTGTTAAACGTCATCTCCAGCAGTGTTCAACAGGACAATGTCACTGCAAAGCGTAAGTTGCCGAGATATTTCCCAGTAATCCTCACTTCTTTCCTTTCCCAGTCCAATAGCTTAACCATTTCTCGCAAAAATACAGTACGTAGAATTGCAGATGTTTCCTTGCTTAATCTTCCTCATAAAAAAAATGCAGTAGATAGATTTGCAGATGTGCTTCTTTGATTAATCTTCTTGCTCCGTCCACTCTTTTTGCGAAGGTACAGCTGCGGAGTGTTAAAAATATTATTTAAGGCCTGCGATTCCTGGGCCCTACGTAGTGTCTACATAGCTGCTGGCATCTCTGCTGAATCGAACGCCTCTTGTAAGGTTTGCAAGCCACGCAAAGACGTTGGTTTGTACTCAGCATGACCCTGATCTACCGGATGGACGGAATGGATCTAACTTCTTTGGGTACATGCTTTCTAGGTCTGCCTTGGACCTCTCTGAATTGAATGAAGTGCTACCGTTTAATAATTTTGATACACCAGTAAATATGCCATTGAAGGTCTATATTACATCTACCCACCAATTAACTTATCAGACAGTAGGGTAGGTGCTGCCGCTAGCCTCGAAGCTCCAGAAATAAGCAGTATGCGACCACTATACACCAGTGGGTTTTGCGTGTGGCTGCACTATAGAGAAGAAAGTTGCAAGGCCTCTTTTATACATTGAAACATTGCTAGGCATTGCAATCACGTATTACATTACACTTTCCCACATTTGTGAACACAGCAAAAAAAAAAAAAAAGCCTAGTTGAATCTTAATTTTCTTCCTCATGCGGCATAGTAATTTCCTTTATTGCGCATTAGGTCACCCCCCACAAATATGTTACAACAACTGATGGTCATGCGACTCTGGACACGCGCGATAAAACAATTGAGTGTAATAACTGCCGGGTTTTTACGTGCCAAAACCACGATATAATCCTGAGGCACGTCGTAGCGCAGATACCACCTGGGGTTCGTCAGCGTGCACTAACATCGCATGGTAAACGGGATTCTAGAGTTTCACCTCCTTCGAAGTGCGATCGTTGCGATCAAACCCGCGTTTTGGTGTAAGCAGCCGAGTAGTATGCCTAAATAATCTAGAAAAATGCTAAAGAAAGTATTTGTCAACTATATTTCAATGCAACGTACAGTTAGGTTAATGACACAGTAAGCAGCTTCCTCTACGCGCCATAGGTACGTCACATGACCACGAGAACGCCACCTAGCCAGCAACTAAGTAAACATAAGCAGGTGTGCCTCAACCTTTTCGTAGTAATGCGGACAATCCTTTGACGTTGAGTGGCAAAAAGCAGGCGTCCTCTTTTAGCAGCTAATGCGTCGCCACGGCGTGTGATGTGACTTATTCAGGTGGTGCCTTGTTTCCTCAAGAACTGACAGAGAAGTCGTTTTTGAAGAAGTGAACTCAAGAATTACCGTGTTAGGACATGAAGGGAAAGCGCTAGCAAGAATGCAACGTTTCTATATACGTGGGATCCTTGTACGAGCCGGACGTGTGCGCGAAACTCAATAAAGGACCGCGAAAGCAGGCACGCGGAAGAGCATCGTTGTCGCATCGGCAGACGAGGCCGATCGAGGGATGTCTTGTTACTATAGTAGGTTTCTTTAGCCATTCGCAACCAGGGGTTTCCCCAGAAATTGAAATCAGGGGGTGTGTCTGAAGGTCCAAGGGGAGGCCGCTGGTTGAGGTTAAGCGGTAGTAGATGTCATGAATGTGATACATATTGTAATCCAGACTATAAGAGAAGCTCTGGAGAAGATGGGGGCTTGCATCGATGAACAGATCGCTAAAAACGATGGAGAACAGGGAATGTCGCTGGAGCCAACGTTTCGACAAGTCTTCATCAGGACGTCATGTTCAGAAATATTTTTTATTGATGGTTGGGCCAAAAGGCCGAGAAGCGATTCCCATGTTCATCGTAACATATTGTAAGAAATACAGTGGGGGGAGTGGCCATTGAGAAAAACAAATGAAGGGTATGTACAACACCAAGGGGACTGTTGGGAAACATATATGTTCGTTATTAAGCATCTGCAGTACGCCGAAAAGGCTGAAAATTCGCACCGCATTGAGTGCCGAGGTCCATACAAATCTAATCCTGAATTCAAGAAACTTGGCCAATTCAACGGTGGCATGTTAGTTAAATATTTATGTAAGTACGTTATTTGATTATTAACATATGTGCAGAAACTAGGAGGATAGCGAACGAACTCATGAAGAGGACTGATATGCAGCGTGCAATGACACGGGAAACGACAGGCGTAAGAGACAGGAAAACAGCTAATTGAACCAGAGAATAAAACAGGCGTATGTAATTGACATTAAAGCCACGTTATACGCACGGCAGATAACCGCTTCAGGACGGAATGAACACGGATTAAGGGATGGGAAACAGGAGACGACGGAGGGTTGGGCGAGGCGATTAAAACATGAAATATGCCGACATAAATTTAGCAGAATCGGCTCGCGGAAGGCCGAGTAAATGGGGTACTATAGGGAGAGGACTTTATTGAGCACAGAAATGAGCTGTTGATAATGATGACGAATTAATTAAATGTATCTGCCATTGTGCAGTGCGAAAGCTTTCATCAGGCACGGAGTGAAGCACCTGTAGTGCTGGGTGGTTGGCGAAGCCTCAGCTCGATAACATCTGTTTTCGCAAGGAAATGTGTGTCAGAACTCCGAAGAATGTCTATGTTACGTTATACGGTGCGGAGCAAGTAGGCGAGTTTCGGATATTTCGCAACTGCATCTTGTTCACTGTGGTACACGGTGGAATGAACGAATGGGAAAGATTTTTTTTTTTTTTTTCCAAAAGGTACCAGCGTCCCCTCTGAACGGGAAGACAATAGCGAGATACCTTGCCCGGAATTTACCGTGGCTGCCAAAAGAACGTGTCTAAATGACCAGAACTGGTGGTGCCTACCGGCGTCCTGCAAATTGACGAGACCCACACGATTCGACACTGCGTGACCGTTGTTTCCGCTCCCTTTCCCCTTGCGCGTTGTTTCTGCAACCCCCCTCCCTCATCATCATCATCATCATCATCATCATCATCAGCCAATTTTATGTCCACTGCAGGACGAAGGCCTCTCCCAATCCTCGCCATCCTTGCCTGTCCTGCGCGAGCTGATTCCATTTGATGCCTGCGAATTTCTTGATTTCGTCCCCCCATCTTACTCTCTGCCGCCCACGGCTGCGCTTACCCTCTCTTGGTATCCATTCCGTCGTTCTAACTGTCCATCGGTTATCTAGCCTTCTCATCACGTGGCCTGCCCATGTCCATTTTTTCTTCTTAATATCGTTCATTATGTCGGCGACCCCCGTTTGTTCTCTGACCCACTCGGCTGTCTTCCTATCCCTTAGTGTAACGCCTATCATTTTCCGTTCCATCGCCCGCTGCGCGGTTCTTAACTTCCTCTCTAGCTTCTTTGTAATTCTCCAGGTTTCCGATCCGTAAGTCAGTACTGGCAGGATGCAGTAGTTATATAGTTTCCGTTTGAGTGATAGTGGTAGGTTTCCGTTCATGAGTTGTGAATGTCTGCCATATGCGCGCCATCCCATGTTTATTCTACGGTGGATTTCTTTTATATGGGTGGGTTCTCCAGTAAGTAGCTGTCCTAGGTACAGATATTCTTCTACGACTTCTAATGTATGGGTTTCGACCTTGAATAGACGTTTTTTCGCCGTGCCACTTACCATTATCTTTGTTTTCTGCATGTTCATCCTTAATCCTACCTTAGCGCTTTCTCGGCTTAAGTCTTCAATCATCTTTTGCAATTCGTCGCCATCATTGCTAAAGAGTACTATGTCATCTGCAAATCGCAGGTTACTCAGATATTCGCCGTTAATCCTGAGCCCTGTCTCTTCCCAGTCTAACCTTTTGAAGATTTCTTCCAAACATGCAGTAAATAGCATGGGAGAAATTGTATCTCCCTGTCTGACACCTTTCTGTATTGGGATTTTTCTGCTTTTCTTATGGAGGAGCAGGGTGGCTGTAGAATCTTTATAGATGTTGGCTATTGTGTTTATATAGCTATCACATATTCCTTGAAGACGTAGTGCCTCCAGAACTGCTGGTATCTCTACCGAGTCGAAAGCCTTTTCGTAATCTATGAAAGCCATATAGAGGGGTTTGTTGTATTCAGCGGATTTCTCGATTACTTGATTGACCGCATGCAGGTGGTCCATCGTAGAGTATCCTTTTCTGAACCCTGCTTGCTCTCTCGGTTGATTAAATTCAAGTGTGGCCCTTATTCTGTTTGAGATAACCTTTGTGAATATTTTGTAAAGTGCTGAGAGTAGACTAATCGGCCTGTAGTTCCTCAAGTCTTTAACATCTCCCTTCTTATGTAATAATAGAATATTTGCGTTTTTCCAGCTTTCGGGTACATTTGAAGTTTTGAGGCATTGAGTGTATAGTGTCGCGAGCTTTCCAATAAGGAATTCTCCGCCATCTTTGATCAAGTCGGTGGTTATGCCGTCATCTCCAGCCGCTTTTCCGCGGGACATGCCCTGTATTGCTTTCCTAACTTCGTCCGCAGTGACGCATGGGATTTCGTAGTCCTGCTCGACATTTAATACACTCATGGTGGGGAGACTCCTATTTGAGCTGTATAGTTCGGAATAGAAATCCTCGGCCACTTTGGTTATGCCACTAAAGTTAGTAACGATGTTGCCCTGCTTATCTTTCACTGCATGCATTATGTTCTTTCCCGCACAAAGCTTCCTTTTGGTTGTTTTGATGCTGACTCCTTTTCTGACGGCTGCTTCTATTTCTTTCACGTTATGGTTACGTACGTCCCTGACTCTACTTTTACTGATGAGCTTAGATAGCTCGGCGTATTCTATCTTGTCTCTTGAGTTAGTTATTCTCATCTGTTGGCGTTGCTTGATTAGATTTTTAGTAGACTCCGAGAGTTTACTCACAACATGTCTTGGTGCTTTGCCCCCTACTTCGATTGCTGTTTCGGTGATCAGATTAGTAATGTCTTCGTTCATCTTCTCTATATCCTCATTATCTTCCTGTCCTAGAGCCTCATACTTGTTCTTAAGTGCAATGCTAAATTCTTCTCTTTTCGCCCTGACGCTATCGAGGTTGGCCTGTTTCCGTGTGATTAACTTTGTCCTTGTTCGCTTTAGATTGAGGGATATCTTCGCCCTTATTAGTCTGTGGTCACTAATTCTAATCTTATTAACCACTTCTGTGTCTTGTACTATACCTAGATCAGTGCACATTATGAAATCTATTTCGTTTTTCGCCTATCGGGGTAAACGGACAAGGAATGAGCTACGCTACGAGCATAACACACGATGAGTTCTGCTTCTCTCTAAATTACAAGGCCGCAGCACTTCCGTGGTATATAGGAAACCACATTCAACATATTACGATGTAGGTTGAACGCCGACAGACGAACACAGAATTTATTATCACTGTGATTCCGTTTGTGCGAGCTAGGTCGCTATGCACACTTTTCCCGTTTCTTACTTCCCCCCCCCCCCCCCCCCCCCCATTCCCCCCAGCTATCGCCCTCCTTTCGCCCTCGCTATCTCTATCTCCCTCAGACAGCCACTTTGCCGCGGCAGAGAACAGAAGGATAACGACACACTGCGGTCAAGCTGCACGTGATGACGCGACAAACACGCCGTAAACACCCGCGGCGCAGGCGAGACAATCAGGCATGCCTTTCTTGTATTCGAAATCAGCAAAAATGCTGCATTGCGGACATTTTGAAGTTAATCGCGTCACAATTGACGAGAGGGCACAGCAGTAATCTGTTCTCAAACACCTCGGCGACCCGACAACCCAGACGACTCGGCCACGCTTTTGTAGTAGACCAAGGGGTCCCGAGTTCGAATCCTTAAGCGTATAAAAAGTTTTTTTTTTTTTTTTAGCACTTCTGCCTTTTACCCTTTGATCCTTTATGGTCTCTCTACGCTCCTGAGGTATCTTATTTGTACCGACTACTTCTCTTTAATAATCATACCCTGTCCTGATTAACCCACTCACTGCAACACCTCTGAATGTCTCCTCCCCCCGGGGAGCCTTTGGACAAAAGATGCATATGGGCGCCCACCATCACCGTGCTTCATCTACGTAACTCACTTGAGCACCAGAACAGGAACTGGCCCCCCTGGTGCAACACCATGGCCAACACCTCCCAAGTTACCGGACCAACCAAACCCGGGACCTACGACGACGACATCAACAGAGCTTCCAGCCACGGATGCGACCACACGGGTATTGGAACAAAAGACTCAAAGAGCCTCTGGACTCGGACAGGCCGTCATTGGAAATTAAACGTAGCGACTCTTAACACGCGAACCCTTTCAAGCGAAGCCAGATTAGCTGAACTACTAGAAGAATTAAGGGGTATTAACTGGGATATCATTGGCCTTAGCGAGGTTAGGAAACCAGGAGAAGGGTACTTATCGCTTAATGAGGGACACGTTCTTTGCTACAGAGGACTACCAGAGAAGCGCGAATACGGCGTGGGGTTCCTTATACACAAAGACATAGCAGGCAACACCGAAGAATTCTATAGCATCAACGAAAGGGTAGCAGGGCTCGTGATAAAATTAAATAGGAGATACAAACTAAAGCTAGTACAAAGTTACGCACCAACGACCAACCACAGTGACGAGGCTGTAGAACAGTTCTACGAGGATGTAGAAACGGCAATGAACAAGGTACAGACCCAATATACGATTGTTATGGGGGACTTCAACGCGAAAATAGGAAAGAAACTAAAAGGAGAACATGCCGTCGGTAATTACGGAGAAGGAGATAGGAATAGCAGAGGGGACATGCTAGTAGAATTCGCCGAAAGAAACCACCTCCGTGTAACGAATACTTTCTTCAAGAAACGTAGGAACAGGAAATGGACGTGGAAAAGCCCCAACGGAGAAACGAAAAACGAAATAGATTTCATAATGTGCACTGATCTAGGTATAGTACAAGACACAGAAGTGGTTAATAAGATTAGAATTAGTGACCCCCTCCCTCAACGTTCTTCTTAATATCTTGGTATTACCAGATAGGCTATTGGCGCGTCTTTTCAAACCTCTGGTCCATTTATTTATCTATCAATCTGTTCATTCATAAGGTGCATACACTCATCTACAGCGCACTGAGCGACGTCACGCGCCGCATGCAGTACACATACGCCCATGTTCCGAGTCAGCTAGCCGGCAAGAGCAACAGCGGAGCGGCCGCCTCGAGCACACCGGCGTGGCAACATACGGCCTTCCTGGCTCGCTCCACGTCTCGGCGCGCAACGATAAGCAACACGACGCCACACACCACCACATGACTGGCCCCTCGCTGCGGCCCGACTACCTCTACGGCGGAGTCTGCAGAGACCTGAACCCCGATTCGACAGCCTCATCACGGCATCGTCTTTGTGACCACCTTTTAGCTTCCTTCCCTCCACGACATCACAGACGCTCCAGTCACATTCAACGATAGTATTACCCAAGTAAAAGCGAGCGAGAGCTTAAAAAAAAATACACGGAGAAAACCAACGCAACGCCGCCCGACCTCACGAGAAAAAGCGGAGGGGAAAACCAACCGCTCTTGCAGCGCTTGCAGTGCAAGCAAAGCGAGGGGAAGCGCCACGGTGGAGAGGTCGGGTGATGGGGAGGAAGCAGAAAGAGGGGGGGAGGGGGGTCGAGCGTACTCTCCGCACCAGCAACCTTTTTGTCACGTGATTCAGTTGCTGTAAAAAGATGGGCGCCCCGCGTGAGGCTAGCCCGCGACGCGGTTGAAGGGGGGGGAGGGGGGGGTCGGAAAACTGGCATAACGGAAGTGACGTTTATACTCGCCTGAAAGTGACGTCAGGGTTCGATCACGAGCGTGAACGCGCCTGCCTTCACCGCCTTCACTATATCTGACACGGGTGCGGTTGAGGGTCGGCGCAAGCTGCTGTGTTAGTTGCTCTTATCTCCGGCTACGCGTACTCTGACAGTGTCGTGCAGTATCGTTCGCCTGCACGCATCCTCCCATTCGTATGCGATGCGCGCACTACAGCACACAATCACTTAGGAGACCTCACTCATTGAGGCGATCGATTTCACTAATCAATAGTGGTATGATGTCTACGTATAAGCGCAGAAGCGACAGTAAAGGCGTCAAATAATTTTTGGGGTGCTTCACTTTCTTAATGTACTCCAAGGACATTTGCTGCTCCACAATTTCACTCACTCCGTGTCAACTTTATTCGAACTATGTAATATAATTTATATTCATTTTAAGCTAAACGTAAGTAATTAACTTCAGCAACGACATGTTGCAACTATCATATAAGAAATAATCTACACGCACACGCATCATATATATATATATATATATATATATATATATATATATATATATATATATATATATATATATATATATATATATACATACACGTATGCTATGGTTGTCGACGCACTCTAACGGACAGTAAGAACATAAAGCATGGGGCATCGCTATATCTTCAGCAGCCAACTCCAAGATCAACTATCCAATGTTATTCAATCGTTGATTTCTGGAGTTTTACGTCCTAACACCACGATATGATTAGGAGAGAAGCCGTAGTGGAGGGCTCCGGAAAAATTCAACCAGCTGGTGTTCGTTAACACGCAATGACACTGCACAGTACACAGGCCTCAACATTTCGCCTCCATCGAAATGCAGCCGCCGCAGCCGGGATTCGATCGCGCTATCTTTGGATCAGCTGCCGAGTGCCATAGCCACTAGACCACCGTGGCGGGGCCCAACGTTTTTCAAGGTCACCCCACGACTCTTCCTATATCCCAACAACAGTTACCTTTTACACTGGATAAAAGCACTCCGACTGACCATACTTATGTTCTTTAGTTTTTAAAAAAATATGAATCAGCAACTCATGTGTTCATTTCTAAACGATTTGGCCATAAATGCCGATGTACCCGTAGAAGTGCCAAGAAATTCGAAAAAGAGGGAGACTCCGCAATTAGCACGTTGGACGGCTATGTGACCGAAATTTTAAACGTGTCCTGCTTTTTGTTAAAATGAGCCTACTTTTTCTTTTTTCGACGCGTTTTTATGGAACAAGAAAATATTAATGGCCCGTCAACACGTGCCGTGGTACCTTAGTGGCATAGGTGTTGGACTGCAAAGCTCGAGGACGCGGGTTCGACTGCTGGCCACGGAGGGCGCGTTTCGATGGGATCGAAATGCAAGAGCACCCATGTACTTAGATTTATATACATGTTAAAGAATCCCAAGTGGCCAAAGTTAATACAGCTAGTCCTCGTAAGCGTGCCTCATAATCTTATCGTGGTTTTGGCTTGCAAAACACCTGTGATTATTATTGTTCTGTTAACGCAGTAAATACGTTACGACTCATTGTCAGCGACATATTTCAGCCGCAGAGAAAAACACCGACAACAGAGAGGAGCAAAATGGTAGCTGTTGTCGTTTTACTTTGCATCTAAAACATGTCTCTTAGCAAATGCGAACTTGGCCAACAAGCAGTACCACTTGTCAGCATATGCATGTGATCTCTCGATACTTTCACATTACCTCGGTACAGCTGGATATGGTTATTTGCTTCTCACATTGGTCAAATGCCTGACCAATCTTTGGAACTCTAGAACCACTAAAAATGCCCGGCTTTCGAGCAGACCAGATCAGCAAGACTCTCTCTACACTGGAGTTGCAATTAAGTGCACATTGTCAATGCTTTGTTAAGAGACGGCTTTCGTTCATTACGTAAATACCACTAATCTCTTTGTTATTTCTCATGCCACAAAATGTCTCTGAGACATTTCCTTGCCTTTTAGTGTACTTAATTTTGCCATCTGGTATGGCAGAAGGTCAATCAAGTGGAGCAGGTTGCTGGCAATGAATGTTAACAAGAAAGAAAGAAAGGAAGAAGACGAAGACAGCTTTCCTAAGCAAAAAATACGACTGCGAGAAATGAGTCAGCATTTATGTCCCGAGATCTTGTTACAATGTGAACAACTGCTGTTTTTGAAGAGGTCTTGTGCAACTTTAGGGTGATTTGGCAAGTATGCATTTGCTGCTAAGCGTAACTTCTTCGCTGACGATTTACAGATCACAGCGCGAGATGGTAATTTCTGTAAAGGGGTCATTTAATGCCTTGTAACTCATGTATTGGTAAGCAACTTAGCATGAACAATTTATGAGTCACCATCACAAATTGACTCCTGTTCATAAACCGATACTTCACGAGTAGATGCTAGAATAGCGTGCTACATTGAGCAGCTTTAAAATTGCACTTGATTTTGTCTCGTAAGAAAAAGAGAGCATGTTGGTGTACTGAAGTGCCTCTCAGTGTTAACATGCGTACATTGTTTCGTAAACAAGCAACACCAAGAGGAACGGAACGCTTGAGAGACGACGCTGAGGCCAAATGGGCACGTTCGTTCTTTGAGGAAAAACACGGTTATAATTAATCCCGCCTACGATGACGCGTCGTTCTGTTAAATAACTGCGATAAACATGGAGACGAGCCAAGCGATAAGTATGAAGTAGTTCAGAGAATTCAAGCTGATATTCTTTGTCCTGAACTCACATGGATGAACGTCGGTGATCGCCATTAATTCGGCGTGGAAAGAAATATTGAAAATTTGTTGAATATATCGAGAATTGAAGTATGCAATGGCAACTAAATTGCTAATGCGATGCTAATGCTAATTGATAATGCGATTCAACGAACCCGACACATATGCCACCATTCCGCATTGGTTAGATAATTTGACTCGTGCGGCAGCTGCGAAAGAAAAGCGAAGGTGATCTTTGTATATTTGGGCACATGAAACTCCATAGGAACGAACCTTGTATATACAGCAGACATGAACGCATTTTAGTCAGAACTGGGTTAACACTGCTGAACCGCCGAGAACACCCGATGTCTGCGAGGTGTTCAGTGCTTTTAAATGCTGGACGGCATCATTGCAGTATGGTAACATGGCGCAGAGAATGGTATAGTAAAGTCACGCTCGTGATGCAAACGAAAATCAATGGATCCTATCATTTAACAAACAGCAGCTTTGCATGAAAAGGTAGCACAGGGAACATCACGACATCGTTTCTTTGTCTTTAGTATAAACAGAAGCTGTCCAGCATGGGGAGCCATGCATAAATGTGAAAAGAAGAGCGATTTCGTAAGGTACCGCTGAGAAATACCAACTTTTGTTCACACTAGACGCCAGTGACTCGCCTGCAAGAACACAGAATAGCACAAATACAGATGGTTACGACTTTCGAAGCACAGTCAGCAGTCACCAATGCTAATTTAATAGACTACACCCCCTTTGTGGTGGCTCAGGAACATGCGTTGACGTTATCGGGGACAGACTTGGCGTAAAAGAACCGACGGCCAGATGCAGCTAGGACACGCGATCAAAGCTTGTAGGCTTTGAGTAACCCAAGAACTCTGTAATGAGAACGTTCTTTGCGACGTTCAGCGATAACGGCTGTAGCATCAAAGCGATATCATATGTCTTAAAGGGCCACAACAACCCTTCTGAGCTACAGCGAACCTTCAGATCTATAGAGCTTCTCACAATACTTCAGCTAGTTCTATGACACAGTGGTGCCGACCCACAGAGTGTTTACCAGGCTGCCTGGCAAGGTGGCGCAGATGAATTTTCGACTTAATCTAAATATCTCACAAGGACCCTAACCAGCAACCCGACAGCAATGTTGCATTCCCTTACATATGACAAAAAGAAAAATCCTGGATATCAAGCTCATACGCCTAGAGGAACTAGTCTATAGACGCTATAAAGGAAGCAACCTGACCAACACGTCGGTTTCCAACGACTGTGATTGCTCCCAAACGTCATGAACCCAATTAACCCAGAGTGTGTGCTGACATGCGCAAAGTAAACATGATAATTGACAGAGAAAAGCACATCATATCCCACTGTATATCTTATCATTATTCTGACTGGTGCTGCCTTTTCAAGCTTGGCTCTAAAAGAGGACCGCTATCAGCTCGAACATTGTGGAGGATCTAGGGTGATGACTTTAATATCCACAGCATAAAGAAATACAAGAGGTTGTTATTTGGTGCCAACGCTGCTACCAAGATTCTTCATGACGCCATGAGACAAACATTTCAGCGCAAGCACAGAATAATCAGTGCCACTGGTGAGGTCAACATCTCCGAACGCGCAGTAAGAGAATACGACCTAATGGTACTGAGTCTGGTATTGGCATCTAGAACGTTCATGACGGACTTTGAACGAAAGCAAGAGTTGTGAGGAAAATATACTGAAGTCCTTCGAGAACGTGTTTTAGGGGCGAAGCTCCTTAGGGTGTGGGTCGTTCCCTCCTCTGTAGTAGACAGACGGCGCTCGCCCTCGGCGCATGCCTCCCGGCGCCCGAGCTCTCTCACTCTTCCATCTGCTGTCTTGTGTGTGTGTGTGTGTGTGTGTGTGTGTGTGTGTGTGTGTGTGTGTGTGTGTGTGTGTGTGTGCGTGTGTGTGTGTGTGTGTGTGATGAAGGCGCGCGTTGACTATGGAAACGCTCTTTCTTCGATGAACGCTGTACCAGCTCGCAAAAAAGGAGAACGCGCCCACACCCGCGAGAGACAACGTTGGCGCAGGCAGCGTCTTCTAGCGAGTTTCTTGAGTGAAAAATACCGACTGCTCGCGCTGGAGAACCGTTCACCGGCCACCCACATAAAATTGGGGCCATGGACCACGTCAAGCCTTACTGGCTTTTTGTTCATGGTCCTCAACATTGTATGAATGTTGAAATAAAATTGATTGATTGATTGATTGATTGATTGATATAGGCCCTGGATCTTGACTTGCAATGAAGTGCCGGTGGGAGATTTCACTTGTGCGTAGTTGAACCATAAGGATTCGTAGCGTGCGCGTTAACTAAATTAATCCGGAACTCGGCACGATCTACGATGAACATCTGGAGCTTCGCCCACTCATCATCATTCACTCCGTGGATATGCAGTGGATTTTTTATCTGCAAGTCAGTACAGGCAAAGTCGAGGTTAAGCGACAGCCACAATGGGGTGCTGACTCAAGAATATCCGAAAGAGCTGTTGCATCCTAGCGTACTTGAGCAGATGTCCGACACTATGCAGCAAAGATGTCCCTATAGTAACAACGGTTAAACCGTAGAACGTCTCGGCATACATATACGTCTCAGGAAGGTACGTTCACGATTTTTATGGACCACCTGCCTTTGGTGTCTATCATCCGAAAACCAAGCATCAAAGTTTCAGCAGGGCTTGAACGTCTCAGCCTCAGTATACATCACTACACTTTCATCATCGAGCATATTGCAAGGAAAGGCAATCCTGCTGAATATACTTATCAATGCATGGGCCATTTGCAGACAGGATTCCTGTCAGTCATGAAACAAGTGCGACAGGAGAGTATGTCTCATTCACCGTGGCAGAAGTTACTCCAAAGGCAGTGTATACGAGAAATGGACAAAGGGCATAAAAACTAGTGCAGATGCACCTCTTGGGTGTGCGCACAAACGACCCAAACGCTCATGAAGGCATCTGGAAAAGCGACAGGCTCAACCCACTCCCACAAATTAAGGACAATTTCCAAACGACAACTAAATTAATTTGCTTCACACATCTTAAAGGTCACACAGGCACGGTGAAAAGCAAGCGACGTATATCGGAAAGGAGGTGCGGCTTCCCGGAATTGACAGTACAGTAGAAAAGGGAATAACAGAATGCAAGGCGAGTCGCATAGCCATGGTTGAGAACAAGGCATCACCGCTTATGGATGGGCTGTATCTCTGGTTGTAGACTTTGCCTGCCACGTGCTAGGCAACGTGCACGCCAGTGTAGTTGGCGATGAGTATTCACGCTTCCTTCTAGCAAAAACACTTTGATCATAAGGTTCAGGAACTGTGACGGAGAGATAAAGCAACATGTTCAAAGTAGTTTAAAGAGCACGGACTTCCGCATAAGGCAAATACGACCACGGTCCACACAACCCCATTCTTTGGGAAATACTTCGTGAAGCTTATAGGACTATGTGGCACTCATCATGATCGCGTCAAATCTTTATGTCCCAAGCCAATGGAGATGTTGAAATATTCGCGAAAACCATCAGAAAACTGTTGAAGAGTGTTGGTGTTGAGCAGGGAGACAGATTGAGCTACTTCACTGCTATTTTTGCGAAAAATCAGAACAAAACTGATACCCGAAGTTCCTGAAATGGACACAGACGCGCAGCTGGCCGAAACAGGCCTAAAATAAAAGCGACAAACGAGAATTAGATGGTGAAAAAAGACACGCAGTGCCCCATACAATTGAAAAGGGACACGCAGTATCCCTCCGTTCCTCGTATGGGGATACGAGCACATCCTGTACGCCGCGTTACAAGGATTCAAGAGGCAAAGCAATAACTGCACAGCGGTAAAGTATGAGAACATTGAGAATTATATCGTCCTTGGAGTGCATGATGGCAAATCCGCAGCGTGCTCCAAGCCCTGACAACCAGGATGATTAAGTCACCCAATGAAGAGCCACACAAAGTAGCCACACCCGACCAAGCTCAGCCAAGTACCAGACAGAGCTCTAACCGCCAAGCCCACAAATAGTAAGCTGAAGGCCTTTTCAGGCTTGTCGGCTGAGTGCACACACTCAGCTTAAAGTCTGAATGGATGCGAAAGGCACTGCTCCAAAGTCACACCATAAAAGATATCTGTAGAAGCTGAAGTTATTTATGGGAAATCATGAACATTCGTTCGTTTTAATTAAGTGCAGCCATATTCCTTCAGCATAACTCCCGCACTGATAGTAGACATCACACGACCAACGTCTACGCCATGAAACGAAGCAATAGTCCAGTTTAACCTTTCCATGAGAATATTCATTTGTGGTTGATGAGCGGTAGTTCTGCAGGGAGTATGACACCCACTGCTTTCCATAACAGCTTTCTAAACTAAGCTGCGAACACCTTTACTGTCGCTGTTAATGGTAGAGTATAGTGACGGAGGACGGTGATTCCATTTGGTTTTTATTTGGCGCGAGGGCGAAATGTGGCCAAAGAGGGCAATGACTGATAATGTGGTGTGAGCAGTGACCAATATCTGCTATGTTGAGGTGTAATATGTTTGTAAGGGAGCCTGAAATCAAATCGCTGTACAGTTGCGCAGAATATATATATATATATATATATATATATATATATATATATATATATATATATATATATATATATATATATATATATATATATATATATCACCGCCGGACAAACACAAGTTTCTCCACACAAAGTTAGTACCAATCAGAGCAACCACGCTCTCAAGGCGCCCTGTCGTACATCTTTACACAGATAGAGGGCTCATATACATTACATAGTGCAGGTGATGCTTACATAATTATGACATCAACACAAAGAATACTTAGAACAAAACGGTACCAAATAGAAAATGCTTCCGGAGCATACACGTTCTTAACGAAGCACTCACACATATCCACAATGCGACCCGTAACGACGACATATATGCACAGACTGTATAGCACTATCCACAGCACTTGCTTCACTCCACGACACAGACGCACGCATAGTATGTATCGAACACATTCTCAAAAATTTACACAATACAGGGTTCACGACACACGTATTCCACGTCCCCGGTCACAGCACCATTTTCGGCAATGAACTTGTTGACCAAAAAATATCAAAAGCACCCACAACAGGAAGAGTAAAAACAGTTCTCACATCCGCTTCTTCAATGCGGTCATAGAATGGCAAACACAAGAAACTGGCTTTAAAGCATACAACTGGATCCGTTCAATTCTTGAAATCACTACCTGATTTTCCCCGACAAGCACCTCGTCTATTTCGTATCTTGCCACAGTCACAATCACTGTTACCTCAACAACAACAACAACAACAACAACAACAACAACAACAACAACAACAACAACGACGACGACGACGACGACGACGACGACGACGACGACGACAACCCATTTTAACTTCACTGCAGGACGAAGGCCTCGCCCAACGATTTCCAATTTACCCCGCCTTGAATGAGTTGGTTCCACTTTATGCCTGCGAATTTAATTCCAGCTAACCTTCTGCCTATCCAACGCCGCCTATAAATTTTTCTAGGAGGCGTTGGTTTATCTCTGTGCATTTTCATTCTCTTGGTATCCATTCCGTCACTCTTACTATCCATCTGCTATTTGCCATTCGCATGAAATGTCCTGCCCAAGTCCACTTCATTCTCTTAATTGATATAAGAATATCAGATATATACTCCTGTCTGTTCCCTGACCCATTCTGCTCATTTTTTTATCTCTTAGCGTTACACTTATCATTTTTCTTTCCATTGCACGCTGCGTGCTCCTTAATTTCATCTCGGGTTTTTTCGTTATCCTCCATGTTTCTGCACCGTACTTTAGTACCGGGAGAATGCAGTATTAAATACTTTTCAGTTTAGTGACAGCTGCATGTTTCCAGTGATGATTTGGAAATGTCTACTGTATGCGCTTCAGCCCGTCCTTCTTCTACCGAGGATTTCCTTACCATGGGTGGCCTTCCCTGTTAGTAACTGCCATATAGATATATGTATTTGTTCACACATTCTAAGGAGTGATTGCTAATTTTAAATTCCTGTTTTTTCAGCTAGATTGTTTAGCATAATTTTGGTTTTTTACCTATTCATCTTTAATTTCACTTTAACACTTTTCCGGTTATGTCCTCAATCACGTTTTGCAGTCCGTCACCATTATTTCTAAAGAGCGCTATGTCGTCTGCAAACCTTAAATTACTGAGATATTCTCTGCCTATTCAAATTCCCCTCTCTTCCCGGTCTAGACGCTTGAATACTCCCCCCAAACATGTAGTTAATGACATCGGGGAGATCGTATCATCTTGTCTGACTCCTCTCTTGATTGTAATTTTTTCTGTTCCTCTCAGGGAGAAGTAGTGTGGCTGTGCAATATTTGTAGATGTTACTTATGGTTTGCACGTATACATCAGGTACACCTTGTCGACATAAAGTATCTAAAACTGCTTGTATTTTTATATAATCAAATGCTTTCTCGTAGTCTATAAAGGCCATATAAAGAGGTGTATTCTATTGAGCGAATTTCTCAATTATTAGGTTGATAGCATGGCTCTGGTCCATTGTTAAGTGACCATTACATCACTACAACCAATTATTGCAGATGCGGCACTCCCTGTACAAACCAAAACACTACATTAATGATTGCCCATTGGTTAAGCACATAACAAATAAATTTACACAATTTCTAATAGCCCCATTCTCCCCCGCCATTCTCGTGCTTTACTAAAAAGCAAACTCAAAAGATCCCTATTAATCCAACTCTCTTCTTTAATCACCACCCTTACTACAGTTATACCTTCCCCAAGATCGCACCGCGACGGTACGTAACACAACCGTTCCGTCTTACACTTCTACATCAATTCCCCAAACATGTAATTGACATTCACATTGCATAAGCCAACTATGGCGAGGTAACCTCTCGTGTGAACGTCGTTTCGATTTGCATGATAATTCTCCACTCTATCTTCTCGTAAAACAGGTGCACTTCTAATCGCATGCAACAGACATTTACATTGCACATACCAACTATGATGAGGGAGGCCCTCATGTGAATATATTTCTTACAACATGCTCATCAACTCCTCACTCTTCCGAGAATTAGCACCCCACCACATAAACGCCACTACTATGCTTCAATAAATACATCATCACTACCCGTTTATCACCTCACCACCACAAAACTGATATTGCCACAAATGCATTATTCCACTCCGTCATCAAATGAACTACTACACCTCAAGACATAGCAGCGTTACTTGCAGGACGGTCGCAAACGCCTGCCACCTGAAGTCACCACAGGACCGCAAGCGTCGACTACCTCATTACCCACATCCAGTCACATTGGCCAGGGACCCTCCCATCAAGCCTAGCAATCAAGGATCTGCCACATGTTCAAAAGTCATCAAAACAAACAATAAGCAAATCAGGCCCGGGCAGACAGTTGGCAGCCCCAAAACAACCGTTCAAATGACCTCCTACTCTCAACTGCCTTACCTTCTTTCGGTTATAACCCGTCTGCGAACACCAACCACTCGCACAAGTTGGCAGAGGCTTCAGCAGTCCTACCAAACAACTCTGCTAACAACGGCGTTGCAAGCTAACCTAAGTGTACTTTTATTTTAACAAATCGGCTTTCCGACAAAAATATCTGTGGGCTTCTCATCCCTTCTCATTTATTTTTACAATTTTATTTACGCCCGGTACGGATAGCCCCCCTATCTTTTATGTTCTTTTAACAGCGAAGCTGTTCTTGCTCGCCGTAAACTGTACCACGTATCGCAACACTATCACCATCATTATCTCTGGTCCCCATGAGCGCGAGTGCACTTCTCTTATGCAATTCCCAATGCGTGGGGTTCGCACGCGTGCTTCTTTCTTCTGGCTGGCAGGTGCACGCGTTGTACGTGCATGCAGAAGAAGGAGAAGAGAAATATGTGTGCATCGATTTGTGCACATCTCTCGCTAAACGTCAGTGAATGCTGTGTGCCCACGTTTCCTTTGAATGACCCCATGTACATTTATCTCACTTATCACCTGGATAATATTTCACAAGTAGAGACGGTCAAATATCTAGGCGTGATATACGACGGAGCCTTGTCTTTGAAGGCACATATCGAGTATTTCGAAGCAAAGGGTGTTCGAGCAGTGGGGATACTCAGGAAGTCGAGCAACAGCAGATCGGAAATGCGTAGAAAAACGTTGCTGTCTATCTACAGCATGTACGTTCGCTCGGTTCTAGAATATGGGTGCGTATCATATTCTGGTGTTCCAGCCTATAAGCTTCAGCCCCTCGTTCTGCTCAAGAGACGGGCCTTGAGGTTATGTTTAGGCCTCCCTAAGTTTGTGACAAACAAGTCTTGCACCTGGAAGCCAGAGTCCCCTCGCTCGTCACTCGGTTTCGATTACTAGCTGTTCAGTCGTTTCTCAGGCTGTATACGAATGCCCTGTGAGCAAACAGTTTTTATCGCCCGGCCTGAGAGGGTTTTTGGTCTCTATACTGGCCGAGATTTCACACGCCGCAATTTATACAGAGCCTCTGGGACCAGATGAATGTGAAAAGTCGCGAAGTTAAGCCTTTAGTCTGCAGAAACTCCTCCATTGAAATTCAATTTGATGACATTTTCCCAATAAACGCAAAAGTCTTTTTATCTCGAATCTTAACAGCATATTAAATGATTACTTGTTACACGTGCCGACCAACACAGTGATAGCAACTGACGCTATCACACAGTGAAGTGTGGAATTGGTATATTCGCTCCTATCCTAAACTGGTCTTTTTCTCTTGGCCTGCCTGACTTCGCGCTTATTTTTCTGGCAGAATTCTTGGCAGTAATTCTGGCTCCCCGCAAATTGCTCAAATCAATAAGTTCTGCTGTGATAGTGACGGATTCGCTATCTTTGTGTTCCTCCCTAACTAATAGCGATGACTCCCAACTTTTAGTTGCGCTCAAATCATTAGTTCGATCCCATATATCTCTCGTTAAATTGGTGTGGGCTCCGGGATATAGAGGCTTATACCCTAACGAAATGGAAGATGCTTTAGCAAAAGCGTCGGTGAACGGTCCCGTTATAAAAATTTTGCCAGCATTAAAACTAATAATTAGTGCTAGATATAGGAGGCAAAGGAGCCCCTGATTTACTCCTGGGATAGTCAAATATGTCAAAGGAGAGCAATTGAAGTAGCATTCACTAGACTACGGTTGCCGAATACCATATCTAAACTCTTATTTACACAGAGCTGGTCTGGCATCTTCACCAAACTCTTCCTTTTGTGTAGTCCACGAGACAATAGAACATTTTCATATTTCTTGTAAGCGCTTTGCACGTCTGCCTATACTGACTATACATAATGTGTTGCGCCTCATCAGCGTAGAACTCATCAGCGTAGCATACATAAGCGCTTCATCCTTGCTTTCTTCCTATATTTCTTTGCATCTTTCTATATTTCCCATTCCCTTACCCCCCAGTGCAGGGTAGCAAACCGGACGCTCGTCTGGTTAACCTCCCTGCCTTTCCTTTTCTTTGTCTTCTCTCTCTCTCTTTGCTTTCTTTGGGAGCCTTGACCCTGGGGCACAGTGACAGGAGGGTTGGAAATGCTTTGAAGCAGTATATAAAGGGTTCGAAAAGATTTAGGTTATAGACACTCTGTTTCATTATTTTTGTTTTATTTATTCTATTTAAACCATAATTACTCTATGCTACAGCTTATTCGTTCCTCCAAGAATTATAACTGCTTCATTCTTCTTTTTTTTCCCTTTCTGATCCCCTTAACAATCTCCAATTTATTTAACTTATTTTAACTTGCCCAACATTATTGAGCGTTTGCGGGGTATTTCATTCTCCTAACTACCTGGCTCTTGGGCAATCCCCTGAGTGGGTGCGCGCCATTCAATCTGGTCTACATCCACATCTACGTCTACATCGATTTGTGCGGTGCACAGCGTCTCGCAAAGCTATGGACAGACGCATAGTGTAGTACAGCAAATGGGTGGGACGGCGTCAAACCGAGACCACGCGTCCCGCGTCTGCCACGGTCTGTAGTTCTACGCGAACGTCTTCGCTTAACTATAGGTCCGAAACATCGAGAAGCGTTCGCTGGGCTTCGCAGTGATTTGCGAGGCGTTTCCCGATGCCTCGGACCACAACGAAATGCGGGCGTGCCGGAGACACCCGGACCAGCCAAGTGCCCATCAGCTTCGCTATAGTCTGCCCCGCCACGGTGGTCTAGCGACTATGGTACTCGGCTGCTGATCCGAGGGTCGCGGGATCGAGTCCCGGCCGCGGCGGCTGCATTTCGTTGGAGGCGAAATGTTGAGGCCCGTGTGCTGTGCGATGTCAGTGCACGTTAAATAACCCCAGGTGGTCGAAATTTCCGGAGCCCTCCACTACGGCGTCTCTCATAATCAGATCGTGGTTTTGGGGCGTTAAACCCCACTAATCAATCGATCAATCGCTATAGCCTTGCGTCACTAGTACAAGCTTCACTATTCTTTTTCTTATTCCGGGGAAAAGAAAAGCGATGGACAATAGGTATGCATGTGTACCATGTGCATGTCCTATCCTAAGCCTGCAAAGTGTTACTTTTTTATGACGAGCCTTTGATACTAGCGGCTAGTTATCAAAATGTGGTTTGATAACGTGTAGTTTGTTGCACGTTTCTTCGTCCCACAAGCGCTGCGAATAGGCCCTGACCTTTTACTTTGGCGAGGGCTTAAGTCCATTACAGGAATGGTCAGGCAGCGTTTGCATGAACGGATATGTGGCTAGCTGCTTTCCAGCAGCTAGCCACATCCGTTATGCTTATTCTTTCCATACATGACACCTCTGTTTCTTGTTTCCACCTTTTTAGCTTCTTAAAAGTTCTAATTTTTTTTTTTTTTTGTAAAAGTTTGTCAGAGCGTCGTTGGCGCGTCGGCGTGCTCCGATTTTTATGAATTCCTATTTCGCTCCGTCTTTCTGTAGGGGTACACTCTAAAAACTGCAGCCGGTCTCGCAGGAGTGAAACGACCGAGCTACTCTTTAGGGCATCGTTCTACTCTAGCAAAACGTCAGATGGAGTGAAATGTCCATACCTCTTGCGGCATGAGAGAGTAAAATGCAATTTCACTCCTGCCACACCCATGTGATGCTCGCATTCGCAGCCGCAAACATGGCGGCTGGGGTGGCAGCGGACGATTGAAGAAGACAACAGCCGCTTTGTGAGGTGTTTTTCGATAAAACTATAGCAGCGGCCTTGCTACGACTTCCACGTACAAGCTTTCGCGTACAAACGCGTGAAGTGTACGTTTAACGAACGGTGCCTTCCTCGACTACGAGCCTCAACCGACGGGGGTCATAGCGAGCTGCCTTTCCTGTGTTTTTCCCCGATCGAACGGCCGTACCCGTGCTAGTGAAACCTGCCAGCCTACACGCCTCGGATTCTTCGCTTACGTGTGCGAAACGAGGAGGAATACACTTTCAGCGACACAGTAAGCTGTTGTGATCGTCGACGGCTGGTCTCCGAAGACTCATATAACTCATACATGTAAAGAAAAAGGCTTCGCTACGACTTCGGCATCGAGCCGTATGACGGCCATGAGCGCGTCGACGGTGAAAATACCGTGACTGCGATCCGTCCCGTTCGAAACTCTGGTAAGTACAGCATAGTACCCTAAACACTTCTGATGACAGAGACTATATTTCATCTGTGTGCAGAATAACGAAGAACGAGGAGTGCATATTTTGTGATCGCCAGCGGTCGTTCGCCGTACAGACGTGCTCGACGGACTCGAAAGGGAACGCCGTCGGAATGAAGCGGGTGGTAGCGGAGCACCCGGGTGCCGCTTTTCTTCGCTGGCGTTGATGAAATTCAGCCGCTATTATGTTCGTACTCGCTTCCTCAGGTGCATTTTACATCGCGAACCAGCACTGCGAACTCGCGTTTGCCCGTAAAACGGAATGCCAGCTCATGATAGGAATGCGTTAATCTAAAAGACATTGTATATGTTCCGCGCGTTTAGATTAACGGATCTGTGTGGCGAGCGGCTACCTATGAGCCAACGCTAAATATACACCTGTTCTATGCATACTTTTTGTTTAATTACGCAGAACAGTACCTTACCACTGGCGCTACATAGCAGGTCAAGTATACGGGTTATATATACGGGACTTCAGTGTAAGACAGTGTATCGCGAGTGTGTTGTGGGCTTTGTGCTTTGCTGTGGTTGTGTTATTGGCGTGTATGTGCGTTCGTGTCATGTCAGCCTGTGTGTTCTATGTTCAGTGTGATGTAATTAAATGCCTGCTAATTGTAGCATGATCGAAAAACGCATTGGTTGTTTTTTTTTGTCTCTGCTACTCCCTCTGGGAGTACTAGCACCCCGCTTGGTGGGGTAGTAGAGCTCTCTTCAAAAGAGTGTTCGAATCCCCTTCGGAGGCGTCCTACTATGCCTTGGCGAGAGTAACGGTACCCTGCAATGGGGTTGATCTACTCTGAAAAAAGGAGTTAAATTTGGGACACGAAAGTACTCCCCCAAAGTGAGTGCCCAGCACTCTCTTTGTTTTTAGAGTGTAAATGCCGCATGTAACGTTAACGCATGCATGCAAAAACAATATTTCACGGAAAACATATATGTAACTGACCTTAATTTCCAGTGGCATGGATGGAGCTTCATAAGTTATGTGAAGCGCTATAAAACGCAAATGTACAAACTATATCTAGCCCGTGAGCGGATTCTTCTGGGGCAAGTTTATATAGTAATAATGTTTCCAAATGCTCGCATTGTTTCCAACATTGCTTCGCAGGTCTTTTGACTTCTTAATAAAAGTAGGCAGACTTCACAAGTCACAACGTTCCAAGTAGTGTGCGATTTGGGCTTGTTGGAGGAACATAACCAATGTTAACTACAGCGCGCAAGAAACAAGGACAAAAGAAGAGGACACACACAGCGCTGACTTCCGACAACCCTTATATGTGGAAACACGGCCTATGTATATGTAGTGAGGCGACGTGCGTGGATGGGGTATTTGTGAACCCGTGTCGGTAAAAAAGGGATGAAAATTCATTTTTAAGGTGCTGATGCAGTGGAAGCGAAGACAAAGCATTTACTCATAACCGTTGAAGTTTGCAATTTCTGTGACACCCCTTCCATATATATATATATATATACACTAACTTTCACAATTAGACTACCTAACTTTTAAACCAGAACATGTAGGCACTGAAACCTATTGAAACAATGACAGCTACTTTACAGGGAATCAATTATCCGTTGTAATGCTTGCAAAAAGGGCGACGCTGCCGATTTCTGCGGATCGATGAAATCCGGCTAATTTCATCCAGGAAACCGAAACCGGGTACGGTGGTGGCCTGTAGGCCTGTATGTCACAGCTGCTCCCCTCACATCGCCGAGCGACGATAAGCAGGCGTCGCTATCATAGCGGCGACTTTTATCGTTTCGTTGCTGCGCCTGATCGCGCTTGCCGGATAGCCACTCGAGAGCGACGTATGCTCGTAGTCAGGCACGTAGCCAGGATTTTTTTTCGGGGTGGGCCCAAAAGCATCATCATCATCATCATCATTTATTTATTTATTTACCCTTAAAGGCCCTTTTGAGGGTATTACATAACAAAAAAAAAAAAAGGGGGGGGAACAAAAGCGTCAATAACAGCATGGTCATCATTATACAATGCTTAAAATACTTGCCCGGGAATACAGAAGGCGCTTAATTATTAGACGAGAAAGAGAAGAGTGTGCAATGCAGCGCAAGAGGCGAGTTAATCCGAGATGTAAAGGAAGATTTTGACAACACAGTAAAGCTAGTGCGTGTGCACCAGAAAGAATACTTTCTAACCAAGTAATCTGGGCGAAGGGCCAAACACAGTCAGTGACGGAAAGAGGAGCGACAAAAAAAAAAAAATTAAAGCAATGCAAAGGAATCCTGAGCCCACTTACGGATGTCGGACGCTTTCTGTACTCAATTTCTCGCACTTTGTCTCAACTACAGGCACGCGAGAAGAACGTGAGCCACTTTATGACAGCAATTTTCAAAAGAAAAGACAGGCATATTCGCGAGAACAATTTTATTGAACTAAAGAAAAACAAAGCACGGATGCTTTCATGACACAAAAGATGCAGGACGCTAGCATTCGTTTTAGGAAGCAATATCAAAGAATGACATTGCGAGTGGTTTTACAATATAGTAAAAGTCAATGCAAAAGAAAAAAAAAACGACCATGCAGCTTGGCCGAAAAGAGTGGTCCACCCTGCAAATTTCATGCGTCGCGGTTTCTCTATAAACACAGTGATAATTTCGTGGACATTTACTTGCATCCGGTGAATTGACATAAGAGCCAGGCCATTAAGCCGCTCTTCAGCTGTTCGGTTCCTCAAGTATGTTTTACTCTTTTCAGTGTCGGGAATCTGCGTTCTGCAGCAGCTGTACTCACTGGGGTTGTCGCCAATATCTTGAGTGTGTGAACGTTCGGCAAGAGTTCTTTGTTGCATTCAGTGAAAGCGCCCGTCGCAGAGCAGGAAAGTTCGTCCTCTTGGATGGCTTGCCATTTAATTTTCCAGATTTCCCATTCACCTTTTAGCGTAAGGATGTGCGCTGTTGTCATATCGCTGGAGTAAAAATCGAAGGCCGGCTAAACAGATTCGAATTTGCCCTTGCTGGCGTGCTTTGGCAACACAAATTGCAAACTTTGCGGTGTTTTCCGATGGTTTGCAAAGCGCCGTTTCTGGAAAGCTTTCAGGTCATCTATCTGTGGAATTAACGTGGCTCACAGTACCCTGCTGCAGAATTACAAGCGACCCTGTTTACCTTGTTTGCTTACCCTTTTTACTCCTTCCGCCACGCGGGCGCTTGCCCCCACGACACAGACGGCGGAAAAAGGGCAGTGGGGTTCGCAGAGGTGCCAGGTGGATTGAACGTGCATCGAAGCCGTCGCTTTCCATGCAAAAGCCCCCTTCTCCAAGCTTTCCGTTAGCTTCCGCCGTCCGGTCGTGGAAAAACTCTGCGTCTGCGGCAAAGCAAAGCCGTACACGTGCGTGTTCCCACGCGCCGCAGATATCAGTCAAACAGAGCACCTGAAGGCACTCTGTAGTTGCCGCCACTACGCGACTGTGAAAATGACGCCTGCATTATACCGCGTGCTAGCTCTGCAGCAGCAAAGACAGCGCTCCTCTCGTTGAGAAGGACATTTCCTCAGAGAATCCACCGGTGTTTGCAACGCTATCCTTTTCTGTATGTCCTGTCATTCTTTGCACTGTTCCTTGAAGCAATCCAACTACCGAGCGCTCTGACCATAGACGACAATCCTCGTTTCGAGCATTGTAGCCATGGTCGCTTTTGCCCAGAAAACCCGACACAACCAACCAACCACCTCCCTAAACACAGCTGATGCGACGTAGAAAATTCGCACGATGTACGGGCAGATAACGTCGTTTTCTCTGGTTTCAAAGCCGTATGGCAACATTTTGTTCGTTCTGGTAATTTCGTGTCCAACAAGCTTGTCTTACATATATTAATATGTCCCGCGTTGCGAAGCTTTCTTTCTTTTTCCGCAATCACAAAGTAGTAACAGATTGATACAGCGGTCGCTATCTTGGGAATGTTGGACTGTCGGGTTGAGATCTGTTGTAAAACTTCAGAGGTCGTTCCTGTGCTGTCGAAATGTTTCTTTATGGTTTTTCGTTTCGCCGATATAGCTCGCATCGCATTTCTGTATACAGTGCATTGGGCTCTCTCCTTCGGTGGACAGCATTTGGCAATATTTAGAGAACATCTGTTCGTAGGCTTGTGAGTCACTCGGATGCCTTCTTTTCTGAGAATACGGCCGATGGTTTCGCTAACGCCTCAGACATATGGGAGAGAGTGGTGGTGTATCTGTTGTGGTGTCGATTCAGGAGCCGGACGCTGAATTTCCCAGCGAGCGTTGCTGTGCTTTAGGAATTGAAGTAGTTTCGGAATAAAGTTTCTTGGGTACCTGTTTTTAGTTAGTTCCTTGACTACCGTTTGTTTTTCATTTGTTTAAATGCGCACGCCGCTACCTGTACTTGTGCCTCTCTACCCCTGCAATAATGGCTGACTTGACAAATTTCGGGGGGGGCCCGGGCCCCCCTGGGCCCCCCCTTGCCTACGTGCCTGCTCGTAGTCGTACAGCAATGCGAGCGGATCCACTATGTCACACGGGGATGTACCAAAGGTGACGGCAACAGCGCTCTTTGACTTCTCAGTTTCGGCTTCCTGGGTTTAATTAACCGGATTTTATCGATTCGTAGAAAATAACAGCGCCGGCCCCCTTTTTGAAAATGTTACATCTGGCATGGATTCCCTGTGTAGATAACTTCCGTTATTCAATTAGGTTTGAGCGTCTAGCGGTGTTGGTTTAAAAGCTAATTAGGCCCCGCCACGGTGGTCTAGTGGCTATGGTACTCGGCTGCTGATCCGAGGGACGCGGGATCGAATCCCGGCTGCGGCGGCTGCATTTCGATGGAGGCGAAATGTTGAGGCCCATGTGCTGCGCGATGTCAGTGCACGTTAAAGAACACCAGGTGGTCGAAATTTCCGGAGACATCTTGGCTTGACGTGACAGTATTATATCCACTCGCTCAAGACGTGGCAGAGTGAGCGAGACAAACAGATATATGGCGCAGGTCTTGAACAATTACGACAGCAGACTCTGAGAAATCAATGGAAAATTAGAAAAATACACGAAGACGCAGAAAAGCAAGGATCGGTCCCGACCACACCGAGGCCTTCTCGACGAGGAATTACGCAGACCATCTACGGGCCATCTTGTACGCGTACCATCTTGTAATGACTAATGAAAAGCTTGAACAACAGAGGGAGAAAAGAGCTCCTCGGTCATCACAAATGAGACCCGGGAGCGCCAGACTGCATACTGTTAAGATCGGCGTGGGCCCCCCATGGATGTGGTAGAGGAAGGCTGCTGGCGGTGGCCGCTGGATCCACTTTTCGAGGAAGATGACCGTGGGGAGCGCGCGTGCCTGCTTTCCCACGAATGTACTTCGTTGGGCTGCCGTCTCCGAGAGACAAGGGCATTGTTTGGACACTGCCGCAGCGGCCTTGTTCACCGCTTGCCTCGAGCTTCCGACCGGCCCGCGTGAGGTTCCCGGAACGCCTAGACCGGCGGTGTGTCGTGCGGTGTGCGTGTTTGTGCCGCTTCTGGAAATATGAACTTCTGGGCAGCATCATCGCAGCGGGAGCGGTACAGCAGCACACCGGACTCAGGACTGCTGCAAGCCGGTGGCCCTACGGCGGCCCCATTGTGAGAACGCGGCGGTGTGTCGTCAAAAGGACGAGGCCGGGAGGAGCGCTTTTATTTGTGCTGTTGTTGTTTTTCAGCAAGCCTCTTCTCCGGGGATCAGCATCGGCTGCCACTTGGGCCACGTCATCCCTTGCCGCGGAGAAGCAACGAAGGCGGGGCGTGACTCCCTCTCCTCGAAGGCGGAGACGACCTTGGGATTGGTCCCTATTGTACATAGTATTGTATAAAATAAGAACATAGACGCGCTCGATCAGCTCTCATCATGTAAAATAAATCATCTTCCTTCTTCTCAATCGTCATCGTCTCCGTGTCAACTTCGCACTCCGGCAACCTTCCCTTGGAGTCCGGGATGGGTCAAACGTCGGCCTTGTAGCGGTGGATCCTAGGACCGACGGCCCGACTCCTACAACCCCACCAGGATCCCAACAATACCAAGTTGCTGGAAGGACGCAAAAGTCAGGTTCATTTTGAAACCGGGAAAGCCCGCGCTCATCAACGACCTAAGACCCATCTCCCAATTGCCGACTACCATGTTTGGTTTCCCAAAGCACCTGAGCAAGCAAGACGTGCACAGATCAAAGAAGAGGTCATGAAACGGGACATGAGGCACTCGCCAAGCGTTATCCTGGAGCTTGACCTCAAGGGAACATTTGATAACATCTCCCAGGCGAACAACCTGGCCAACCTTCAGGGTACTGGCTGCGGAGAACAGGTCTACAACTACGTGCCCAGCTTTATTACGGATCGGAAAGCGATAATCAAAGTCAAGTAGAAAGCATCCCGCTCATCGGACTGAGCTGCGGCGACCACTCAGGACTCGATGCTGTCGCCCCTGTTGTTCAACGCAAGGGTTTATCCAGAATTTCGATTCAAGGAGGGGGGGGGTGTATAAATCCCTGGTTTCACGTTGGAATCCTGAGCCTGCGCAAGGCGCTCGAAGCGATTGAAGGCTTGTGGTATACGCTCTCTACGCCGCCGACATTTCGCTCTCGACGACGAGGCAAGTACTCCGGATGGATGCAGACGCTGCAGATAGCAGCGGAAGTGGTGAACAAATATATCAAGGAATGCAGCCTAGGATGCTTGCCTCAAAAGTCGGAGCTGGCGGTGGATTGGCAGAGAGCACCGAAAAGACTATGAAGCACCAAATTGGTGCTAGATGGAGACAATTGTGCCGCGACCCATTGACGAGATTCTAATCTGCTAATTGAAACAAACAAGGCGGAAGCGTCTGCAAGAAAGCTAAAAAAACACGATGGAGCCTCCGCAGAGTGATGACGATACACAGATGAATCAGAAAGCGACATCCTGAGTCTCGTACAGGCCCTTATGATGTCCCGAATTGCATACGTGATACTGTATCTCCTGCTGAGTGCCGTCTAAAAGAAGGTCGACGTGATAATCAGTAAAGCTATGAAGCAAGCCATCGGAGTTCCGATGAGTGCTTCCGCGGACAGACTCTACAGCACGGTCGACGAACTGAGAGAGGGCCACTTCTCAAGCAAGAAGTCAAACATCGCCTAAGTCTGACTGGCGCTGAGCCGTGCTACCTTTACGGAATGCAGAAATATGCCCCTATTTCCTTTCATTTGAACCACTCTTCTAAGTCTGACGAAGGGCAGCATAAGGCTGGAGAGGAGACAAACACTGGGGACGACAGACTACTGGATTGAAGCCATCATGGCGCTCCCCAAGAACATGAGCCCATCACACCACAGTGGCAGACCGGTGGCCGGGGCAAAAAGACAACAGGCTGCTGGCTGGGAAGAAGGGGATAATCTTCACGGATGCTTTTTAAGACAGGAAAATGCTGGCCGACCGCATCGATGATAACCCAAGGAAAGCTACTAACGTGTGCGAAGGCAATAACAAACGGTATCGAACACGAAGAAGGTCTGGCAATTGCCCTGACCCTCACTTTACCGGACAGGACCAGAATGGTAAGAAACTCCGAAGTGCAGAAAACCTCACCGTCGGGCTGATTGTCACGGATACTGCTTTGGGCGTTAAAAGGCGAAGGCTCTCAGAAATGGCAAGCGACAAAATTAATCGAGGTTCCGGTCAACTCCGCAGTGTAAGGCGACGAGTTCGCCCGCCAGACGGCCTGAGCGCTGTCATACCGGGCCACAGCCGTGGAGGGAAGGGAGAACGCACAGAGAGCCAGCCACTGACAACATAGTATAGCTAGGATATGAATGAGTACTACAGAAATGAGAGAGACAGAGCTTCGGCGAACCACACTCTAAGTGTAGGAACGACAGACAGCATTAGGCAAGTTCGGACAGAGTCGTACTCACACCCACGAACACTGAAGGGTGTGTTATGATTATCAGAACGGATAAAGAAAAAAAAGGATATAAAATGAAATGAAGAAGTGGAAATAAGAACGAAGATGATGATGAGCAGAAGGAAGAAGAGAAAAATAAGAACAAGAGGCGTAAGAAAGGGACATGGACAAGGAGAAAGATGCGATGTCTGCAAAAGAACGTGGAAAAAATTAGAGTAGAAAGGAAGATATACCAGAAAAGCAAAAAAAAAAAAGGGGGGGGGGGTGTATGGAAAGGGGTGTGTGAGCGGCGACGTGGACCATGGAGACTAGACAACGTGGCCAGCGGAGGAGGAGTTGACGTGTCGCAAGGGAGGAGGCAGAGGACGTGGCGGTAGTAGGCGAGCTGGAGCGAGAGCTGGGGTCTAGCTGAAGTCGCAGCAGAAGTCGACGTGTCCCGGCTGGCGCGGCAGCGTACTGCGAGCTGGGCGGGCACTGCCAGGAGCGGCTCGGGTGAGGCTGACGACGCCGGCATTGTGAAGATGCAACGGACAACCTACGGCTAAGCTCCGTAGTTCCAGGGGCGCGTGCGGTACAGCCGCATAGAAGACTCCACGACAGCGCCGGCTCCACGGCTCCACCACAGGGCGGCGTCCCAGCTAACGGCCTCAACCAGGGCACGACCACCTCCCGCGACAAGACGCGACAGTGAGGCGTCGGAAGCGCGCGTCGACTTCAAGGACATGCGTTCGCATGAACTTTAAATATTCTTGACTTTATGCATTTCTTCTCTTACTACGTTGTCTACCGTGGAGTGTGGTGTGGCTGTTTTTTTACAGTTAACTTAGAGTGCCCTGCTCTTTTGCCCATAAAGATTTCTAGTCGTCTACACTGTTCCTGTTGCCTGTGCTTAGTATCGAGACCCATGACAACGTGCCAAAACCACAATGTGATTATGAGGCGTTCCATAGCGGGGGACTCCGGATTCGCATGTGACTCGTAAGCCCTACCAGGTTGTTCTTGGTTGCCTTTCATTCTTTTTTTTGCTCGATAGTTATACGTGCATTTTTTGTTGTATTTGTGTTATACTTCTACCTTTTTTTTAGTGCTAAATACCAGTCAAACTGTATAACATTGATCTTTTTGTCTCTTTTTGTTTATTGTATTTATTTTGATGACATGATTGTACATCTTATCTATGTAAACAAGTGTATGTGTGACTTTCATGTGGCTTTTATGTTTGTAAATGTCTCTCTGCTGCTGCTGCTGTATTGGTGGCACGGCCCAGTCAGGCAATGTTTGCCTTCAGCCGTGTCTCCTTGGACAATTGCCGTGATTGTTTTCAATAAACTAAGAAAGAAAGAAAGAAAGAATACCCTACCCATATGGACCTATCGAGCATTCCAGCATGTCAGTAAATTTGTTATCCTGCTGGTACACGTGAGTCATTATGAGGCACGCCAGATTTTGACCGCCTGTAATTATTTAACGTGCACCAAATTTAAGTGCATACGAGTGTTTCCCCACTTCGTCCCCATCAAAGTGTGGACACCTCGGCCGGGCCGGACTGCACCTACGACCTCGAGCTCAGTGGGCTGCCCGCAGTATGTCACTGCACCAGTGACAACCACCAGCGTAGCCCCTCCCTCCCCAATATATATATACAGCGGTGCTACATATGGCACACCTGTTTGATGTTGCGGCGTCCTTAGGAGAGCGTAGACACAAACGGGGCATACTTAAGTACTTTAGCGGAATTCCCGGCGTAGGAAGCAAAGTAAAATAAAATGAAGCAGCGGAGCTGGTTCAATCCACTGCGGTTGCTTCTGATGTGTGTAGAGGGTCGAGGGCAAGGATGTAAGTAGTGGGTAAAGAGGAAGCGCGGGTCCGCTTTTACCTTCTGCGCAACCCGAGACTTTCTACCTTTTTCTTCACTATCACCGTCACGTAACACCGAGCTGAGGGCAAGGGTACCGTGTGGGTCGAGGGAACGCGCAGGTCCGCTTTTCCCTTCCGCGAAGCCCGATACCTTTTTTCATTTCTTTCCTTCTTTTTTCCTTCATATTTCTATATTGTCCTTCGCATAGTCACTATCACGTAGCTGTGTGGGTAGTGAGTCGAGCGCAAAAGCGAGTCCGCTTCTCCCTTCTGCGTTTCGCTAGTAAGTGCGAACACCGCTCCCTATGGATCAACCTCGATCTAGGGCTCCTCTGTTGAATGAAAAGCGAGGGTAATTGTGTGCAGCGGGCTCATTACTCGCACTGGCGAGAGACGTATGCACCAAAAAAGTAGAAGGAACTGCAGGCGCATACGCTAGGTGAGAATGCTAGAGCTTTAAGTGAGACGCACAGCGGAGAGTCGCTATCGCAAGATGCGTAGCGAGAGGCCAGTAACGCAGTCGAGACGCAGACGCGTGGCAGAAATAAAAGGTACGTGTTACTACCATCAGCAAGAACGCAGAAAATAGCAGGGAATTTTAGCGTGTCCGGTATCCTGCTGTATATGTCTGGTATTCCACTGTACGAAAAGGCGTAGCGGAATACCGGCTAGCGCGTATCGTTTTTTTTTTCTTTTTCGTCAAGAACAAGCAAATTCATGATCTATATCCTCCGAGTTCTCGCAGCCACTCGCTAGACATACAGCACCGATAATTCGAGGAGGAGGAGGAAACAACTTTCATGACGTCATGCAAGGTCAAGTGAGGGAGGGATCAGAGTCCTTGTGCTTCTGCGACCCGCAGCATGCAATCCGCAGTTGGTCATCCGGCCGTGAGCTGCGCAGAGCAGCCCCACCCGTCTCTGCGGCGTCGTTAACATCTCGGATATCCGTTTCGAAGACGTTATAAATCGTTCGTGTGCTAGCTCGGCTCCCGTCGCTCAGCCCTCTCAAAGCGTCGACAGCTGGCTTATTAGGACAATTGCGATACACGTGATTAAGTCAGCTCGCGGACTTGAGAAGAGACGGCAATTTCGCGAGGTGTCACCCGGAAGAATTTTGGAACTGATCAAATGAGACTGCAAAGTGCTCGTTTGCAGTCGGCGCCGACCTGCTAGTTCGGCCTGGTTCAGATTTATGAGGCGGAGGGTAGCGCAAACGGCAAGTGCGATAGTGTAGGGTAACTGCGTGATAGGTGAGAAGTCGCTCCCGCGCGCTGCGAAAGGCGGGTAGACCATCCACTGCCCGGTTGACGAGTGCTCGAGATATTGCTCGTGAGCGACTGCATTTCTGAGGTGTCCTCGGTGCGCTCGAACTCGTAAGACTATTAGGCGCTGAGGAGGAGGGAGAGATTGTAGGATACGGTAGGCGGGTGCGTGAATGCGGCACATATCAAAGTTACGAACTGCCGTTTTTGAGCCTGAAAAAAAAGAAAAAAAGATATACATTCAGCCCGAGTTTGAGAATTCCAAGAGCAATGGAGGCTTCTTCAGTCTCATTAGGTTGAGCCACACTGTCAAATGCGGCGCGAGGAAGTTTATGGACATTATCCGTGATTGCCACTGCGAAGGCAGGACGATGGGAGTATTCTGCCGCATCTATATACGTAAAAGGCTGGAGTCGAATTGCTACCCTCCGGTCGTGATTATGTAAGCGGGATGGGTGCTTTTTGGGAATGATGTGATGTAGAGACCGTCGCTGACGTTGTTGGGGGAGTCGTGGAGGAGGTGCATCCTACGATATTTGATTTGGAGGCGGCGAAGGAGCCGCCTGCTCGTTTCCCACTGGGAGAGACGGGCATATTGTCTAATGAGGTGAGCTTGAACCCGCTCGTCAATCGTGTTGTGGACACACAAATTAACCAAAGAAGCTTGCTGGTAGGAAAGCTGTTAGGAAGCTGTAATGCGGTTTTATATGCAGTGCGTACGACGCGGCCTACATGGTCCCTGTACCGAGGGGATGGGTCTAAATATTGATTGATTTGTGGGGTTTAACGTCCCAACACCAGCTCTGATAACGAGAGACGCCGTAGTGGAGGTCTCCTGAAATTCAACACCTGTGGTTCTGTAATGTGCACTGACATCGCACAGCACATGGCCTCAACATTTCGGCTCCATGGAAATTCAGCCGCCGCGACCGGGATTCGATCTCGCGACCTTCGGATCAGCAGCCGGGTGCCATGGCGGGGTGATAGGTATATGGAAGGGAGTTACGAAGGCTCGGACCAAGCGGCGCGTGTCGGTTTCGCGCATGTGCCCGTGTCGATTACAGAAATTCTCTCGATGAAGGCACAGGTATGCTGCACTAAAAATGGGGGCCTGCAGTTAGGCTATTTACCTCTGGGATGAGTTTCCCATCCCAGATCACCGATCAGCTTCTTGGTACGATAAGCTTCATGATACAAAGCTAAGACAAATACAACTATCAGTAACTTGGGTGCCAGAGAGCACGACGGAAATATTCGAAGTCACCTCCATGGAGGAAACGCTTGGGCGATCGGCCACGCTTGCGCAAGCGCCGTTCACACCCGGTAACATGATATATGCAAAGTGCTTTGCGTGTAGCGGTTTATCGAACATGCTAAATTTCCCGAATAACGAGAGAGCGTTAAGGACCTCGTGCGCAGAAAATACGGCATCGGCGTCCTTGACGCAAATATCAGCAGCGCCACCTATACAGGAGCGTTAGGCCCGTGAGCCAGGCGGCGCTCGCTTCCTCGGCAGCGCGGAGTGATAAAATTAGAGATGCGCTGTTTTTAATTTCATAAGAATTTCAAATCAAGTATTAGCGAAGCGTCAGGTCTGAGGGGAATTATACCGTCCGAGCGCGTTAGAGGCGTTACATAGAGGGGTGTGACAAAGCGGCAAGAAGCCACTCTAGCGCGCATCATGACCACAAACATTTTCGATTCTTTAAACGTATTCGCGCTTCCGCGTTGTGGTCAGAGGCACGGCGCGCACGCGGAGTCACCCCACGGTATACGCTGCAACGCACACGAGAATCGGCCAATGGTAGTTCTAATTATTTCGTAGTCCGTGCCAGTTATAACGAAGTTTTTTAGGGGCGAAGCTCCTTAAAGCGGCACCCGTTCGTCCCTCGTCGTAGTCGTAGCACAGAACACTCGTAGTGCGTAACCAGTCTTACGCTTTGACCTCCAAGGTGGTGCCGGTGGGAGATTTCTCCTGTGCGTTGTTGAACAATAAAAAATTCGCAGCGTGCGCGTTAACTAAAAGCCGAATTCTTCTGTCTCTCATTCCCCATTAGCAGCCATTGGCATGTTCCAGTAGGAAACGTTAGTAGAAGTAGAAGTGTAAGTGTTAGCTAAAAGCCGACTTCTTCTGTCTCTCATTCCCATTAGCAGCCATTGTTTACCTCCGAGTTGCCTTCAGGAACGTCGGGTGGCGCGCGAGCTCTCTCACTCTTCCATCTGCTGTCTTGTGTGAGACAGAAAGAGAGAGAGAGAGAGAGAGAGAGCGAAAGACTGTCCGTTTCTAACGATGATGATGGGTTTGTGCTAGCGCGTTACGGCGCGTGTAAGAAGCTGGTGTAAGACGCTGTGGCCTCTCCGCCTTATACTCTTTCAGCAGTCATGTGATGGCGTCGGCAAACGCGGTGCGCGTTCCGGCCTGTGTAAGGGGCTGCGTAAGACGCTGTGGCCTCTCCCCCTTACTAGAGTGTACTGCATGTTTGTAACGCGTTTGTGCTAGCGTCCCCTTAAACGCCAGATCCCAGCGTTCGAATAGAGTGTTTCTGACGTCTTTACATGATGATCGACTGGGCGAATTACACGGAAGATTAACGGTTTATCGGTGGTTCACTCCGGAGCTTCGCCCACTCATCATCATTCACCCCGTGGATATGCTGTGAATTTTTTTGTTGAAAGACGAGCGGGCGCTTTCCAGGTGTATTTTGAAACCAAACTGCAAGTTCACCTCCACGGTTGATCGGCATCGTTTTCTTGGTATGTTGCAGGGTCCCTTTAGGATTGTCAATCCCCCCTCCCCATCTTTCGGTGCTGCCATTCTATTGAAGCCCGAATTCTTAGACAGGTGGTTAAACATTCTCGTGCGGCGTGTGATCTGTAGTTTAACAACGGCCTGATGCTCGTGGCGAATGTTGGAGACTAAGCGCGACTGCGCCATAAATATTCTCGCAGATGCGTTTCCCGGTCGAGGCCCAGCGAAACTCGACCTGCAACGAATGTCTCCTGCGGCTGTCGCTGCTTCGTTCCGCAGTGGCTGACGATTACAACTGCGAACCGACAGCAGCTCATCTTCCAAAGCTCCGCTGGTAATCCATGTCCACAGCAGTGGAATAGTTGCCACCTTTTTCGACCACAACATTTTCCTAGGTTGGAAAGTCACCAAAGCAGGCGCGCGGAGTGATGCGTGAACCGCCACCTCCTGTCAAAACTGCAGCGATCGTTGATTCGTGGGGTTTAACGTCCCAAAGCCAGCTCTGATTATGAGAGACGCCGTAGTGGAGGTCTCCGGAAATTTCGACCACCTGGGGTTCTTTAACGTGCACTGACATCGCACAGCAGACGGGCCTCAACATTTCGCCTCCATCGAAATGCAGCCGCCATGGCCGGGATTCGATCCCGCGACCTTCGGATCTGCAGCCGAGTGCCATAACCACTAGACCACAGTGGCGGGGCCTGCAGCGATCGTACACTGAGATTTGCAGGCAGCACAGAAAATATGGCTTCCTGTGGCGTTTTCTCTTCAAAAATTGATTTCCAGCATATTGGCTAATTTTGCTGGCGCTCCTCTCCTATGGCGCAGTGACACAAATCACTAGAACATTGACATGACTCCTAAAGGGCTCCCTTTAGGAGCTATATAGCGCTATTCTAGACGGCGCGACTCCGCTCATGTAGAACGGTCCCTCCTGCAGCAAGTGTCCGCAGAGGCTGCAGGAATCACTCCCAGTGTGCACAGTGATGCCACCGAAGACTTGTCATTTGGAGCAAATTTCGAAGCAACAGAAATTTTATTTTTGAGCACTTTGGAGCAGGCAATTTCATTTTGCGGTGTACTTCTCTGAAGAGAGTTCTATACAGCTAAAATGAACTATCGCTATACTGGTCTTATAGACGCCTAGGGAAAAAAAAAAAAAATGGCAGATCCCACGTGCAGTGGGAATCAAGGAAATGCGAAGCACGCAGCAGGGACGAAACAAGGATCTGCATTGTCGTCTCGCTATACCGATTTTGGTACATATGGAGTTAACGAAACGGCCGCAAGAGCACCAAGACTTTGGCATGTAAACCATGCCGCTCATGACATGCATGTCATGACCCTAATGTTATAACCTGTCATTTACGTTCGTCATGCAGTCGTGTAGATACAGATAGAAAATAAAACATCTGTTAGGTATACATTCTAGTGGCCTGTTAACGAAACTATGCAAATTTTCCGTAGATTAAAGAAGTTGCAGCCCCAGCACAGATGCCACATGAGAAAAGTAAATGGAACGTACTCATCGCAATCTGTCTGCTGAGAGAAGATTGTCACATTTTTGCACAAGCCAAACAGACGGACCTAGGCCATCTGTTCAATAATACACACACAAGAAGTGCAAGGGGAATCTTAAGATACCGTTTATTCGTTTCATTTGTACAAAAACAACAAAGCAAAATTTTTTACACGTCTGGGAAGCTGACAGCAAGTAAATATCGGTCACTTTGAAGCACACTTCTCTCAATTCGCCTACCACACGACACGCGGTCGCGGCACCGAGTATAAATAGTGGACGAGTTACACGTGGCTATAAATTAGCGAGACACACGCGCGCACATACACACATACGTAAGACGTAAAAAAAAAAAGTCAAACATCGCGAACACGAGAACAGTAAAGCAGAATTCTTTGGCCACCTGGAAACAAGTCTTCTCTTTCTCAACACATATTTACTATATTTATAATATGTATATATATAGTATGTGCAAAATCGAAGAAAAAGCCGCGGGTGTGCAGGTGGCGGTGCTCTGTCACGTGGGAAACCCGCTGCTTTGAGGCAGGGCTCGAGCGACGGGTTAGGAAGGGCACCGCTCTCCTGCGGAAAGGAATGTTCTGTGGCTGTTCCTTCGACAGGTGCAAACACACCGCGAACCTATTGTATGACACACGTCCTATCTCACACCTCCCTGGCTGTTTCCGCAACCGGCGGGGGAGGGGAAACGAAACGCTGCCGAATAAAAACAGGCGCCGACACAGAAGCGCGAAACGACGATGACGACACAGAAGCTTGAGCTTATTTCGGCCACCCGTGATCCATTTGATTCTGTGACCGGAGTTCACTCTTAAAATCGTACACCTTTCGGGGATGCAACTACGTTCCCGCAATAAATAACCGCAATTCTCGCGAATTCTAACGGGATATCTGTTCTGATCGGTAACCACGTAAAACCGGGCATTTGAATACCGGAAAGTGTCTGGTATGCGTTACGAGTGGTCTGCCCTTTACAGACACACGCCTAGCACTCCTGGTAAGTACCGAGCACATGGCGTTGCAATTAAAATGAAGCGCACCCCGAAAAGTGTACGCACATTTAAGAGCGTCGAGTGAAAGATGCGCGAGTGTGGCGTCGCACTGGGGGAGACGAACTGGCACGATGGCCTGAACACTGCAGGGCTGTCCAGAGACATCGCGCAGCAGCAATGGCAGCCTGTGCCAGACAAGGTCACAACCTTATTCTAAAGGAAGTCTCCGTCATACCGCATCGGAGATCGAAGTTCTCCGTACAGAGCGTCCCAGCTCTACAACCACGCACACTCGCAAAGGCGCGCAGCACGTACGCTGCGCGTCAACTTAAACGGGCCGCGACAAACACAATCAACGGAGAAGTACGTTAAGTAGACGTGCTCGAAAACAGACAGCGCATCCTGAGGTGAAGGACAAATAATAGGCGCGCTTGAGCGAGAGGGCGCCGCCTCAGCATTCTGCCCGCGAGGCAGGTCGCGTGTTCCTGCTCATGAACACTTCCGAAACTGCCACGTGGACGAGGCGACCTGAACGCAGCAGCGCGCAAACCCGGCCCCCGTTTCGTGTAAAGGAAGGAGCATAAACCGGCGAACGGCGTTGGCACACAATGACGTCGTTGATTTCTGCACTGAAGAATGGCGGGAAAGCAAATGCGCCCCTTCCTCGCGCATAGAAACAAATGAAGCCTATCTTTGAGATGGAAATCGTTCCCACGTGCAGCGCACTTCGTTCGCTTCACCAATGCCCTTTCGCAGAAAGCTGTGCGCATTTACTCTTAAATCTGAACTGGCAGCAAATGATACCACCGAACAGCTTACTTGGGACGCATGCTAAGACTGGTATCGCATCCGTTGATGCTCCCTGACGATTTTAGCCGGTGTGTACTGTTCACGCAAGCAGGTGCATACAGTGAACAATGACTAAGGAGACAAAAAAAAAAAAAAAAAAACACCTTGGTCAAGCTCTTCCGGGGCCTGAAGGAGCCCGGTGGGCAAAACTAAAAACGAAAAAAAAAAAAAAAACGAAGCTGGGGCAATGGAAGCATTGGGTCCCTTTCAGCTGGCAGTTCCCACATGCAGTCCTGCAGGCTCCCTCCAGAAGTCTAAAAGAGGCCTTTCTTTTTTTCCTTACGCTTCTCCTTCCCGTCAAGTTGTCTGCAAAAGAACAAGAAGGGGGGCGGGAAGAAACGTGGGCGCCACGTAAGTGATACTTCAGCGGACCAGCAACACTTTACTCACTTTGCCTTACAGCAGCTGCAAGAAACACAAAGTAGCAGAGTTCAAGAACTCCCTTAATACTTTTTTTTATCTTATTGATCCCTTGACATACAATTTACACTGCTACACAAGGCAATTTGTGTGCTGCGGCAATGTCTAAACCTCTTCATTCTTCAGTTGCTTGCACACTAAGTCTACAGGAAAAAAAAAAAAGGGCAATTGCAAACAACATGCCACAAACCTGGATATGCAATAGGCCGAATGCAGTTTACAGTAATTAATAGTACGACTAATAGTACTTTAATGAACAATGAAAAGCTTCAGTCACCCAGTGTTACACAGAAAGCTAGCTAAAAATTAAACATTGAAACTCAAACTATTGCTCCTAGTGTTTTCCACATGGCCTTGCCACTGTTAACACGGCTGTTTGTGCCCGCTCTAGCTGATCATTAGCTAAAGCTCACAGGTTATGATTTGAGCAAAAAGGCTACTGTAGTACATACACAAGCTCTCCCTTTCAAATGTTTCTGAAATGAGAGTGCTATGAAATATTCATATGCTCACACTCATGTTTAAATGGGTGCATGTGCAAAGTTCATGAGCAATGGCTATTTTTTGCTCTCTACTGTAATTGTAATAACGATCAACATGCACACAAATGTGCCTCCAGTAACTTAACATTACACAATTTATGTCACAGTTCAAAATTTTAAAATTCATGTCAACAGGAGAAATTTCATGAAGTGAATTAGGAATGCTCAATGCCATGGTGACCGTGTAAAACCAAAAAGTGCTGCCTACAATGAAGTCGTCCATTGTCTATCCCGATTTCACAAATTCGCTAACACTTGATGCTGGGAATAAGTGGATATGCTCACTTGGGTCAGCCCCTCACATTTACATCCCCTTCAGTGTATTTAATGTTATGTTATTTTGTGCCAAAAAGGCATAAAACTTCAAAAGGCACTTCAAAACTGAAATAGCCAGTCAGTCACTGCTCTCCCTTATACTTCGTAAAAGCATTCCCTGTAAGCATGCAAAGTATATGCTATAGACAGTTTAGCCTCTAAAATACTGCACTGGCACCTTCAAGCTTGCCTGCTTGCTTAAACATATGCTCTTCTATAGCATAAGTGTCTCTCGGCAAGAGATAAATTAAGGTACAAGATATTGACACCATTCTTCCAATAATGAGTTAAATCCTTAATCAGCACAATAGTGGTTTTATTCTACACTGACATTATGATGTGTTGCTTTATACAGCAGCCTTCAAGAGGCTCAATATGTTACAGCAAACCACGAATTTGTTGTAGTGTTACTCCTATTCTTTCAGAATGAAATATTCACATTGGTACACACACACACACACACACACACACACACACACACACACACACACACACACACACACACACTTCCCAGCACACTCTACTAACCACAATGTTTGATGTCTTTATATATAAGACCGAAGCCTTAATAAACTTGAGAACCATCAGTACACAAACTCGAAATTTAGATGTGGCTGTGGCTGCTAAACAGTGGCTGCTAAACAAGAGCACAATTCAAAAAGATGTTCTGGCTTCTGTCTTCAATAGCATGGCTGTAAAAAGACTTATCAACTTTCCTGCTGCATCAGGATGTTGTAGTGACTAATTTGCACACCGCAATAATTTTGTTTTGCCCCCAATTCAGAAAAACAACCACATTTGAAATTCCAGCTTTATATTATCAATTCAATTTATTTTTCAAGGCATATACATTTTAGTTATGGGTACGTGCGTAAAGAGATCTTCTAGTTACTTTAAATAAGGCCAGGCAACCAATACAGAATTCTTTCAATAGCATCCAAATGAATACAATTTAACACTTCAACATGGTGATCTTTCTATGGCTGCATGCAACATGAATGCAAAACACAAAACGTGTTAACCTTCAAACCTTTGTGGCACCTTCAATACCAAGGCAAAGTTTCTTTTGAAACCAGTCATTGGAGTTTCAATACATCTTTTCCATTACAACACATTGTTGCTGAACATAGCCAACACATGAATTGGATAACAAAACTGTGCCCAAGCCATACTCCCAGACAGTCATTACAAAATGGAGAAAATCTGCATGCCCGTGATGAAAAAAAGGCAACCAAATGGCCGACATTCTGGACCATGAACAAGGATCATAGCATCTGTGACAAGTTACTATGATGCTTTATTACACATAAGGTACGACCAAGCCAAGTGTGACTTTTGCCATGTCCTTATTATTAGTACTTAAACTCACGCCCAGATAGCTACAATTCACAAAAGCATGAAATAATGGTATCTTTGGATGATCCAGTTACAAGGAATATTGAGAATATAGGCTTCCTTTGGTCACATTTCTCACTTATGGATACAAGCAAGAGCTTTACCAATTTGCTCATGCCAACAGCCGTTCTCCAAGTTGTTAAACCTGAGAACACTTCACAACAGGCACTTTCACTTAGGTGACTATCGCCATTGATTGGCAAATTAGTGCTGAACAATGGTGAGCTTTTCTCACATGACAAGTGTTTTATTAACACATTCTCTACCACTAACGATCTAGTCATATTCCAATATAAGCAGTGAAAGGTAAGCTCCTTGCCTTTCCTCATCTCTCCAACAACGATGGTTACAGGTGAGACCATTTCAAGCCGTAAGAATAAATGAGCAGTGCATATTTGGCAGGATTACATATCTTTCCTCACCAACCCTCTAAATTGGCACAATCTTTTAAGTATTCATTTAATGCAGCCTTTGATCAACTTTTCTTTTCTCACAAACTTCAAGCTTGAATTATAAATTACAGGCTCCGTGCGATCTTAACGTATGAGCTCCCACACTTAGCTAGCATTCATAAAAGTTGAGAATGCCACAGCTAATAGCAAGCATAAATAAGTACTTCTCTAAAAAAAACACCAGAACAGGATATAGAAGCTGCACCACTCCCATGGTCATTAACAGCTTCCCTCCTCTTGACGAGCATAGCCGTCACGAGATTTTGTACCAAAACAACCAATGATGACTATATTCGCCATCAAGAAAAATTTGTCACACAGAGAACCAGTTATGTATACTCATCATAGTTAAGTTTCTTGACACTAAATGGCTACAGCTGTCCATGTTCTGCCATTTGTGTCTCTATATTCATTGTAATGCCACCTCTGATACCGCCGCATGAAACGTGGCTGCCTCCTCGAAACAAGGCAATGAAAGCATGCATAAAAGTAAGTTGTTCGGTGACTGTTCGCCAGATGACAGCTCTCTGGAGTTTGTATGGGTACAGAAAGTGATATGTTCTCGTCTGAGCATTCTGATGACGGTTTTGTGGATGGACCGGAGGACCTAGCAGCTGCCCATGAGCAGTTCCTCATTGTTGTGTGAAATCCGGCTGCTGCACCAAGACGACCTTAATAACTGTGTTAGGAGCTGTGGCAAAGTAACCACTATTAATGTACATGTTTTTCCACCATACAGGTTTTTTTTTGTATTCCCTTCTTTCACAGTTTATCAAGCTCAGTCATGCTTTTTTGCAAGACAATGCTGCCATGCAGTGAAGCCAGCTTCAGGCTACCTTTTTTTTAATGCAATTAGTAAAATAAAGGAACCCCATTTAATTGAAATAATGATGCTGCTTTATTCAGGGGAAAAAAAAGAAAACCTCTACAGACAGAGCAAAAAAAAAAAAGGGGGGGGGGTAAATTTGGTACAATTTGTTTTATTTTTTAATGGTATGGAAATTTTAGGATTAATCCAGAGTGCCATGCTTAATACTGTAAATTATGATTACACCTTAGTGCAGCTGTGCTGTAACACTTCAAGGAAGCAGTTTCTTGGAAACAAACAGACATGTGAATGGCATTAGAAAAATTTATCAAACCTCTCTGCAGCTTCACCGCGACACCTTCAATTCAAAATAGAAGGTAGGAATACAGCTTATACCACATAAAACATTTATCATAGCTTGTACAAGCTAAAAATACTATCAGTTAACTACATCACCAACATTAGCTAGACAATGGAACAAAAATTAGCACCCTGTCTTTAGAATGACCAAACGCTCTGAAGAGAGGTTTCTGCATTGAGCAACTGACAAGAAAGGTACTGTCCATTATGAAGTAAATGAAAGAGAAGCTGAAGGTATACCTTAGATCACGTCAAATGAAGGGGGGGATGTCTAAAATTAGAATACATTTTTAGGTAGTAGAGGATATACAGCCAATAACATCTACATCAAAATTGTAGGACAGCATGCACAAAGAAAGTGGTTGGTACCCAGTAAAAATACCACAAGAAATGATACAAGCACACAGCAGATATTTCAGCCATAACATGATGATGAACTTCCCTAACAATAAGCCACAGAACCCTATGTAGTACCTGTGTCACATGGGCACATTGGAACTGATTGATGATTTGTGGGGTCTAACGTCCCAAAACCAGCTCTGATTATGAGACGCCGTAGTGGAGGTCTCTGGAAATTTTGACCACCTGGGGTTGCTGTACTGACATAGTACAGCACACGGGCCTCAACATTTTGCCTCCATCGAAATGCAGCCGCCGCGGCCGGGATATGGGCACATTGGAAGACCTTCGAGTCGACGGCCTTCGCAAAGCCCACAACTTTATCGACAAAATAAGTTCTGGCGCTCCTACACAGCAGTTTTGAACGGCCGTTGAGTAGCCAAGTGATTTTGCAACAACACGGCGGCCACCAAAGCACCCGTTTCAATTCTAATTCGTACTAGTCGCTTGCTATTTGCGCCGACGGCAAGAAACAAACTAAGTTCAGCCTTCCTTTAATCTCATGTACCAAAAGGGACAAAGTATGTGCGATATTTTGCAGTCATTATTCAGAAAACATGCCGATTTTGACACTGCTAAGCCTAAGTCCCTAGCGTGAACCTCAAAAGTGGTTCGATTCATAGACACCAGATGGCACCAAAGGCAGTGTTTCCTACCAGCTGCATGGCATTTGTTTATGGCAGTAACGGCATATTCGTTCTAGAACTAATGCAGTAAAGTGGCCTCTTGCCTCTCGGCATGTTTCCAATATTTTTCACCGGTGTATGATTCTACTTATTCATACAACATAAATATACCCGTGGCCTCCAAAACTAAAGCGCGCTTTCGCTTCCGTCACGCCAAGTCTCGGAGTTCGCGCCGCTTTCGCTTCTGTCGCTCAACGGCTTTTGAAGTCTCGAAGGAGTTGTAGGGCGCTCCGTTGACTCGACAGACTATCGACTCGACGGCCATCAAAACCGCCTGTGTAGCAGCTCAAAATTCACCTTTGAGTCCATGGACTGTCGGTTCGAAGGCCTTCGAAACACCCGTGTGACACCAGTATTAAATGACTTGGGAAGTTTTGATGCATGCCTTTAAATTCAATGATGAGATGCATTCAACAATGTTCCTCTACGCAAAACCCTGCATTGATGCTCATGTTCAGTCAGAACAAAAACAATCTTAAACTATAAAATAAAACATAACATAAAACAATCAACAAGATAAAAAATAATAACTTTTTGGTATGTGAAAGCCCACCAACAGGTAGCATCGGCAATGCAAAGAATAATGCAACACATAATCAGGAACACACTATTACACTTAACACTGACATGCACGCAAGGCTGAAGCAATGGCAACACATAGAAAAAAAAAGCAATGTCCTTTCCTTGCTAGAAAATAAAATATTGAAATAACACAGACATCGAGGTGCAAGTTTGCCTTGGCAAAGCTTAAAGACTTGATAGCCAAGGTAAAATTTGAATTTCCACACTGCAAATTGCAGTCACTTTTTCAACCTACTAGAATGAACCACTGAAAGGCCACTAGTGTAAGGCCATCTGCTGAGATCAGGCACTTGGCTTCAGCAGTGGGAACAAAAGTGCGCACATAATTTTAGACAAAGGGCTCTCCCTATGGTGGGCAGCGGTGGGAATGCCATCCACCACTCTGGTAGAGCACCCACCACTTTGATCGGCCCCAATAAAATTTTAAATTCGCACTTGGGGAACCAAAAATGCTGTGTGTGCATAACGCCAGTAGGTTAAAACCTTAGCAGGTTGCCTTAAAGATGGCCTACTCCAGTGCCAGTGCACAATCCCAAGTGCCATTGCTTCCGTTTTCTATGTGCGTCTCTCCTTTTGGAGTCTATGCTCGTGCATTGCAGGCAATGGATATGCGCCACAGTTGCTAGAAATGCACGAGCGGAAATGATGACAGAGTTCCTACTTTGTTTTTAGGAGCTTCCACTTTGTATAATGTTGCACCACCACATATGCATGCATATGTAGCTAGAGATGTTTTACAACCAATATTTGAAATTCCTAAATGTAACGTCTGAGCCCCATCTACCACCACTTCTTTCAAAACGTCCGCAACGCTAAAGCATTTCTGGGGAAAACCCTGTTTAGACATGTTCATTGATGACCACAGGAACATATGAATTGTGCTGGTGATCATGCTTGATCTCTGAGTAACAGGAAGAGAGCAATTAGGTTCTGTGGCAAGCTTAAAGTGTTAACGAGTTTCAATGTGTTTCAATAGAAAGGCACAAGTACAAGTTGAAGAAGTATTGGTCTACTTGCATCTTTAGTTTGTAGTGCAAGCGTGCTGTGTCACAAATTTATTCTAATTTAATCGAAAAGAATGCCATGATCAAAAAACAGCTTGTAAGTTGATACCAGTTGTTGGACTGCAGAGACATACTTGTTCCCCTTATAACTACTACTTGTAACAGTTATAACAAACAAACCCCACAGTCCATGTGCTTACTGATTAGCTAAGAAAGTATACTTTGTGAACACAGTTAATAATTAAGCAACACGTTACCTGTCTCATACTCCTTCCCAACATTGAGAAAAACAACAAACCTGTAGCTGGTGTGCCGTTCCATAGGTCACAACAAATGTGTGTTGGACTAGGAAGAAACAATGTGCATATTGGTCATGTTTATGACAAAACGATGCCCCAATTATTTGTATTTATATAAACTATAAATATATTAAACTGCCAACAAAAGGAGACAAAGTGTAGAAGCTACTAGAATTTTTTTGAAAGGAAAGGAAATGGGTAAAACCTGCAACACAGTACCCACGACATAAACTGCTTCAGAACAGGAAAGTCTATAATATGCAAATATATTCTGGGCTGATGGACACAAAAAACTTGAACATACATATAACCAAAGGTTTGACAATATAATATATAACAATGCAACAAAGGATGACAAACAAAAAAATAATGTAACAACAATGTGCAAAGCATGTGCGTAATGAACAGTTGTGACCAGATTATTTAGATCGAAATGACAAGGAGATGTGCTGCCTCTGAAACAAGGGCTGCAGTGTTATTTACAATGCAGAAGAGACTAACCATAGATCAACTGTAACATGTAATGAAGATTGCTACATGGGGAGAAGTGTTCAACTCTGACCGCATAATGCCGCATAAGGTGCAAAATAAGGTGAGGGGGGGGGGGGGGGGTAAAAAAACAACATGCAAGAGGTCCTTGTCATAAATATTATGTGCATGATGATCAAGTGAATAGCACTGCAAAATGTGCAGGCATGGTTTTTTTTTTTTTTTTGGCCAATTTAGGCTGGCATGGGAGGCAGTGAAACAGAACACGCAATGCTGAACTGCGATAAGTGTCATGACTATCATAATGAAATAATGAAAACAAGGTGCCTTTCAAGAGATGTGACTGATTAAAAAATAACACCATGGAGTGTGAACCTGCATGCCTGACAGAATGTGCAACAGTGGTTCTAGAAAGTGTCAGAGTGGTACTGAACTGGTCAACAAAATTGAAAGCACTAGTCTTGCACATGTCATAAAGCATCCACACAGCTTTGAAAATCATCACAGAAGCAAAGAACTAAAGTAAAATGCATGACACTGACAGAAAATTATAACCCTCTACAGTGCTGCATACACAGAAAAATAAAGCACAACAGAAGAGAAGGATGTGCCAGTCCATTGAATTCTGGTCAAGATGGAAAAAAAAAAAAGAAAAAAGAAAAAGACTATAGCCGGCCAAAGGCAAGGTAGGTGCCGAGGTGGCGGGTGGTAGTAGGGGCGTGCATCGCTCTCTACATCTGCTTGCAGTTCTTTCGGACGGGCGCAGCATACTGCATGCATTTGCGGCTACTGAAGTGGTCCTCAGAGACAGACCGGCGCAATCTGAAAGAGCCCAACAACATCGACAAGGGCCACTGTACAACCAGGCACTGTCAAAAGCTGCTTCCTCTGCACTTGCACCAGGTGTTCATACCGGTGTGCAATGTCAGGTGCAAGGGCTAATCGTCTTCTGTCAAGAGTTAGTGTTTGGGTACTGCATGTTGCGAAAAGGGTTTGGCAGCTAAAAACTGTTTAGAGCGAGCAGCTGGTCTTGATAGGTGTTAAGTAGGCGATGAGTATGGAAACTTTCTCTGGAAGCAGTTTGCAAGCATATAAACTTTTAGTGATGTGTTCAGCAGCCAAGTTTGTTGAGAGAACAGTGCTTTATTCTGCAGTTGAATGTAGATACATGTCCTGATACGTTCAAGTATAAGAGACGTGCCTTCAGTACTGAACTCACCCATGTAGCTTTCTTGTGTACTCCAGAGTTAGATTCACTTATATGAATCAATGAGTTACCTGGCTAGCAATATTGGTGCCCTCTAAAATGCAGGCTATTGCAAATTGCCCTTCTAGAAGGTAAAATGTGGGAAGCCTTTTTGGGACCCCTAAACTGAACGTCAAAAGAATCTACAGAGATGGGTGGAAATTACATTGTGTCCCTACAGTGACTATAAAAAATAATAGAATAAAACAAGTATGCAACAGCCAGGAGTGAACGGCACTGAGAGTGAGAGAAAGAAAGACCCGTTTTGAGATATGCTTATAAAATAAGCAAGATGATAGCTTAAAAACCAGCAAAAGGGCTTTAATTTATAATGAAACATAGTGATTACTAGTTAAAGTGCCATTAGCTGATTCTGCAGACATTGTACAGACAGATGGTGTTGCTGTAGCTTGCAAGTGCTAGTGGGCACATTTTAGTTTTAGTGTTAACCACCTTGGGTAAGCACGAAAGGTTGAAATGAACATTTCGATAGTTACAGAACTTAAAAATTTTGACTAATGAACGTAAAAAAGGCATAAAAAACAGGCTCCCTAACTGTGAGAACTGTGCCATGCTCTTTGCAGTAAATTTAAATGCATGCTACTGACTCTCAATGCCAACCACAACTTGAGCTATAAGTTTAAGAAAGTTCAATGCCGCTAGATCAAACACTGTAATGGGAAAGTGCACTGCTATGAAGCAAAAAAAAAAAAAAAATAAGAACTACACAAATATGCTCCATGTAGACATGTATACCTAACCATGTGCCTTGCATGAGCTATCACAGTGGTGGCTTACTTCCCCGAATTAATTGCCTGAATTACTATGAATAGGAAGAGCATTTCAATGTGGAAATAAGAAAAATAAAATGAAAATTCAGAAAGATTCTTGCATAAGAGCAGCTGAGCACAGTAAGTCACAGCAATGCAGACCAAGGCACTAAGATGTACTGAGCCTTCAAAATAAATGCCCCCCCGCCTCCCCCCCCCCCCCCCAAAAAAAAAATATTCAGAACACATAACACAAGTCTATATTGTTGCATGAAATGTGTAAAAAGACTATGCAGAATGAAAATTACTTCATTATACAAAATAATTGACAAAACTTCCAGGAGCAAGCAGAATTTCCTTGAATCTGGACTACAAAACTAGTGTAGGCACACATGATGTGTTGTAAAAGTGGGCAACTATGACCTTTTGCAGGCCTTATGGGTGTTTGGGTACAAGGTAGTGCTTTCTGTAACTTTTTTTTTCTGACTGCATCTTACGACAGCTGCTGCTCAATGGCAGCTTCAAGTAAATCCCAGTATACCATCATCATCGTCATCCAGCCTGTCTACGCCCACTGTAGGGCCTAGGCCTCTCTTATAGATCTCCTATTTTCCCTGTCCTGTGCTAACTGGGCCCAATTTATCCCCGCAATCTTCCTGATCTCATCTGCCCACCTAACTTTCTGCCGGTTGTCTTGTCTTCACATTACATGGCCCGCCCATGGCCATTTCTTCTTCTTAATTTCTATTAATATGTCCCTAACACGTTTGTTCCCTAACCCACTCATGTACTGCGGCTAACACCTATGTACTGCGGCGAAGTTATTTCAGCTTTCTGTTGCACAGTTCAGTGTTGGACTTTTCTTCAGGACTTTGGGATAACACTGTGGGCGTACACATCAGGCCATAAATTTTTTGCCCATGTTTAAAAGTACATTTCTCCATAGTTAGATATGGTATTATTAAAAAATATTCGAAATTATCCAAAACATATTCAATTCGATTCACATTTGAACATAAACATTCAAATTCGCTTCACAATAATAATTTTGCTATTCATAGAGCTCTACCTAATATACAAGAAAGGCGACATAAAAGAGTCAAAGCATTACGGACCAATTAGCCTACTCCCAGTAACATGCAAGCTATTTACGAAAGTAATTTCTGTTAGCATAAAAGAAACACTCGACTTCAACCAACCAAGAGAACAAGCTGGTTTTAGGAAAGGTTATTCCACAATGGACCACAGCCATGCAAGAGAGGAGTCAGACAAGGAGATACGATCTCCCCAATGGTATTCACTGCATGCCTAGAAGTGTTCAAACGTCTAGACTGGGAAGAAAAGAGAATTAGAATAGACAATATCTCAGCAAGTTGAAGTTTGCAGATGACATTGTGCTCTTTAGCATGACGGTGACAAACTACAAAACATGACTGAGGACCTAAACTGGGAAAGTCTTAAAATAGCACTAAAAATGAATAGGCAAAAGATCAAAGTTATGCTCAATAGCCTAGCTAAAGAACAGGAATTTAAAATTAACAGTGAACCTTTAGAATGTGTGAACGAATACGTATACCTGGGACAGTTACTAACAGGAACTCCCACCCATGAAAAAGAAATTCTCCGTAGAATAAGGATGGGCTGGGGCACATTCAGAAGGCACTACGAAATCACGACTGGAAACTTGCCTTTCTCACTAAAGTGAAAAGTATTCAATCAGTGCATTCTCCCAGTACTAACGTACGGTGCAGAAACATGGAGGATAATGAAAAAACTAGACATGAAACTAAGGAGCACGCAACGTGCAATGGAAAGAAAAATGATAGGTGCAACGCTGAGAGATAAAAAACGAGCAGAATAGATCAGGGAATAGACAGGAGTAGCTGATATTATTGTAGCAATTAAGGGGGACACTGCTCTTAGAGACGAAATTTCATGAAAATATCAATTTTTTGAAAGTGGTATTTTTGCAACATACAGGCAGTGCTGCAGATGCTGACCAAATTTCCCATATCTGGGACTGACATTTCAGCCACAATAACAGTTTATACCCCCAAGGCAAGCTATATTTTGGCAATCAAAAAGCAAGAAAAATGGGCTTTTTTCATGGCAAATTGCTGCTGAGCTATGTATGTTGCAGCAGTAGGTATCAAAGTTATATCCCCAATAGCCACAAATCACCTGTCAAGTATATTTCAATACTTTGCATTACATTTGGTTCAGAATGAGCTTTATTATTATTTTTTTTTCATGCTTTTTTCTCAGAACATGCTTTCACTCACTCTGCTTGTGTAGTGAGGCAATTTCTCAAACTCTAGAAGAGATACAGCTGTAATTTGTTTTGCTATCTGAAGATTAATGTATGGAGCATGAAGTGCTGCAGGCAGATTTTTGTTTTTTTCTCCCAGTAGCTCTTTTATTTGCCTTTGTTCTTGTTTGTTAATAGCTATGCTACAACCACTGAACTGCAACAGGCTGCTAAATTTATAATTGTTGTTTAATTTGAAAACTACTTGCAGCACTTCAATCCTTGCACATTCTGCTTTCCACTCATACATTATAAATAGCCCCATGGCCACTATTCTTTTACCTAGTGTCTCACCAAACAATAGTAATTAAGATCTCATTATCTCAATAACTATATGAATGATCAAGACGGTAACTGCACATAATCAGCACAAAAAAACACACATATATAGGTGATTTTACACTGAATTCAATCAGCATATAAACAAGACAGCTCCAGGTACCATGTCCCCCCTTAAAGAAAGAAGTGGACCTGGGCAGGACATGTCATGAGGAGGAAAGAAAACAGATGGACAGTAAGAGCGACGAAATGGATACCAAGAGAGGGAAAACGCAACAGATGCAGGCAAAAGGTTAGATGGAACGATGAAATTAAAAAGTTTGCGGGCATAAAGTGGAACCAACTCGCTCAGGATAGGGTGGATTGGAGATCGTTGTGAAAGGCCTTCGTCCTGTAGTGGACCTAAATACTAGGCTGTTGCTGCTGATGATGATTGCCATGTCCCCTTTTCATGCCAATAAATTCTAGGCATTAGCTTTCCCACATCTCTGTGACATTTAAATTGCATTTAAGCAACCTAAAGTGCGTTGAGCTTATTATGTAGTGATTGTGCCGAAATATGGATGAAACTGAAACATCATATAGGATGCATTACTGATCAATGTTTAATGGTGCCAAAAAAATTAACTCTAGCCTAATGTAGCAGCTATCAATTATGAATTCTTTAAGTAGCTAAACTTTATACACAACTTCTCTAACTCACTGATGTAGAAATAATGTAGATGTTCAAAGTAGCTCCTCGATTCTCCTTGTCAAGATGTCTGGTAGGTCCAAGTATGAGTGTTTTAAGTTAACCCTGTACAGAAGACAGGGTGCTTATGAGCTGATTCAGAGATTTGTTGAGAGGGCTTGTTTATTAGGTATCAATCAAGCAATTGTCAAAAGCCCATATTGGGTGGGGCTATGTACAGAATGGTTGCTCGAATGGTGAAATTTTCTAACAAAATGAATAAAAAAACATTTCATGATTTCTAAAGTGACAAACATGAAAAAAAAAAAAAGCAAAGGCACATGAATAACACATGGAATTAGACCGCGGATGTAAACGAAAACCAACTGCTTTCAATTACCTAGTGCATCATGCCAATCATAGTTATAAAACAAAGAAACAGCATATAAACATGGCAAGAGTGCTGAACTAATAAACTGGAACTAATTCTTACATGTACAGGCATCCCAGACATGTTTATTGACTAACTATAAATTACTGAAGACCTGTCTCACACACTGGACTGGAAGCTGGTGCTCCAAAAATGCCACAGCAATAGAGTAGCAGAATCACTGGGAACAGTCTTCACATCCCATGTCCCGTTTAAGAGTGCAACCAATGTTTTTATTCTGTGTATTTCAAATGAACTATTCGACAACTTCGAATAGTAAATTAACGAATTCAGATGCAAAACGACACCATGAAACCGTCGGCACACTTACGAAATTTCAACCACCCTTAGCTGTGTACACAGCAGCGCCTATTTACAAATCACCTCGCTGACCTTCCCTAGTTTCACGCAGGCTGTACTTTACGCCAGAACTACTGACTGCTACCTTTATGTCCATTCACCCATTGTACAGCGGCATGCTAGGGGTGCTTCCTCTCTCTCTCTCTTTTTTTCAGTGTATCACAACTTTCTATCAGGGCAGGGCAGAGATACCTGAAAAAGTATTCCGGAATACAGATATCGAAATACACGGTTGGGAATCCTAAAATACCGATACTGAGATACATTTGTAATTGACGTAGCAGGATATTTCAGAGATGCAAAAAGATGAAAAAAGTATTCCGGAATACAGATACAGCAATACTGATACTGAAATACTTTTTTTCTATGTCTGGGATGTTCATACTTCGTAAACATGTTTATTATGTGCAGCATAACATTTAAAATGTTGCCGCGCATTGAAACTTGCAAATTATTCCTTACTTTATCAGAGTACTCCGAGTTCCATTAAGGCATTACAAAGGAGGCTTACACTGTACATAATTGTCAATAACAACATAAGTGCAGGTATCAGTTACAATTAAAAAATTATACTGTATTACAGCAAGAGTAACATACATTATACACTGAAATCGACATACTTTGCAGCAACAGTATTAGCTATGCTAGAAATAGCATACCTCAAGCGAAGCGGTGGAATCACTAACGAATGAATTGAGAAAAAGTATACATTTATTTAACAAAGATCTGTATTGTTGAAAAGTTTGGCGTGTTAATTACACTTCAGCAGCTGGAGCTTCCCAAATAGGCCGTCATCTAGACATCGTCGGCACCAAATTTCCGCGTGGAAACACGTCACTGGAAACGCGTCTCAGCTCATTCCCGGAAAAAAGAAAAGTAACGAGATACCCGTGTCCTGGATAGTATCACGATACGGGCAATACATCGTAAAAGTATTTCACTACCAAGATACAAATATATCTTGATGCAGCAATACAGATACTCAAAACTATCTCTGAAATACTATCGCAATACTCTTGTATTGCGATACTGCCCAGCCCTGCTTTCTATGTGCACAAATGTCCAGCCTTCAGGCATGACTTACGATACAGTGTCTATAAACATGTCAAAAACCTTTACAGATAATTACCGTGGCGTTCTATATTCTATTACAAGTAAGAAAACAAAGTTATATGTTAAAATGTTCACTATACAGCACTTAGTTATAATTAGGATGTAATGAAATATTATTCTGAAGCCAGGCATCCTTTATTTTGTCATGAAATGAAACTTAAGTCAGACTTCAAAAGCGGGTGCAGTCTGCTATTGGCTGTGTTCACTACGAGCCAAGGAACATTATATTTTTTACGTTGCTCCCGGAATGTGCCACATCAACCCACTCGTTCAACATGGTCATGCCTTCAGAAAATTGTATGCAGGAATATGCTGCATATTAGAGCAGGAATATGCTGCACATTAGAGCACATTGACGACACACTAAATATGCCTAGGATCAAATTAACCGAAAGCTCAGTATTTCTTGCACTTGCATTTTAGTGACCCCTTTTCGACTAGACTGCCGAAAAGAAAGTGGCGTACACAATTGTATATACCACCAATGTAAGGGATTTGTAACATCTGCAACATCTACAATACAACATTGAAGGGACAACGCAAAACCGTGGTATGATCTGGGCAACGTTCAATCAATAACAAGTTACAGTAAATAATAATAATAATAATAATAATAATAATAATAATAATAATAATAATAATAATAACAAAAATGAGACAACCAAGTATTTCATTATAAGAGGTGTGAGAGCTTTTTATTCTCACCCTTAAAAAAAAAATCTAGTGCACACCTTTTATCCAATAAAATGAATCCAAAATTACCTGTACACTGAAATAGAGTAGGAAAAAGAAACCACATTCATGCTGTTGGTAGCCAGCAGCAGACAAGACCAGCTTGCAGGCTTCCTTAACTCTGTGTATGCTGATCTAATCAAGGCCCTTGAATTGGTAAGCAATCGACGTGCATCCAGAAGCCAGCAAAACGGGATCACAGAAGAAATTAAACTGCCAGGAGAATAACTTTTTCCATTTTATGGAATCAAATTGTGGTTGTCTCTCTCCATTTTTCTAGCAGTTGACATAGGGTCACACCAGTTTAATGTTAAAAATCTGGTATCAATACATTGAGGTGAAATGTTATTTTGATTGCTCTGAAGATTTTGGCAGGATCACACCACTTTATCATAAAATGTGAGTTGTCACATGAATGGCCAACATAAAAATACAGGTTCCACGCTACTTCTATCACAACAACATCTTCACCAAGAAATGTGCCAAACAATGACCGATAATTGAGGCATGTACACGTCACCATGTTGATAACATTTAGGGTTTGTTCATAACTAGTGATTCACAGTTGCTCAATTAAATCCATAAGAGCACTGACTACTACTACATTTTGGTTGCCTTTCCACTGATTGAAAACTCTAAACTCAACAGAAGTGTTGTATAACATGCATCATTTTGTGCACATGATGTGCAAACAAAAAAATTCTCATACATACAGTGGCATGATACATATTTGTTGTGTTGTATGTATGTGGTACTACTACCACACTTACTGCAGCCATGGGTCAGCAACGAGGGCACCCAGATAGAAATAAAGCACTATGGGCATGAAAGCAACTAGTTTTATCGATAGTTTGCCCCAGTCCAACAAACTCTTGATCATATGCACTGTACTGGCCCTTGATGTTACAGTCAAACCGGTGCAAACAAATAAAAATTAAGTTGACGGGGTTCAGTACGTTATGTAATTCGGTACGTCAAATACCATGGGAGATGCAATTTATTAAGGATAGATATTCAATGTTTTTATGCAGTTACAATGGACTCCTAAGGCATATTACTCCAACTGCTACAAATATCATGCTCTGCCAACAGTGTCACTAATTATCACGTCTTATTATTTCTGGGGGAAACTACCGACAACCTGAAGCACTTGTACTAGAACAAAACATGCAACCTATAGCTGCAAACTCCAGTATATTTCCGTTACCCACACAAAGTAGCGCAAGTAGGAAGGGTGTACCTCATGCTTACTGATCAAATACTATACTTACTTTCATAATGGTCACACTTGCATAATGATTACACCCCTGAATCTTGCCAACAAAATTAATTTTTTTCTTCCTTGCATAATGATCACACCCTAAATTTACTGTGGCGTCATTCTGTTGCAGCAACAGCAGAGGCGGCGCTATTATGTTCATCATTTTGCAAGGTGGTCATCATGCAAAACATGATGGCACCTTGCATAGTGACATTCTGTCATATGCACAGTATGCACATGTCTGCCATTAATGGCTGAGGAGTATGTGCTTGTAGTGAACGTATGCCTTCGCCGCACAAGAAGGAACAAAGACAACGACGAAGTGCGCGCGCTTGGGCGAGCGGAACGTGAAGCGCGTGCCTTTCGGTGCTTCGGAACGCCGACGTGGATCGAGCGTTACCAGCGGCCGAGCGGTGGCACGTTCGACCCAGGGGAACAGACGCACCGAGCTGGTGCCACCAGACCAGCTGGGACGTACCGGGCGTTCTCCTGTGGCGAACAGGTGTCCTCGACATGGCTGGCTTTTCCTGCGGTGGATGAGCGAGCGGGCCAGTACGAGCGACTGAAGCAGTGGTGTGGCCGGGACCATCTACGGACTCGTGGCCACGGTGCCACGCAGGTTCGAGTCCGGCACAACCATCTGCTGAGGGCGTGGTCACGGTGCCGCGCAAGGTCCCTGCTCGGCACAACCGCCTGATGAACGCGTGGCCCCGGTGCCGCGCAAGTTCCGATCGAGCCGCCTGCTGAGAGCGTGGCCACGGTGCCACGTATGCTGCAGTTCGACGCAACCGCTTGCTGAGGGAGTGGCCTCGGTGCCACTTAAGGGGCATCGTACCCCGACGCATTCCTGAGCGGGTACCTCGGATCTGCTTGTGAGCTAGCATACAGCTCATCGTGCCTCTGCTGACGTCAACGTGCTGCGCTTCCAGTACTGTGAGTGGTGTCGACGGACCTCTGACGTCACGTCAGGCAGGACGTGTCGGTTACTCGCGTGAACATAGGGTTCGGAGTGCGTTATTCGTATTGTTTTGTTTGTCCGTTGGAATTGTGTGTATGTGCTGTCTCGTCCTATCGATAAATGTTTCCTTGTCTGTGACTTAACTGTCTGTGTTTGAGTCCTGGGCCCACGAACCACCACAATTGGCGAGCCTGCCAGGATGGCTTAGTAAGATCTAAAGCCATTGCTCAGACACAGCCTGAGTCATGGAGAAGGAGAAACTTATCGAACTTGGTCGACAGTTAGGTTTGGAGGACGATGCGCTTAGAGAATGGGTAGAACGAGAGTGTGCACTAGCTCGCAAGGAAGAGGCTAAAGAACGAGAATTCGCGAAAGAGCATGTGGAACAGCAGCAGGAAGTGCAAGAGCAGGCACTGAAGATCCTGCAGCTGAAGCTGCAACTTCAGGAGAATGCAAGCAGGCTGCAGTCAAGTGCGCCGGATGAACGAGGGCTTGGCATGAGTGCGTGGGAACCGCGTCATGTTTTAGAAAAGTTGGCAAGGCGCATTGGTCTTGAGGGTGAAGAACTGAAGTATTGGGTCGAAGAACGCTTGGCGGTAGAACTAGCGAAGGAACAAGAGCACATGGAGTATGAAAGGGAAATGATAAAGAAAGAGAAAGAAATGGTAAACACTGATAAGGAACTAGAAGAAGTGAAGACGACAACGCTTGGGCTAAAGCTTAAAGTGACAGAGGCTGAAAACATAAACTTGGAAAGACAGAGACGCGAACTGTCGTCGGGAAGGAGTTCCAATGAGCCGGTGCTGGAGATCTTTGACAGTAGCATTCTTTACGTGAATGAACATGTTTTGAGTGGCGATCATGTGCGTCACTTTAGTATTCCGCCAGAGGTGCTGCTAAATCCTAGTCTAGAGGATTGTAGGGAGGTAGGAATCCGAGGAACTAACGGTAGTTCGCATGTGCTCGATAGAACAGATGGTAAGTCCGAGACAGAGGAACATAGACGTTCCACACGAGATCAGTTTTCCTGCAGAGCCTCTGGGTGGCCAAACACGTTTGAGGAGGTTAAAGAACCCCTAAAATATGGCGTCGAATGCCGTGAAAAAGACTCAGAGGCGTCTGTTACCCACTGTTCAGATGTGCCGCTGGTTAAAGTCATAGGCACGGTCCATGACCATGTGAGGGACCCTCTCGAAAATGGAGAGAGCTTGAATACTCAGGACAGCAGAATATCCCAAGAGAATGAACAAGATCTCATCAAGACAGGGACAATAGAAGTCCAAGTTGGGCCAGCAGCACGCGATCGCATAAGCTGGCAGGATGATTATAATGGAAAGGTGAACAGCCTCCATGAATGCACTATGAGGCCCGTTGAAGGGAATCTGAAAGTGGGCGGTGTTCCAGAGGAACAGCAACATGCGATTGTGCCAACACTCGCGACAGAGATCCCTGAGCCATATGCTAACACGCCTGAGCTGTGCCCGAACGATGCCAAAGTGTTTCGAAAGGGCGTTCTCAGCACGAGCGCGCATGCGTATCCTGGGGCGTTTATCTGGCTACAGAATAGTCTTGCTGAGGTGTCGCAGGCATTACCACCGGATCGACTTTTGCTATGCTTTGATATAGCAGGAAGGAGCTTACGAACGCGTGTCGCTCTGTGCGCCAGTGATGTGCTGATTAACAGTCGCGACGCGTATCTTTGTATTAAGCTCGAAGCGTCCCATGCCAACGTCCGTTTTTCTAGGAGGCGTTGGCTCGTCGCTAAGCACATGAGAAGTGTCCTGCGTCTTGTGTGGGACGCGATTACTTGAAATCGTTTTAATAACTGGACGCTATTTTGATCTTGACTTTTGGACTGTCTCATGGACATTATTTTGTACATAGTTTTCTAACTATGAATGTGTTTAACTCTTTTTAGGACAAGGCACAGAGTACCTCGCGGTATACTTACGGGTATTTTGGACAGTGTTGGTACGGACAATATGGGTCGCGCCGTTTTGAGAGGTGCCTTATTGCCGTTGTACACACACTTTCTGTCATGTTCCAACATAGTGCAGTGTTCGTTTTGCATTTGTGGACCTTTGTTTTGAACCTTTGTGGACCTTCCTTTGAACTCGTGTGTTGTATTGGGGACCATCATATTTCGTGTGTACAACGTACTGAAGGTGGGGGGAAATGTAGTGAACGTATGCCTTCGCCGCACAAGAAGGAACAAAGACAACGACGAAGTGCGCGCGCTCGCCCAGAAGTGCGCGCGCTTGGGCGAGCGGAACGTGAAGCGCGTGCCTTTCGGTGCTTCGGAACGCCGACGTGGATCAAGCGTTACCAGCGGCCGAGCGGTGGCACGTTCGACCCAGGGGAACAGACGCACCGAGCTGGTGCCACCAGACCAGCCGGGACGTACCGGGCGTTCTCCTGTGGCGAACAGGTGTCCTCGACATGGCTGGCTTTTCCTGCGGTGGATGAGCGAGCGGGCCAGTACGAGCGACTGAAGCAGTGGTGTGGCCGGGACCATCTACGGACTCGTGGCCACGGTGCCACGCAGGTTCGAGTCCGGCACAACCATCTGCTGAGGGCGTGGTCACGGTGCCGCGCAAGGTCCCTGCTCGGCACAACCGCCTGATGAACGCGTGGCCCCGGTGCCGCGCAAGTTCCGATCGAGCCGCCTGCTGAGAGCGTGGCCACGGTGCCACGTATGCTGCAGTTCGACGCAACCGCTTGCTGAGGGAGTGGCCTCGGTGCCACTTAAGGGGCATCGTACCCCGACGCATTCCTGAGCGGGTACCTCGGATCTGCTTGTGAGCTAGCATACAGCTCATCGTGCCTCTGCTGACGTCAACGTGCTGCGCTTCCAGTACTGTGAGTGGTGTCGACGGACCTCTGACGTCACGTCAGGCAGGACGTGTCGGTTACTCGCGTGAACATAGGGTTCGGAGTGCGTTATTCGTATTGTTTTGTTTGTCCGTTGGAATTGTGTGTATGTGCTGTCTCGTCCTATCGATAAATGTTTCCTTGTCTGTGACTTAACTGTCTGTGTTTGAGTCCTGGGCCCACGAACCACCACAGTGCTCAAGCATGGTACTGTCTTGTGCAGTTTCCCCAGTGGTGGCATTTGATGCACACATCTCAAGATACAGCACAGTGACCAAGAGCCTGTGGCTATGTGGACAGGGGTTGAGAATGAGCATCTCAGCGTCGTCTGCATTCTTATGTGTCCAACCTTTATCTCGACATGTAGCACATGACTCAATGAGACAGGCTTTGCTTTGCTGCTGTTAAATTGCAGACACAGCACGGGACTGCAGTTTTTCAATCCATAGCAATCGCTACCTCCAGCCAAGCCTTGCAATAAGCACCACTTTTATATTACCGTATTTACCCACATAATTTGCACCTTCGCATAATTTGCGCACCCCTGATATTTAGCCAGCTTTACAAAAAAAATATATATATATTCCTCGCATATTTTGCGCTCCCTGCCCTGCCCGAGCCAGCTCGTCGGGGCGCGCGCACGGACAGACTTAGAACAGCCACGCGGCCGCGCCCCTCGCTGCGCAGGCGAGAGCAGTCATACGCAAAAGGGGCTGCGAGTGCGATGTCCCTTTTTCAGATTCTTTTCTCCGGAAGCCCCTGGAGCCCAAAGTAAGGTCGCTAGAATAAAACCATGCGAGTAGGGGTGACAAAAACGGCTGAAGCAGAGATCAAACGAGCCCGGCCTATCTCCGTCGCTCGGTGGTCACATGCGATAACATCACCCCGATTGGGACACCTCCGTCGATGTGGAGAGGAAACGCTCTGCCCATCTTTAATGAGCATCAAAAAACGCGAGGGAGGGGGGAGTGTCACTCCGGTGCCGAGCGATCGAATGGTGGCCGAGATAGCACTGGAGCACGCGCTATCTCGGCAGCCATCAGCGGGTGGCTCGTAAACCCTTCTATGTGCTGCACTCTCAACGCGAAGGGACTGCGAAAAGCGTCCATAGAGCAGTTGTGTTCTCTTACACCAGCGTTTTATAGTGTTACGCGAGATTGTATCCAAAAGAGTTACTGCGCTCCTTGCATTATATTACACGTTATTTCGAATGTGCTCGCGAAATCTCTGCGTATTTTGTGCACCCCGTCTTTGGAGCTCTAAAATCGCAAAAAAAAAGTACGCAAATTACGTGAATAAATACGGTATCTGTTACCTTGGTTCAGACTTTTCAAAATGAGCACCAGATGACTGTTATTTAAACTCATGAAGTTACCAATAAATAAATGGCAGATCAGCGAAATTTTCACAGCAGGCTTACAGGTAGACACTCCATCAGTACCATCAGGGCATAAACTGCTCCAGCAACAGCCAATGGAGATCCACATACACAATAAATTTTGTCAGATTAGCCTTCGTCAATATATTTGGTTGTTTTTCTCATTAATGCAGTCACTGTACGGAAGGAGGGTGACAATGGAAATGCAGAACACTAAGTTCTTGAACCATGGCTAGATGACAGTACTTCGCAGTGAGAAAGACGAAACTTCTGTGACCTTTGGTGTTTTTGTTTGATACTGCCCTTCTTTCTCACTGCCATCACTGACAGTGACTCTTTTGGGTATAGTACTCAACGAAACAATTTAGATGCAGCATAAAGGCAAACATGCGGTCATTGGAGGTGCCAATATAGGAGGTTTTATTATACTGCAATTTTCTTGGTTCCCATGTCAGTGCCATAAGCAGTTTATGCAGAGTGAAGCGAACCTGTAACCTTGTTTGAAATGCAGAATTTTTCTACAGAAAATTTTATGCCATCTAATGGCTGCACCAACAAAATCTGGGTCAGTTTTGTGAGAACTAAAAAAAAAAGTACAACCATTACGCAAGCAAATCTGGTTGCCACACTCCTCAAACAGCCAATGTGATCACAATCAACTGGCACATGTTAAATTGTCGTGATGAATAAACAACCATTTCACACACAATTCAGTACAACACCATCAAAACATCAGGACCATAAAAACACAGCCCAAATTCACTAAGTTAACACTCGCAGAAAAAAGGATTGCATAAAGAACCCTATCACAACACCAAAAGTGCTGAAAATTTGATGTAAATATGCACACTGTATAAACACTGCAAAAATCTTTCATGATATGTTCCTGTGATGAAATATTTGTGCAACAGAATATGAATAATGCCAATCTCCGTAGGTATTAAAATATTTGTATCCCAGCTTCTCATCATCCATAAGAGAACAGCCACAGCCACAGCACCAATGTGAAGGTCAGACACAAGGTCTGTTTATTCGTGGTGATTTTGTTAGGTTTAAGAAGAGACATTAGTGGCTTTCTGGGAAAGTCTCCCCAAAACACTGCTGAAAAGACTTACTCTGAAATGTTTAAAGCACTGTATCAGATGTTTAGTGTCCATGGTTAGTGCTCACTTAATGCCACAGTATGGGCTCTAAATCTCACAGGTTTCAACCAGAATTATAGAAAACAAATATTTAAAACTCAGAAGCTGCAGAGAGGTATTGCAGCATGTATGAATAAAGGTATCGCCCATTACTGCCAAGCAATGAGAACATTTAAAATAGACATTCGAACACAGAATTCAATGCAATCAATGCGTGGCAATCGGCACCCCCGTGACCATTATCAAGATCTGGCAGTACAGAACATTTTTTGACATACTGGCTCTCCTTTAAGCAGTCTCAATTTTTAAGCTAGTAGATGCTATAAAAAAATAGTCTAAACCTACACGTATTTCAGAACAGCCATGGGTGAACTGTAATGAATGTAACAAATGTAAGAAAGACTGAAGGCATTCAAATAAAAGTTCCCACAGATCAGAAAGGCAAGGGGATACTGAACAAAAATTTTGCTGCCAGATTCTTTGTCCAAATGAGATTGGCCACTGAAAGAGGCTGACACAACCTCGTTTCCAGGCAGAAACTGGTGGAAAATAATGAAGTTAATACATTTTCTGGAAAGCATATACCTAGGGAGCGCTCCGTGAACAAGAGGAAGTGATGTTTCTGTGACGTTATATGTGCCTGATGCTGGCGTTCCTCCGAGTTTCGGAATGCACCCACCCTCCTCTATCCAGATCGGTCGTCTCTCTTCACCCGCATCAACGACCCTGCCGCTGCATGCTCAACTCGCATCATGAATGCTCACGCTTTCTCTTCCTCTCTCTTTTATAGCTTCCCCTTCCCCCTCACGTTGTTTTTTTTTTTTTTTGCGCGGTGCTGCAGCGGTGGCTAGTTAAAGCATCGTCCTTTAATGCTGGGTTGACAGCCAAATGCCGACAGGAACCCACCCGTGTTTACAAATGGGGAGAGAGGTACCCTGTCCAGGCGTTTGTTGAAGGTGTTGACAGTAACAATGTCTTGGCTGAGGGCAACCCCACCGCAAAACATGCAGGAAAGGGACCACAAATGGAACAGAGGAAAGCAACTCACGATATGAGCAGCAGCAGAAAACACGCATACGTGCATGTGTACACATACGCACAGAAAAGAGAGAGAGAGAGCCTTAGACTCTTTTTCACTGCAATGTGACAAGTGGAGAAGTAGAGCAAAGGCAGCGTGGCACCCTTGCTCAGAACCCAACGGGAGCGTGAAAAACTTGTCAGGCAAGGCGCGTAGGGTCTGTTCCTGCATCTGTTGCTGCTGCTGCTGCTCAGGCACACATGACGTCGTGGCCTCGGCGCTCATGCCAGCGTGCAGCCGCCGCACGTTCGCAATTCACCAATAGACCCTTTTCATAAACTGCAAGCTAGCTTTCCTGCAATGCAGCTTGCCCTACTAATGGCGGCATTGGCGATCCGGCAAACAACGTGTGCAAGCGCAATTTGCTTGCGATAGGGCATGTAAAATGTCGACACAGCCCTTCTGATACAAACATCCCCAAAAAACGGGTCGCAGCATGTGCAACTTTAATTTTGACAGCATTTAAATAAAGGCAGCTGCCGCCATTAGTAGGGCATCCGATAAAAAATATGACATGAACACGGCGTACAAGATCATGGGCGTCATTAGAGTCAAATTTCAGCGCTTCTGCAGTATTTTCAGACTTCTGTTCAGTATCCCTTTAATTAAGTAGCAAGATTTTTAAATGGCTTTAAGGGAAGAAATATAGCAGTTAATAAGAGCTTTCTGCAGGAAAGGAAGGAAAGTGAACCAGAACAATTTTCGGCAAGCGCTGAAGCATCGCATGCTATGTAGATTAATGTATAGATTAATGTACAAGTGGTGTCTCTGCTCATCTTGTAATTAGGATTATATATGAAAGGGACATGAATGCAGTGTCTTCACATGGAAGCACTAGCGACAGTACACTCATTTCAATGCAATAAACCACCTGCTCAGATGCCCTTTCATTGATGGTGACCCCTACACTCACACGTTGTTCAGGACACTGCTCTATTTCAAACCCAAAATACCATAAGAAAAGTATAGCCTCTACAAGAACACTCACTCTTTAGAGTTGCTGTCCACAGCCATTTTGCGGAAGACATCCTCCATATCCCTGTGGGCCATTTCAAAAGAGCTCTTCTCTTTGTCAAAGTTGCGCCTCTTCTCTTCTAGCTCAAGCTTCTGCTGTTCCAGCCCTTTCTTCATCTGCTCATGCCTTCTCTGTAACTATATAAACAATGCCCAATGTTAACCACACTAGCAGCACATGCTTCCTGTTCAGTATCAACTACTAAAGGATTTAGCCTCTGAACTTGTCTTTTTCAATAAGAAGCATACACACACACACACACACACACACACACACACACACACACACACACACACACACACACACACACACACACACACACACACAACAGATATTGTGCCTTCTGTCCCTGACCTACCATAACATGGGACACAATAAGCACTATACTGGTTCTTTTCTTTTTTTCTTCTACACGTTTTCCACTGGTTAACTCATCTACTCATCTATGGTACTCAATCTTGGAAGACAGCATTCAATGATAGGCTCTACTGCATAACCCACATGTATAATGCATGCCAGGAAAGCACTTACCATAATTACAGTTACCAACACGAATATTTCGTAAACACTGGGGAATAATGACACAAAAAAAAAATAACAACTAATGTGTCCTGCAATTGTACAAGCAAGTCCATTATGGTTAACTTCACAAAGAGCTCACTCATAAAGCTCTTATACTGCACATTTATCAACAATATGCAAAACTCACGACAAATCACTTTGCAGGTTTATGTAAAAACAACCTAAGTTTTTAAAATGGCCAGCGATTCATTCAATGTGCACCCACTTAGTGACACAAGCACCACAAGCTTTGGTGACAAATTATTCCAGTATCTCAGCACAGAATGAAGTCACAATAAATGACACTTGTTCTGGTAGGAGAAGAAATGTTCAACTTCTACAGACATTTACATTCTGCCAGCCTACAGCGTGTGGATTCACTGTACTACGTCATGCCGATATTGGCTTATTAAAGATGACAATCAAAATCAATTTCCGTCAAACTGACACAATGACAGAACTTACATTCAAATATTTATTCCAATATTTATTGGTAATAATTTTGCTAATTAATACTTTACTAAAAATTTAATGTGGGTTAGAGTTGTAAAGTTCTAAAATTTCAGCATTACTCAGAAACCACACTTTCTGCGTCACTGCTGTCGTAACTTTCGCCGGCAACAATGCAGAATCACCCAGTGTTAAAGCAGCTGCTTCCGTCCGTACACTTAACTCGACAGAAGCCGAAGAAGCGGCCATAGCCCTGGCAGTGGCAGCCGGGTACACAACTATACTCAGCGACTCAAAAGCCGCCATTTTGAACTTTGCACGTGGCATCGTAGCACCCACAACGCTTCGTTTACTCCGCCCCCCTCTCCTTCCAGACGAAGATGACACACCATGCCCCATTGAATTGATATGGGTTCCGGCTCACGCGGGGAACCCGGGAAATGAGGCGGCCCACCAATGTGCTCGAGGATTCGTCAGCCGAGCGGTGGAGCCTACGTCAGATCCGGGCGACCATCAAGAAGCCCTTACCTCATATCACGACATTACCCACTATTATCGCTTATCGAGGCAGCTGAAACCACCTCCGCACCATAAATTGACCAAGCACCAGGAAGTGATCTGGCACCGACTACAAACACATTCTTTTCCGAACCCATACATCTACGCGCGCATATACCCTGACATATTTGACCCACATTGCCCGCAATGCGGCTCAACAGCCACACTTAACCATATCCTCTGGGACTGCAGAGAAGACCCACCCTCTCCCGATCTCCTGGCCACTCCCTCACCTGAGGGGTGGGAGGAGGTTCTGACCTCCACCAGCCTTAGTGTCCAGCTCCGGCCATACAGAGAGATGAGGAGGTGGCCACTAGGCTCGACCTGGCGGATCACCTACCTCCGTAACTGACGACAATAAAGTTTTATCTCTCTCTCTCTCTCACATCAGAACTTGAGTGACATGGGCAGCCTGAGCAACAAAATCATTAAAAAATAGCCAACTCCACTGATTTTTTTAAAAGGTCAATGGATCTCAATCAAGTTCGCTGGGCACATTCCTTGGCACACTTCCTTCATTTGTGCAAGAGTACCGGCTTGAGAGATGCGCAGATTACTTACAAATTAACATTTACCGATTACCTCAAACAGCCCACCTGGCTTCCTGCAACTGCTGGCCACATTGTTTGTTGATGTCATCGCAGGAAAAGCAACAGTGCCCTTCGAGATTTATGCACACCGCACGAACTCTTGGACGCCATGGCCAAGCCAAAGTGTTACCCGATTTTACTGCCAGGGGAAGGGCACATGCAGTGTCACATCATGCAAAAGGCAGACTGACTCATTCGACACCACTGCTTGGTTGAATTTTGGTTTCAGTTTGGTGCTTTCTTGCTCATTAATAATTATTTTAAAATTTGGTGAGCATTGTTTCTACTGCCAGGTGCATAACAGGAGCATCTCAGGAACATAGAATTACCATTACCTTGATATGGTAAAAAAAAATCGCCGGCATTGACCTTTAATGTTTCTCATGCAAACCCCCTTTGCATTAACAAATGCCGACTGAAAATTTTAGTTTAACAAACATCTGTGGTACCATGGAGGCAAGTTTCAAGACCGCAAACAAATTTTAAAAAATACAAAAATACAGAGGTTACGCCGAACAACTATTCTCAGGCTTAGCTTGAGTGTGGCAAGGGGTGTGCAAAAGATGGCTGAACGGTACAAGTGGTGCATGGCCCCTACAGGGTTATTTCCACTAATGATTGCTAGTCATTATTGCAGTGTTGATTCTGTACATGATTTTGACATGTGAACTTCTGGTAAATTAAAAAAAAAAGGAAATAAAAGAAAAAGGGTGCTGTGTTGGAATTATCCAAGCTCAATATTCTATAACATGGCTCTACATAGCAGAAAAATTTGCTATAATATGCCCAACACCCTCAACAAGCTTAGGATGTAAAGGATTCCATAATCCATGTTACACAAGTTGTAACTTAGTTGAAATACAGTCAATCTTGCTCTACAGCCCCATGAAAAGGGGATGAGGAGAACAAAGTCCATCTGTCGCCTCTCTGAAACGACCAAACACCATTTCCCCCCTTTAGTTTTCTTGTCTGGTGTCCAAAGCGAAATAAATAATGCAGGGGAAAACTTACATCAGCTTCAGACTCTTTAAGCTTCTGCATCTTCTCACGAACCTTCATCTCAAAAACTTGCTCCATTTCTTTTTCCATGCGCTGCATCTTAGCTTCATGGTCTTTCTTCTCTTCTTCCATCTGGGCCAGTGGATTCCTGCAGGGTGACCATAGCCATGAAATGGCCAAATGGGTGACAAGGGAGACAGGGAAATGTTTAGTATGTACACACATGATGTACAAGGACATGCACAGCACATTCATTTATATTCACTTAATTGTAACCAAAGACTGCACACTTCCGTATGAAGAAAAATGAAGAAAAGGGCTAACAGAGTTTATCATTCTGGCTACACATATGCACCAGTTGGTTCAGTAATGGCTGTTTCCAGTTATTAAAAATAGGGTATTCCTGAGAAAATGATAAATCTTCCTTACTAGATTCATAGCAGCAATACTTGAAAACATGCAAAAATTTAAGGCTACTTTCTTCACTAATGTTGGCCAAATAATTCTCAAATCAATAAATGTATGCACAGATCACAACTACAAAATTGAAACTGCAATTTCAATTTAAACAAACTAGAATATGATCATGGGGATACTCCGAACCGAGATACTCCAGATAAATTTTGACCTGTAGTTCCTTTAAAGGAGCGTTTCTTTTTTTTTTTTTTTTTCATTTAGTCTATTTTGAAACGTAGGGCTGCGGCTGGGACTGAACTCCTGACCTCAAGCCAGGCAGCGCAACGCTATGACCACTGGGCTACCATGTTGGGTTGCACATGGTCAATGCTCCAGACATGACCTTCTGGAAGAATTCCCATGACTAGCACCAGTTTTGACACATTCTACAACTGAAACAAGTTCTCTGTTGTCATAAATGGCATGTCCCTACCTTCACACTAAATTAAGGAAGTTACAGTTAAGCACCTAAGGAACTAGTATAACCATTTTTGAAGCCCAGAAGTATGAACTGAACAAAGCATTTCATGAACTATGCAAGGGTCTTGAAAAAGACCTGAAGAGACATAACTGAAATCAAAAGTAGTTCCTCTTTCATAAATTATAATTACAAAGAAATATAAGTGGCAATAAGTTGTTTGTGACGGAAATACAAATGAAGAGCTGGCGGTAACAACTGCAAAGCTTCAGAGACATACTGACGACCAGCCTGTACAATATAGAATGACCAAAAGGTAAGGAGTACACAAAATTAATGACACTCAAGGTCAAAAGGTTCAGAAGCATGCTACGAGTATTAGTAGTGCAACTGAAGTGTTGCTTGATGACAGTGAAATTCAAACATTTTACTGCATTCAAACAGTGAACACAAGTACACCGTATATCGAAATGCAGTTTGCATGCAGGGTTAAGTGCCGTTTGAAGCAGCCCACAAGGAAAGAGCAACCTTAAACAATAGTGAGCTTGGGTAAAAGACACATATGTATATAAATGAGCGTTAATGCCCTGCCATGAAAAGTAAATTTGGTGCAATTAATGAAAAAGGAATGAACAATGGTAGGAGCATGCACATACAAGAAATAGAAAAAAGATTTCTGTGGATGTAGGGTGGCAGCCCTGTGGTCACTATATTTTAGTCCTGATGACTTATTTAACCCTTTCCTTACAGAGTTTCTTGGAGAAGACTAATAGAAAAATACCTATTTTTATTATTTGCTCCATCAATTCTACATATCTTGGAACATCACATAACAATAAAAGTCATTTTTTAAAAATATACATGCACATTTATTTTTCTGAAAATATGAGCAGAGGACTGGCTTCACTGCACTACACCATGGAGAGTATCACAGTGTTTGTGGCATTCAGCTAAGGCAAAAAAAAAAAAAAAAAGCTCCTTGAAATTACGAAAAAAAGGGAAGACAGCACAGCCATTAAACAACAGTGGAGCCGCCGGCGGATGTTTCTTTACGTCTACTGGTGTCCCGTGCTGATTCATTGAGGCGCCGTCGGCTTCCGAAACCATTTATTCAGAAATTATGCTGATCTGAATCTTTGCTGCCACACTTGAACTGAAATTATCCTACATGCCAGAATCCAAAGCACCTTCACTAAAAAACGCTTTTTCCATACACAGCTGTTGTAGGCTCAAGCATGCACAGAGTATGATGATATTCTTGAATCCTGGTTGCCAGCATCGAATTGTATCAATTTTTCTTTGCATTAAAACTTTTATTTACAGCACCATCTAAGCCAAACAACTAAGCAAAATGGATCAGGGCAGCTTGACTGTGGCACTGCCAAGGCACTTTTTTCAAGGTGGATGAACCCAGGTTCAAGGTGGATGAACCCATTTACAATAGGGAAAGGGTTGACATTGTGCAAGCCTCCCTGACAAATTGATTTGTACCTGCCTGCTACTATAGTTTTCAGCCATCTGAAATCAACCCTTTAATACAGACTGCAAATCCAGCATGCTTCGGAGCAGCACGATGGTATTATGCAAAATGCTCTGCCACATGGTTTTTTTTTTTTTCCCATATTTTGTACTCTTTCTTTATTACACTGAAAAAAGACATACGCGAGATATATCGTACCGGAAACAAATGAGTCAGGGGTTTCGGAAAGTGCTCTACAACTTTGCTATCATACATCGGCATCCAACCAATAATGGGAAAGCTAGGTAATTAAATACTTAGGGGTAACATAGAAAATGGTCTGAGTAACTATCAGCTAATGCAAAGGGTCTGCATTCAGTTCCATTTGCTTCTGCAACCTCTCATTTTTTAAAATTTTGGCTCAAGATACATGGGACACCCTTCATATCTAGGTCAATTACAAAGAGGGGCTACTCATGAAAAGGAAATTCACCGAGGAAAACAATGGGCCGCAGCGGTGGACATAGGCTTGCCTCAATCTTGCCACAGTCCCTAAAACAAAATTTGTATGGTCACTGCCTACTGTCTGTACTAATATAGCATGCTGGAAATTTGAAGGATAATGAAGATACTAGAGAGAAAGTTAGGCAGAACACAACAAGCAATGGAATGGGCAATTATAGGTGCAGCATTAAAGGGGCCTTGCAACACTTTTTGAACATAGCTATAAAACAGTGCCAATTGGTCACTGAGCCTCCTGTGAACATGTGAACCAAACATTTACGTGCTGCACACACATTAGAATTTGCAATTTGGTTTCAAATACATAATGAAAATCACCTGTTCCTCTTTGAACAAATGACGTCACTGGCAGCACCGTCTAGGCTGCAAGACTTTTCTTAGTCTTCTCAAAGAAAGATATGTACATTGTTTTTGTTTGCTGAACTCAAAACAAATATATAAAGCATTCCTCAGGGTGTTTTGATGATAATAAAATCACCAGTGCCCCCTCCCAGTGATGCCGTTTGTTCCAAGAAAGAGGGGGGGGCTTTCCTGCTGTATTTGAAACCAAATTGCAAATTACGTGGTGCAGGCGCAGTGCAATAATATTTGGCTCGCATGTTCACAGGAGCTCCCACATCTTTTTCTAACTAAGTCAGAAGTGTTTGTTGTAGGACCCCTTTAAAAGGTTGGAAGACATAGACTGAAGAGGGGTAGCGAATATTCTAGTTGACATTAAGAAATAATTGGAAGGGGGTCCTTGGCTGGCCACATAATGCATAGGACAGATAACTGGTGGCCAGTCAGAGGAACAGAAATGATACCAAGGAATGAAAAATGCAGCTGAGGATGGCAGAGTCAGGTAAAGTGGTGAAATCAAGAAGTTGGAAGGAACAACATAGAATCGACCCAGGAAAGGTAGAGTAAGTTGGAGATCATCCGCATCCTGCAGCGTGGAAAGAATAGAGTGGGGATGATGATGATGGGTAGAGACGAAATTTTAATACTTCTACAAACAGCAAGTACAAAAGGACCTACATTTTTGTCACAGCATTCTGCCATGTTCCATATTGTCATAAACAACCATGGAAGGAAAGAAAAAAATATATCTTTGGATCTGTTTACTATGAGTGTACATTAACTCAGTAAACGTTGATATAATCGCTGACAAACAACTACTAAGCAATATTTGTGTTACTTGCAAGATGTCATCAAAATAATAGCGAAAATGAGGCAGACAAGTATGTTCAGGCGGTTACACTGTCAGAGTTAGAGTATTTTCAAGTTGCTATTGTGTGTAAGGAACGGACAGTGGGGTGTAAGTCAAGTACAATTGATGCTATGTATAGCATTTTAGAGGGGGGGGCATTCTCTAATTAGTAAGCAAAAAGCACAGAAGCTCTGGTAAATGCATGAGTGATTGGGTATTATTAAGCATACAAATGAGCTGCACGAGCACCTCACTGAACAAAATTGAGACCATATTAGTGTCTTTCAATTGTACAGAAAAGCGCTTATGCCAAGAGCATGTCATGAGTTATTTCCACAGCACGTTTTGAGATCTAAAAAAAAAGGGGGGGGGGGGGGGGATGGAATGTAACTGAGAAAGATAAAGAGGTAGTAAGGCTCATGGTGTAACGGTGACGCAGGATATATCGCCTTTGATGCAGGAATGGTGGCAGAGTAAGTGTTTTAATCGAGACTGGTCAGGACGATTTGAGATAGTCTATGAAAGTGAAAATACCTAGATTTCTCCCACCATTACGTCATTTAACATATTTTATTCCACCTATGCTATTACTAAAGCTTTGTGAAGAAAAAGATCTTTGAACAGAGAAATAGTAGACATGCCCTTTACAGGGCAGAAACTGCTTTAAAACTATAGCTTTGCATACTTCAGTGAAACATTCGCTCTCCCAGAGGCAGAAAATATTATTAAAACATCTCATCTACAAGTTTAATACACTCCAGCCAAAGAGTATAAATGTTTCAAAGGGAGCTCTTGAATGCAGATAAGCCTCGATATAACAGTCAGTGAAGTCGGCAATTTACTTAGTTAAATCGAAATTCAGGTTTTTATGCAAAGTGTAGCTGAAGAAGCATCCTTGCCTTCCTTCTTCCTTTTTTTTAGATGTTAATGTAGCAAGAATATTTGAATAATATAGCCAGTAGAAAAAAAAATCTAATTTCAGTAACATTTACAAAAAGTTTTATGTTGAACAGGTGATACATCAGTGATGACAACCTGTCATTGAAGCTCTCATCACAGTGGCCATACCTCACATGTAAAGATTAAGGAGTTGCAGGCAGAAGGCACTGTGATAAGTGATAAGCAAGGCTATTGCACCCATTCTGCCACAATTGCCTAGATTGCAAGGGCGACACTCACATTATCACGTTCACCAAATCACTAGCTATCAACTTCGTAGGTCGAACAAGCAACATCAGTCCGCGGTGGCTGCATTTTCTGTTTGGCAACATCCCACACCTATGTGCAAAGAATTTTACGAGGCCTGCTAACAATTCAGAAATTTAAGTTGTCACTATGCATTGGTTAAACAGGCACTGTACGTTGCCTTTATCACAGCACATCTGTATAATTTTGGATAGTTGGTAGCTGTACGGTGAGTAACTGCAAGCTGCTAAGAAAAACATTTTGTGGTAAAAGCACCTATTATATTCTATCGCTTCCACTGAGAATGTGTCCCGTTCTGCAGAAACTTTAAACAAGCTTTTTTCTTGTTATGAGCCGCCAAAAATGAACCATGTGATGCCGAGAAATAAGGACCAATGCCAATTTTTCTCGCTGATCAGAGTCACTTGTTAAGTTGCAAGCCTAGTCGGCAACACCCATACGATCACAATCTCTTGAACGGTAATTGATGGCCACTGCCTTTACTAGCACTTCTATGGCTACACATGCTTGTTGCTTGACACTCAGCGATAAAAAAACACCAAATTTCACTGCTGACTTATGAAGCGGGTGATGCAAAATATGGAACCATGTCACTTGCAGAATACGCAAGATGCAGAATACGATGCTTGAGGCCAGTGAGGCCATTCGCATGCAAGCCCTCCATCTCCCCCCGAACTGGTAGCAAGAAGACAAGCATTCAGGCTTCCCTTGCCCCTTCCAGTTCTTGTTTCGATTTACACCTTCATGAAAAATTCTTGTGACACGGTGCCCACTGGACAGCACTTATAACTTTCAGTTTGATATTTCAACAAGTTCAGTCAATGAAGAGCGGTCTATAGGGAAGTCTAACATTTCAATGTTGAAACTTGCAATTTCTGCAAAGGTTTTGGTATCTCTAATAGTGTTATACGTCTTGGCGGTGAAAAACAGCAGCATAGTACCAAATTTCAAACTTTTCACACTTGGAAACAGTCATGATAAAAGCATGTCACATGTGACAGAAGTGACAATCTTGCAAGATCTGCTGTGAACTTGAATGATTTACATGAAAAGTTGCTTCTAGCAATTTTTTTCAGGCATGAAAAGTCTTTGACAAAGGGGCAGGAAAAAAATTTTAAGTACTTTGAAAAGACATCTAGGGATGGAAAATACAGCAGTAGGAGTGCAAAACTAAATCTATGTTCTGCACAAAATTTTAGCACATTGGGAAAAAGAGTCCATTATTTTGTGACCTGACACATGTTAAATTCAAAGGAGCCCTACAACACTTTTTCAAGTAATCCTTGAGTGACATCGTTTAAGGAGCTTAGTGCCTCATGAATCGCCTGCCACAAGAGTTTTTCAAATCCGTTAGGCATTAGCGGAGTTACAGCATCAAGTTTGAAAGGAATTCTACTCCCCGAGCGCATTCACTATCCTTTCGTCACAACAAGCACGCTGAAAGCTACATACAGGGCGGCAAAAAAGTGGTGAGAGGACATACTAGCATGAATCACGACACTGAACATTTTCTGTTCTTTTTTTCTAAGAACATATTAGCACATCTGCAGTGACAACAAGCTTGCGGCTAGAGTCATTGGGGGGATGTGGCGCCACCCATGGAACCTGTGGTAGCTGCACAGGTAATCGGCCAATGGTAGTTCTCTACTCTGAGCCACTTATGTGTTTTGTTGAAACAAACAAAAAGTAGGCACTTTATGTCTTTTGAAACCAAATTGCAAATTCCCTGCTGCATATAGTGCAATAATATTTTGCTGGCATGTTCCCAGGAATCTCCACGATAGATCCGCAGCGCTGTCTTGCTATGTTCAAAAAGTGCCTCTTTAAGAAACAGTTGGCCATTTCCTTTTTTTTTTTTTCTGCTTCTGCTCAGAAGTTGAAGTGTTACATTATGCTGTTTTCCATATGCCTCCAGCCTTCAGATGTATGCAATGTTAAATATTTCTAATCCATGCTTTCCTGGCCTTTTATCTATGCAGTCCTAGCAAATTATGGACAGTGTGGCTGGTGAACCACATGGCAATGCAATGTGAGATGTGTGAGGTGTCCATGACAATGTAATCAACTATTTCACAGTTAAGCTGCAAACTTTACCTGCTGCTGGAAGACAGAAAAATCAGCATGTGCTGCTGTACCAACTACCAAAACACATTGCTACAAGTCCTACACAAACATTAACACACTTCTATCCAGCCAAAGAAAACTATTGTATGCTTGTGCTTTCGATACGCACATTCTTTTCAGTGTAGTGACACTTCAGCTGCATAATTCACAGAAGGAAAGAGATCTTAGAGAAGGCAAAAGTGCGTTATGGAGACTGTAATAGAAAATGAATGTGCTTATTCAAACGGTGGCTTATACTGGACTTTTCAATTAACTTATGCCAAGCTTTAAAAATGTGCACATGTGTGCTACAAGAGTGGAACCTACTGTGATATTGACTATCGAACTATTTTTTAAAATGAGCTCAGGTAATTATTATTAAATAATAAACCAACTATTAAACTGTTCACTTAAAATATGTCCAGATAGTATTCATAATAGGCGCAGCGATTTTAACTTTTACCTGGATTGTAAGAAACTGCATGAGATTTGAAGAAGTACCATGGTAGAGAGCACTTGCACGCCAAGGCATTAGCAGCTGCAAACATGCTACAACAGAGCGATCAATGACGTGTGCTAACTGGAGGCATAAACAGGCCAAGTGGACGAAAGGTGCAGCCACATTTTATGAATTTCTCTTCTTGTGCGTCCGCTACTGTCTGAGTGTATGCATCATTTGATTGTTCATTTGTAGCGCATTTCAGGGTTTGTACAGGCTTCTAAGAGAAAAATTCAAGAACTTTTCAAGAACGATACCAAACAATTTTTACACAATACTGCAGTAGTTGCAGTCTTCCTCTGGCTTTTAAATTTCATTGGATGCAGTGTCATGGTTTACTCCTGCATTTTCTTCATATCCATTTTCAATCTTCATAAAACTATCAACTGCCTGAAGCTTCTTTTTCTTCATCCCTTCAACTACTTCAACTTGCTCCATGATTCTGCACCTTTTTTGTCTGCTTGGAGGTTTGCTGGTAAGGTTTATTTTGATTACAAGTATACATTGCAATGCTACCTCGCTGGGGACAGCTATATTCCAACTTCATTAGTGATAGGGATGTTCAAAATGTACCTTATACTATCCCCTGCGCCACAGACAGCACACTGCGAGCTAAACGTATGACCAACCTTTAATGGGTTGCCAAGGGATCCAGTTCCAAGACAAGCTAAAGAAAAAACTTTGAATGCTACTAAACACAACTATTTTCATTACAAAAAGGTGCAACTTTCAAGGAGCTTAAGATGCTCTAGTCTCATTGTGCCCAGTTAACTTATGGCTTTTGATCCACCCGATGTTCAAGCAAGCTAGATAGAAAAACCACGCATGGAATGCTGCAAGCAATGCAGTTTGTTGGGACTACATTCAGCCGCCATGAAATGCGAAGTGCACTATTAGCCCCTGTGAAAAACCCCAACAATTCAAGGCTTTTCAAAGACTGAAAAGAAATTCAAGGACTTTCAAGGCCTTGAAAGCATAATCTTCAAACTCAAGGGTTTTCAAGGATTTCAATGACCTGTACACATCCTGTTCTTAGAAGCCAAGAAAAATTAAAACCATCTCACCTATTGCAGTATAACCTCATTACAACAGATCTGCTTACAACAAACATTTGGATACAACATACCAAACTGCAGTGTTGTGCTGATCTTTCTATCTCCTCCAATGATTGAACTTTTACAGCGTTTGTACAAGTTTTCAAGGAAAAAATTCAAGGGTATTCAAGGACTTTCAAGGCCCTATTGGAGGATTTTCAAGGCCCTTTTCTAAAAGTTCATTTTTTTATTTCATGTTGAAGTATCAAGTACATAATACTCACGAAAGGTCTTACACATTTACTGCCCAAATAAATAATTACAATGCAAACTTGCATGTATTGTACACAAAAATAGTTTACCAAATATCATAACATAAATTTGTTCGTGTCACACAGAATAGAAAATAGTTCTACTGTCCAAAATTGCTTCTACTTCACAAAGCATAAAAGATTATCAGAAAGCAGCTCCTAATAGCCACCCACTTCAGGGGAGCTCCAGTAGCTTTTGCTGAATTTCGAGCTTGACTGAGCGTAGCTCGGCCGTCTTTTCCTTTGCCGTCCTTCTCAGGCTATTTGACTTGACAATGTGTGTGAAATCATTTTCTGCTTCTGCTTTTTCAGCATAGGCATCTGCAGAAGCCATCAGATCATCAGTTGTTGATTCCAGCTTTTTTTTCTTTCTTTTCACTGCATCAAGCTCTTCCTCTATGCAGTGCTTCTTTCTCTGCTTTGAAGCTTCAAGGTCCTGCTTTCTCTGCGCTTCCAAGTATGCTCCATAGTTTTGCCTAGCTGCTAACACAGCAATCCACAGCTCCTTGGCGATTGGGATTTGTAGAACACCACCTACCTTCTCAACAGCATCACACACAATCCATTGCGAAACATATGAAAGGTCCTTCACATTTTCTACACACACCTGTTGGTTCACACTGAACCCATGTTCAACAGTTGCCTGGCCATGACTAAGTACAAGCAGAAGTTTCACAATCTTCCATAACTTTAAGCAGCTTGAACTGAATTTGAGCAGATCATAGTAGAACTCGTCCAGTCTGTAAGCAATCTTGTCAAACTGCCTAAGTTCATGCTTCTTCTCGTTCAGGAGCTCGGTGTACTCTGCTAACACTGCGTCCCGAAGGTGGTCGGCCATTCTACCTGCAGTGATGAGGGTGTCTAACACCTTTCTGAAACCTGCAGTGCATTCATCTTGCTTGGAACACATCTGTCGTGGGTGCAGTGAGGAAAGGCCCCTAACAAGTGCAAACTTCAAGGGGGTTCTTTCTAGGATTTTTTGAGTAGTGCTGATCAAAAACTGTTTACATTCCATCTGGAACTGAAACACATCCTTCGAGCTTACTCGGGAATTCTTAATAATCTGCTCTGCTTTGTAGCCAATGTCCACCTTCTCAAGTGGAACATGATTGTCAGGATTACCAATATCAATCTTTAGCAGGCCCATAATTCCTTTGGTAGAAAGGATAGAACACTTCAAAAACTTTGTGGGCAGCTTCCTCAAAACAGTTTCTAAATCTCTATCAAGAAAAAAAAACTACGGCTTTGTCCATCTTGTACTCTACTAGGAAAGGCTTCAGTGCCATTTCAACACATAATGCAAAGTTCAACTTCGCTGGCAGCAGTACATCAAAGCTGTGCTCCGACAAGTTTTTAAATGAGACATTTTTTTTGGCAGGTTCACATCCTTTTTTCTAGCAGCCTCAATGTACATTTTGATATGTCTGACCACACCAACAAGGCTCTCTCAATTACAGGGGCATTTTCCAGCCACTGGTGGGCGACAAACTTGAGGGGAAAAAGGTGCATTGGCCTGTGACTAGAGAAAAGTCATCTCTACCATGCTGGAGCATCTTGAAAACGTGCACTCAGACTGAACAGCAGGCAGTCAAGTCCCCACTTAGTAGCTGAAACTCCCGCCCTGTAAGCGTTGTGCACTGTGTGAAGCCCCCAAGTGCCGAAGTCCACACACTGCACCTGGTAATTTTGTTACAAGTGCTGTTGCAGGCCTTTGAAGAACTTCAGATTAACATTGGGACCGTCCATAGATATCTGAACAATCTTTGCGAGAGGCAATGGCTCAAGGGCCCATAAAAACGGAGGTATAATACCTGCTTGTCACTTTGCGAGAAGAATCCCAATACCGCAGATGCACATCAATGTGCTTACTTTGCAAGCAGCCATTTGCCGACTCATCAAAAAGTACAACAAAGAATTCACATTGTTGTATCTCTCGCTGCAAAGCCGGAAGAAAGAAAGGCCTCAGACCATGGCATGTCACATAGGCGCATTTCTTCTCGCCACAACAAAACACCTTTGCTACTTCACTGTCTGGGAACATCCGTCGGAAACTCCCCTGCTTGGGATGATGTCCAGTATGACATATGGGACGTGACCACCTTTAGGGTCCAAAGAATTTCGGCGTCAGTGACAAGCTCGTGCACTTTACAAGCATCATTTAGGCTTGGCAACACCTCCTGAGGCATTGCGTTTGGTGCCTGCAACGAAGGCGCGGCAGCGAACTGCTCTGTCGCGACAGGAGTCAGGTAGCGTTTCAGTACGCTCCCTTGTGCTACATTCATTGCAAGAATGTGCTTCGCATTTTTCATATGACTTTTCAAAGCCGATTCACCCATGCCAGTCACACTGAAGACTTTCCTGCAAAGCTTGCACGTAGCCCGATGCAGACTCGTTGTGTCGGGTGCAATCCAGTGCTTGTAGTCATTGTGGTATAGCCACGTAGGCTGGAACTTGCTTTTTCCGGCCATTGCTGATCAGCACATCATTTCACAGAAGACACGATTATTTAGAAAAGCGTCTACACCAAGGAGGCACGACTACGGTAAAGCCAGCGCACGGGCGTGACCGCGTGACTCGACGGGTGCTTGCACGGCTCGCACTGATCGCACTGCATGACTAGTGTTGCCAGTTGCCTAATGAGAATCGGCTATATAGGTATAAAAACTGAGACTTTTTGTTTGCTACAGTTCAGAACTTTTTTAAAAAAAGAAAATTTCACCAACAAAAGCAGTTTTGATGCTGAAAAATACGAATTAAAATTTAATATTTATGAAATTAAAGGTTTTTCAAGGACTAGTCAGAAATTCAAGATTTTTAAGGGCCTTGAAAACAGACTTTCGAAATTCGAGGGTATTCAAGGTTTTCAAGGACCTGTGCGCACCCTGTTTTATAATGGATCCTGATGCAACATATATTTAGACACAAAGGACTGAATTGCAAGGCCTGCAAGGTCAGCGTTCCTTAAAGGAGTGCTGACACGAATTTTTGACATTCTCGTATTATTGCTGTAAATGAAAGCACTGGCGTGGTGAACCCCAAAAAGAGTATCATGGTGCCTCGCAATGCAACGAATATATTTTTAATACCGCTCCCTTAAAAGCCCACTTTCGGTTTCGATTTCGAGGGGGCGGTTTCTTAGTGACGTATCAACATAGTCGGACATACGCCTAAGTCACGTAGGGACAGCAATTCGTGATGCGTCGCTGCAACTCTGTCGTCTGTGGTCTATTACACGTAGGACACGCAAATAACGACAACTTCACGGTTGTCCAGTGACTCTGACAGCGATTTCGGCGATTTTTAATATTCTGTGCTCATACGTCATCGTAGTGTCCATTGCGCTGGAGCTGGCTTGCACTGCTGGACGACGAAAACTTTAAAACCAAACTAAAATGCTTTGTACATGTTTCCTGGCTTCCGTGTGCTGAGGGCGTAAACAATACGTGGCTAGAAAACGAAAAATGTATACTTTGCGCCGCCGCAAAATCGTGTCAGTACTCCTTTAAGAGCAGGCTTGTGTACAGCGGACATCCCTAATTCAATAGCTTCCAACTACAAACATCCCTTGACAGCACCCGTGGGATCAATATAGCGAGGTATTATGGTGGCTGTCATGATAGAGGCGCGAAATTTAAACAGTTGAGTGTTCGCCGTGCGGGGGCGATGATGATGAAGTGTGCTCGTGCGGTGCATGCTATGGTTCGTGCTTCGCGGTTTGGAAGCCAGCTGATTCTCGCTGGACGTCCGGTCCAGAGAATTTGAGATCGACCGCTACAGCGTACTGCATCGCCAAGGACCTGCGTTCCTGCTGGGCAACAGGTCCAGGGAGCCAGGCGAGCTGAGGAACCGGTGCAGGCAACCTCAAGGGCCTGTGTTCCGTGCTGGGCGACCGGCCCAGGGAGCCAGACCAGGTGGCCGTGTTCTCAGCCACTGCAGCTACAGCCTTGCTACAGGCACTGTCACTCCAGCCACCGGTGTCGTCAAACCCAGATGCTGTCTGACTACCGCGGCCTACCGGCTGCCGTGGCTGCCGAAGCAGGCGCTGCGGCGTAAGGGCCGCTGCTGCAGCCAACAGTCCCGTGGGTGGACCCACATTACCAGTAGCCTACCGGCCACTTCCTCGTCGCAAACGACACCTGCTTCGAAGCCTGGAAGCGTCAACGATGACACGAAGGAAACACGGCGAGATTTACCTTCTTTCGTGTGTGCGGAATATAATATCGTAGTAGCCGTAGGACTACGTAGATAGTCACCGTGACACTAGGTGCATGCGTGATTGTTGCCTCATACATTTAATTTCTTGTAATATAGATTGTGTGTGTGTGCTCGAGTATCGATTGCATTCCTTGGTGAGTGGTCCTGGGCCCAAACCTGGAGCAATTCCATCACAGTGGCAAATAAAGTCAACAGCCTTGTAATGGTGGAGACATGTATAGTGTCCAAACATTTCACTGGACAGCACAGTTAAAGCTGACAGGCTTCTGTTAGAAAAGTTCGAGATGAAAAAATTCATTCTTTGACCATGTCTGTGACTTGTAATTGATTCTGGTCACACAGACACATTCAGTGTCTATATAAAAGTCTGTTTTAACAGTACTTGTATTCTACATAATCCTTTTACAACAAAATCTTCACTCTCAAGGTCCGTTGTAATGAGATTAAAGTGTATTATGAAAGTACACTATCTAGACACTAATTGAAATGCCCTATGACTTCTCCATCCAATATTTCATGTTAAAAGGATCAGTGTAAGAGCAGGTTAATTAATTAATGTTAAGTAACCACCTGAGCTCATTCTAAAGATAGTCCGAGATGGTCAATACGACAGTAAACAATACTAAGACGGTTGCATTCTTTACCGAGTGCATGGATATTGGCATAAGTTAACTGAAACACCCTGTGTATCCAAATCGGATGTCAGTTTGCACTGCATTTGATGGCTTAGGGTAGGTAGCTGCAGCAGTCACATGGCTTATAGTGTTTGATGTGGATACTTCGGCTAAAAAATTGTAAAACACATTTCATTCAAGTGTGAAATGTCATGTGATCAGCATTCCATGTTAAGCATGCCAGAAGTACAAATATGGCAGCCTTGTACAGAAGGTAAAAGCGGATGGTTGCTGTAAAGTAATGTCAAGTACAGAAACCGGAACCCAGAAGAAAGTAGCAAAATCTAATAAGCTGATAAAAGCTGGAATCGCATGTTCTAGCAATTCAAGCTAGTCAACAGACTAGTACTTTAAAGATGCCAGTACAACCACTGTGTCCAGTAATATTCTATGTTCTGTGATTGGGACAAATGGCAATAAACATTACCTATGCAGTGTTATCGATCAATAAACAAATATGGAAGCTTACTTTTGCCTTCATGATCATTTAAAGGGACACTAAAGTGAAACAGTGAATCAGTTTAGACTGATAGATAGTTACTGAAGAACTCCATCACTGCCGATTTCACCACTACAGGTTCAATGTTAAAAGGAAAATTAAGTCATAAGCATAACATCATAGATTTTAGAGTCCTGCCTTTGTATTTTGGCCACATCAACTCAATGAAATTTCATTAATCTTGCTGCAACAAACACTATTAACACTGTTAAGCTGAAAACTAATTTGGTTGTTTAGTGTCAAGTCAACATGGCTGTGACCTTTTGAGCTGTTTAGGCTGCAGTACTTACTGCATCACACGTGCAAATTAATACCGTACTGATGAAGCTGTACTCAGTGTGAAACTGTAAATCTTTTTTCTTCTTGTTCTAGGAGCAAGTTGGAATACCGAAAAAATTCAAGAAAAAAAAAAGCATTTGTCTGATAAACAGGCTGCTGAATGTAACACCTCTTCCCCACTTCCTATCTGAATGGTTACCAGAATAAACAGAGTTACACGTAAAAATAAACATTTTTATATAACCAATAATGTGTCACATCCTGTATATTTTACTTCATTGTAGCAAGTTTACACTCCACAGAAATAAAGCTTGACCATCCAAACTATACTTGCTTTGTTACACTGCAATGTCTCTTATAGCAAGATTCAACTGTGTTCAAAGACAAGTCTACAGCAAACTCTGCTTCGCTTTCAGAACCTTGTTATTGATGTTATAATTAGCAGCGTTCCACTACATGACCCCTCTTTGTTGCTTTAATAACACAAAATAAATGCCACGTGGCACAACATTGGTAAGAGAATCAAGAAATTATTTGAGAAATTATTTGAAAGGCCTTTGCACAATCACAGGGGCTTCACATGCCAAGGATGAAGGATTATAAATGCAACATGACTACTTTTAGACTATGCTTCAGCATGATATGGCAGGTACATCCATAATCACAGCACAAACAATCCCTTTTTTAAACGTGGCAGTAACATGACTTAAGTTGTGAACAACACAGCAGGGAACGAGTGAGAATTGTATGAGCAAACACCTACACGTAAAATGTGAACATGAAGAAAAGCTTACGGGGCCTGCATTTTTAGCCACATGAAAATATGTTAAAGCTCTTTTTCTTGCTAATTTTACCACATACATAGTATCACTGAATCTGCTTGTTGACAATTTTTCACTGTGAAGCACTACACTTCCACTGATGCAACATTTGATAAAGAGCAATGCTTTCTAATATATCTTGATTATAAAACAATAACCCACTTTGAATAAAAGTTTTTCCTAGCACAGAAGCGCTGCTGCCAATAGAAACAAAATCACAGCTCTATAGATGAAGTAAACAACAGCAAGCAAATGCTATAGGCATTGTACCACATTTAGTCTCATTGTGAGAGGTGACAAATTGCTTTTCTACACCTTTTTGCTACAGGTGTAGCTTGTGTATAAACAGTGAGAAGGCACAGCTGCTTTACAGTTTATGTGACACTTATCCCTTTATACAAACTATTAAATGTCTCTGCAGTTTCACTGTTAACTATATGCCATCAGCACACATACTGTGCTCACGATTCCCAATTTTAAAAACTTGAAACCACAGGCTAGTACAGCAATACCTCGTTAACTCGAACTCGCATATCTTGAAAAATGGGCTAAGTCGAAATTTTCTGCAGCACCGAACCTTTTCTATATGTCCCATGTATTGTTGCTTTTATCTCGAAATATTTTTAGCTCGGATTGTGAATATCTCGAAATCTTGACTGGGAGTGGAACGAAAATTCCGCCGCCGGACCCTTTCACAAGATTTGCATGATGCTGCTGCGCTTGAAGTGCCTTTTTTTTTTTTTTTTTAGCCGCGCTTGCCACGAAGTTTATGCTTCCTGCGAACGTGAAGTCGGAGCCTTGCAACATATCAACTTTGTCAACCAACCTTGTGACATGTCGTGTGGCACACCATGGGTGCATGCACAGAACAGGCCCTCTGCCCACGCTTGGTGCAGTTTGTCTTGTTCGGTTTGTGCAGTGCATGTGATTTTCTCTCAGAGGTGTGATTTCTGTTGAACCTGCTCAACGCAAGCGGTATGGATTTTTCGCTGACTGTGAGGAGCAGCTACTTAGTGTGAGTGCGGCGAGCATGGCGTCACTAAAGCAGTACAAGCCATTAACGCTAAGAAGGAAGGTCGCCCTAATTTAGGAACTGGAGAAAGAAGGCCAAACAAAATCGAACATTGCGCAGGAATTCAGCATCCCTATGTCTACACTTTCGATAGTGCTGAACAACAAGCAGAAGGTGCTCGATGGATATCAATAGAGCTTCTGCAGCCAGCGGAAGCGGGTTCGAGGCTCCAAGTTCCCGGATGTTGAAGCGGCGTTGATGGTGTCCCTGTGAAATGCCAGAGTGGGCAGCCTTCCCGTCACCACAGCATTAATGATGGAGAAGGCAGACGCTCTGGCCTAACAAATGGGGCACACAGACTTCAACTGCAGCAGCGGCTGGTTTGACCACTTCAAAAAAAACAAAAAAACTACGGTGTTGTGTCTAATGTTGAATTCCAATGGCAGATCCAGATCATGTTTTTCTGCTCTGTACGGAGCAGTTACATTCCAATGGCAGATTGGGAGCATGAATTTTGTATTCCAATGACATATTGGGAGCAGCCGCGGATTCCGGATCGCTCCGTGGAGCAACAATTCCTGCTCAGTCTAAATCAGCGGATTTGGCCGCAAGTCCGCGTGACGTCATTTGCGCGCCCGCTTCAGCCCGGCTCTCTTCCCGTCACGGCCGGCTGTTTAACAGCCGTGGGCCGCAGTGGACGACGGGAAAAGCACTTCCCGCCGTGCGCTCATGCTGTTTCTGCTAGAGAGTTTGGAGTCGGACAGCACAAGTGTCGAATCCAGTGAGGATTCTTCGGACACAGAGAGCGAGTTTGAGGCTGCTGTGTACAAATGGGCATTCGACACGATTTTCCGCCTGCCTGCCGAAAGGCCTAAAGTGATTGGCTTCGTCGAGGACGTCGTTCGGCGATATTCGGGCGATGAGGTACGGCACAACTCTGGTGCCTCTAGCGTGGAAAAAAGAACTTATCTGAAACAATGTTTTCCTCTAGTTCCGTAGGCACTTCCGTTTGTCGCGGCGTGTAGAAGAGCGATTAGTTGCGGGATTTGCTACTCCACGTATACGTGACTGTCAAGCAGCCACGGTGGAGTGCCCGCAAAGTGTGCAGAAACACACGTGCTGACTTTCATCTGGTTCCAGGCCGCTACCATCATACCGGCCTGGAAGAGCGCCAGAACGTGCAACACTCGCGCAACTACCGGAATAAACAAAGCGCACGGAATGCTGGGATCATCCGGGTCCCCTCTACGCTAGCGCCCTCTCGCTAGATTTCCGCGTACTAAGTGCTCCCGCGGGAGCGAATGCCCTCCAATGGCAGATTTGACGAGAGCGATCTTGCTCGGAGCGGAGCACTCCGTTCGCGATCCGGCTGAGCGCTCGCGATCTGCCATTGGAATTCAACATAAGTTGGTGCACGGTGAGTGGCACTGTTTACCCAGCCACTGCAGACAACTTCCGCAGCAGCCGGCTCGCCGAGTTGCAAAAGAGTTACGCCGACAGAGACATCTTTAAACTTGACGAACAGGCATAAAATGTTGCCGAGCCGCACCTTCACACTGAAGGGTGGAGCGTGCTCGGGAGGGAAACAATGGAAGAACAAGGTAACGGTCCTTTTCGGCACAAATGCCACAGGTGAACAAAAGCTGCCATTACTGATAATTGGCAAAGCTCTCAAGCCTAGGTGTTTTAGAAATGCATGACTGCCAAATGGCATTATCTATCGCGCCAATAAAGCAGCATGGATGACGGCAACTCTTTTCGAAGAGTATGTTCACGCCATCGACAACAAGATGGCCAAGAAAAACAGGAAAGTCCTATTCACTGTGGACAATTGCCCAGGCCACCGCAAAATAGAGAACTTAGAGGCAGTGACAGTCGAGTTTCTGCTGGCAAACATGACGTCTGTGCTGCAGCCGATGGACCTAGGTGTGATAGAAGTTGCCCGAAAAATCTGCTGAAAGAGCCTGCACCATAGAATTTTGTTGGCCTATGAAAACGGCAAAGGCTACGAAATTGACCTGCTGGGAGCAGCACATCTCCTCTGCAGCGCTTGGCAGCAAGTTTGCAGAGCGGCTATTGGCAACTGCTTTGCTCACACTGGGTTGTCGCATGCCACCAGTTTGCCAAAGGCGGAAAAAGATGACTTCACAGACTGTGAGGAACTTTGTCAAGAGGTCATCGTCATCAAGCTTACCGGTAAGGGTGCCACCGAAAGTGATGTAACTTTTCCAGAGTATGCGCTGTGCGAGCAAGATGTGCTGGTGACTGGAGAAATGACTGACGCTGCAATCGTTCAAACGGCTACTAATGGAGGGGACGGCGAACCACCTCAAGAGGTGCCGACATCTGCCGAAACGAGAAATTTGCTGTGCTTGATGCGAATTAAGGTCGAATGCAGCAGCGGGGAAGAACGGCTCATGAGATGCATCAAGCAGCTAGAGGATGCCTCGCCTGTGTACGACCGCAAAGCAGACCAGCATTAGGCAGTTTTTCTCTGCTAAATAAAATGGCAGCGCTGCAAAAGCCAGCTGGCTAACGTCTCTTGTATGTTATTTGTTTCTCTTTCAAACCTTTACGAGAAGAAAGATTAGACGCTGCTGCTGAAGAGCCAGTAAGCAGTAGTGATTTTTCTGACAAGCCCTCGATTTTTCCTGGCGACTTGCGCAACTTTACTTATCTCGAAAATCCACTTATTTTGTTTGCCCCGGTTTTTACAACTTTGAGTTAACGAGGTATTACTGTATTTCGTAGCAATGCATTATTCTCTATTCTACGCTGGTCTTATCCCGAAGTGCTGGTCACGATGATAATGAGGGCACCTCATCAACCTGACCACTGGATAAGCTCAAAGAGCACAAAAAAGCATTACCACTAAAAAAGCCATCGGTTCAATATACTGCCCTAGTCAACACTGAATATCTTCAAATGTCCACTGCTGCACTTTCCCGTGTCATTATACAGACCAACTCATTACAGGCAGCTGTTGCCAGCGGTAAATTGACAGTTAATGCATGACACACCTAATGTAAGAGTCAGCACTGGGCCTTCCATAACTGATTCACTGGCTTGTCATACAATTTGTTTTAGTGCCACTGATAGTGCTGTCCACTTTTTATGACCTAAATTCTAGGCAATGTGCTTATTCTCCAGTAAATCCTAGACACGCCTCAAATTTCGGTAATCATTTACTCAATGTTTGCAGGCAAACTTGCATTATGGCACATTTCACAAGCTAATGCCAAATTAGTAAAGTACTGGTGATTCGCTTAACTCGTGTACTATAACAAATTAATGACAAGAAAATTTCACTTTGGCTAAATTGGCTAAAAATGAACAGTTATAACAATGTTGAAGTAACATGGCAAAGCTACCAGGGTAGTGATTGTCCAACTTTAAGTTCAACACCTTAGCAGATTTCACAAGCACTTGGTGGTTAGCTGACATGATGTGATGTGCAAGCAACAGCAACAACAAAATGAATGCCAAGGTTACGGTAATCTTCTTGGTTAAATTTTGTAGCAGAGGACATTGGTTCTGATGTCCCACGATTTGCACAATTGCAAACAAGCAGTAATAGTGGAGCTCTGGTACCGAATTCTTAACAGCATTCTTTTTCCACATTAACTCTTTCGTTACCGCGTGAAAATGGCCGTCTTTTATAGGTCTGCGGAAAAATTTTTTTTACTAGTGCAAATAATGCTCTAGGTTACATTGCAGCACACCAAATTGTGCGTAATAAAATGCTCTTTATAAATAACATAAGTTTGAAAAGAAAAGAAAATATTACACAACTTTAAAAAAATATTAACTCTACTATTTCTTAGGAATTTGAGAAAAACAATACAAAGAAAACACAATATCTACAAAAATATTACCAACAAAGAAAATTCAAAATATACATTTCGAAGGTAAATGATCCAAGAATATTCTAAAAGAAAAATAAACAATCCACATAAGCCCGATTTACACACAGATAAAAATACTGCAGACCGGAAACTGCTTCACCGCTCATGCCATGAGGTGAAGCACAGGTGCGCACCACACCTTTCACAAAAAAACTTCTTTTTTTTTCAACTTTGCGTTCCTTGTAGCCGTTGCGGTAGTTTTTTTTCTCTTTTCGGCATAGTTTTGGCGAATGCGCGGGACGTGCACAATGCCCATATAAATGAGCAGTCCAATAAATTTCACCAGTTCCTCCGGAGTCAGCTGTTTCCACGAGCCGTCTCCTTCAGCATAGGTCGGAAGCTCAAAGATATGCATCCAAGTATATTTGCATTTTCACAGATGTTTCTGGTCACCGCCACTGTGAAGGGCAGGAAAAAAAAATCGCGCGATGTCGTGAAACGCTTTGCGCTACTCCAGTGTGCCAGGCCGAGATGCGCGCTGGGCGGTCTTATTGGTGAGAATTGAAGATTTTTCGCTGCCGGCGGCAGCACATCCTGTCCAAGCGCTGCGCGTACCCTGCAGATAACGAGGATATCTCAAAGGGCGTGCACCCAGATCGGCAGATAAGCGCTCCTGACGGACGAGACCGCCCAAGGCCGAAAACGAAACTTGCCGGTGAACAGCTGAGGATGACCCGGGCTGGCTCGAAGTGCCGCCGCTTTCAGAGCTTGAATATGAGCTGGTGTCATCTTTGGAATCGTAGCTCGACTCAACTTCACTAAATTCGTGTGCGGGTTCAGCATACTTCCGAGCGGAACGTTTTTCCCGCGACACAGTCCCGCGGGACGTCGCCGCCATGGGAGCGGCGGAGAGATTGCCGAGCGCACCGACGCTAACGCCGGATGCGCCCCTCTCGCGTAGACAAAGAGAAGCGAAACCGAAACTGCTGCAAACTCGCTGAAAAGGCCAGATCAACAAGTTAGACACGCGACGGACCTTCAGAAACGAGCTGTATTTGATTAAAATTGTCCAAACTCGGAACCAAAGCTCGCTGGTGAATAGCTGGTGTCATTTTCACGTAATTATCACGGCCAAACATTATTGCCTTGTCAAAACTGACGACACTATTTGATAACTGACTTCTTAGGAATCGTTTGATAACAAAATGTTGATAATAATGGAGCACAAACTCGAGCAGCGTGCTTTTTTCTCATGTGTGGCGGCCACGCCCCCTTTTCCAGAAACACACGCACATTACTTCGCGAAAAACTCCGTCAAAAATCGCGATGTCGTCAGAGCGGGAAAATTTGAACGGATTGTAGAAGAGCAGTCCCCAAACTAAACGCGAAATGCCACTGTATGCACGGGAAACGTCTTTAACGCGTCGAAATCGGCAGTTTTAATCATCGATCACCGGTGATCGATTTGAATAGGCGTGGTAACGAAAGAGTTAAGTAATATGTGATCGATACGTCCAGCCATATTTGAAGCAAAATTTTTGCACTTAGGCTGATTTATGCCTATGCTATCAGAAATTAGGCTTTTTATGAAAACCGAACCTTCATAGCAGTCAGCTTTTAGCAGATTCCTTGGCCCATGAAAAGGAAGCTAAAATTATCTGCCAGCAGTGGTCCTGAGGAGATTCTGAAATAATATATTCTGTTTATTGCCTTCAGTATTTATTCTATTTGTGCTGCACCTTTATGTTTACATTACCTAACTTATGGATGGTTTTATGCAAGCTTACTGCATGTAACATCACCTTAAATCAAAATGCAAACACAAGGGGAAAAAAAAAAAGATAAAGCTGACTGAATGCCCTTTACACACAATTCGCACATAAGTAAACAATTAGCACATGGTACAGTTTCATGTTTATCCTGCTGTTGCATCTAGGCCACTGTTATGAACTTAGGCAAATCTGGAAAAGCAACTCCATTAACAGAAACTTCCAGCTTGTTTAAATATAATCTATGCTAATAAATGTCTAATGAAAGATACACCTTGCCGCTTTTTTTTAGATCACACTTGCCATTAGGTTAAAGAAGATAAAGTATTCAGAAGCATTTTGAAAATAGTCCCACTGCTGATACAGTATAAGCCAGCTGAAAGTAGGAGAAAAGCAACAGCATGTGCTGTGAGAAAATAACAGCCAAGGAAATGTCATAAGTGAATGCTATGCAGTGTTTACTTGAAAATGGTGGTACCTTTTCAACCCCTAAGCACTGTTGCTGTTTGCATGTTTGCATCACACTAGTTTGCCATATGACAATCTGAAACTGGTTTCGGAATTTAAAACTCGCACCTCTGCGTTAATGTTACCTGGCAGCCTTCTCGTAGTGCACAATGCAGGTTATGAGCCATAAGGGAATTCCTGTTTACTTACTCACAATACCCCTAAGAGCCCTTTAACGAGGGTATTACATAGGGGGCTGGGTACATTCGTAAAAGAAGTGAAAAAAAATCAATAGAAGTGCATGAAATACAACTGCAGAACATGGAATTAATACATCATAATAGCAGAAACAATGTATAACACAAATATGAAGTTCTTTTTGACATTCATTAGATTACAAAATATAGTAGCAGTGGATAGAAGCAGCATTACATTAATCTTACACTGATGTAAAATGTGTTGATGCATACATAGCAAAACAGGCAGTAATATCAGTCTAAGTAAAACTTTTCACGTAACAAAGCTTGAAAAGACGATAAGTTAGTTTCAGTCACTATGTATGACTCTAGGTTATAACTTACCTGTCAGGTTAGGTTATACTCATACATGCATATCTAAGGCAGGTATGAGCAACATGATTGCAATTTGAATCAAGAAGAGCATTAATTTTCATTATTATCCTGATGGTTAAATTCTTTTAAGAGCAGAGCTCTTAGCGCTGGCTGTAATCTGCCTTGTCTGAAAAAAATTTATCACTGTGATGATAAGTTTTTCATCCTCATCATGAAATATAATGAAGTGCGCACATAATTCTTGTCTTGCACTCATGCCATCAGCCCAATACCACATAAAGGCGGATGTGTTTCATAGCATAGCATAGACTGGTTGGTATAGCATAGTGAGGGGGCAGGAAAGGGAAGTGAGGGTGTGCAGGAGGGGGACACAGTAAAGCATAGCACAGCCTTGTACAGTATGTAACAGGGGGAAGGGAAAGGGAAGTGAGAGCAAGGAGAAAGGGAACAGCAAAGCATAGCATAGCCTTGTTTACTACAGTATAACAAGGAGTGGGGAAAGAGGCGAGAGCGAGGAGGATTGAAGTGCGGGCAACGAGTGAAAAGAGGACAACATCACAACTGGACACTGCCTGCCAAGCCAATTTGAACCGAAACACGTGACCCAGATGACCTAACATCACGTGAAAACTAGCCATGCAACATGTTCCCACCAAAACCATGTAACAGCTAGTCATGTGACAAATCATGTGACTTAGTTGAGCTTGTAGAAGCCGGAAGAAGCTAGGTTGGCCACAAACTCTGCGCTTAGTCCAGTCTTGCACCACTTGTTCAAGCTGCCCACATCTTTTTGTTATAAAAGACTTATGCTCTGATATAACTTTCACATAAAATGTTCAAGATGTCCTCTTTTGTACACTTTATATTTTTTTTATGTTTTTAAACTTACTTTTTAAAGTCTGACACAAATGGGAAATAATTTTCCTTAAATATCTGCATGGTTAAATGCCGTTTTAGTATCAAGGCCTATGCTCTGATATCATAATTACCATATAAACTCTTAAAATGTCATCTTTTGGTGCAACACACACACACACACACACACACACACACACACACACACACACACACAGGGAGGGTGTCCCAGCTATCTTTAGTCAGGGTTTAAAAATATGCCGATGCACCCTAAGGCGTTGCAACCAAATGCATTTTTCTTACTGTTGCATGGAGTGAGTCAAGACTATTTTTTGTGTTCTGCTTAATTGGTTAAGTGGGCAAGATTAATTAATTAAACACAAAAACAACAAAGTTAGGCAAATAATTCCTACAGAAAAGCCGTAGAGTGGTCTGTCAAATGCCCAATTAAAGAGTTTCCAACTTTCTATCTATTCATGCAGTATAGTAAGCTGGAAAACACTAATTAGTGTTTTCCAGCTTACTGCAGATGCCCGCGAAATACAAAAAAAAATACCATAATGAAAAAGAAGGGGTCGAGGGCTTGTTTATTTGTTAGAAACAACTTAATGAACCATGTTTGTTGGTTCATTAAGTTGTTTTTAAAAATATACCATGTGACATAGCTGCTTGTGCACACGATTGCAGCGCTCTCAAACTTTCCTCACAAGAACTAGCATCGCATTTAGCCGGGTGTACCACCACCTAAGAGCAACAGGGCTGGGAAGCAGGTGGTGGTCATGAGATCTAAATCAGTAGTCGGTATCACTCACGCTACATAAAGGGTCTGTCATTCGCTTTTCCTTGGTGTGTGTGTGTGTGTGTGTGTGTTAATTTCATAACACATTTCAATGCATTTTTAAGAGGGAGGGGAATGGGAGGTACTGTTCGAGAGACAGTGTCACTCGGTGCTTATACCACTACAGTTTTCAGCTGTCCCAGTATGCTCTTGGGAGTCACAGCAGTTTCCCCGTTACATCTGTAGACAGCTGAGTTGCGATGAGTAAAACTAGAATATTTTAGACTTTAGAGCATGTGAAGTAAAAACAGCCTTTAAAAAAAATTAATGAGGTTTTACGGCCCATAACCATAACATGAATATGAGGTACACCGTAGTGGAGGGCTCCAGAAATTTTGACCTCCTGAGGTTACTTGAACCAAGACAAAACAGCAACAGAAGCACTAGTAGCAACACCTTCTGAAATTTTCACCACCTGAGGTCATTTAAAGTGCAACACACAGTACATAAGCTTCTACCACTTTCCCCTCTACCGGAAATGTGACTGCCATGGCCAGGATCGAACAACACAGCTTTCTGTAGACAATGGATGATGCCCCCAACATGGGAAGTCAGTTGCCAGCAGTCGTATGGTGCGTTAGTGGGACTTCATGCATTTGTACATTTGAAGTGTTTGTCTACTACAAGGTGCAACATGTATGTCTCTCCCTAGCTAAATTACATTGTTTTGTCTAAAATGTAATATCCAATACAGAAACATTGTCAAAAAGTTAGTATTATAAGTTAATGCATGGACTTTGCACTGTAACCACACAAAGTAGGCTCAGCATTGAAAGAAACACCACCAAGAACGTTGCAACAACGGTTCCTTCATACAATAGGCATCCACAGCAATTTCACCCTGGTTAATCTGACCTTTGACTAAACCGTATTCTAAGTGGAAGTCTCAGCACATGCTTGTACATACCATGGACCAAGATTCATTATTAGGTCCTAAAGCTAGCTCACCTTGAAGCAAAATATTGAAACCTGACTAGTCAGCGTGATGTGGAGGAAAAATATACTGCCCAATACTGACGACAATAGGCACCAAATGTAAGTAAATTTCTATTCAGTTAAAGTGAACACTTCAGATTTATATTCTTAGCTGACACCATACGGCAATTAACTAAAATTGCTTCTGCTTTGCTAGCATAATATTTATGCATTACTTGTGGCATGAAAATGTGAAAAAGGAGCAAAATTCTCACTACAATCGTTGGCCTACATTGCACTGTAGGTAATCCAACATTTAGCAAACTAGCACATGAAGCACTTAGTGACATGCACCATGTAAAGCTAGCAAACTAAATGAACTTCAACCAATCACATATTGTCCGGTCCATTACATGCCCATGTTTACCTGCCCATAGAGATCAATTTTTTTTTTTAAGGACTGAAAAAGTGCGTTATGGAACCCAATAAAATGCCAGAAGTGTTGTATAAGCAACTTTACTGGTAGAGAGTACTATAAAGAGAAGGATACACAACGAAGATAGTTCTATAAAAGCTGACAAACCATAACCCAGCTCATATGCTAGCCATTGTAGCATGATTCAAATGGAAACAATGAACTGTAAGCATCATCGGGCTGCTCCAGCACTCAATACAGTGGCAGATAATTCAGTAATATAGTATTTGAACAAGGTCAGCTACAGTTGAACCCAATTATAATAAAATTGAAGTGCCATGAAAATTACATTGTTATAACCAATAATTGTTATAACAGGGTTGCATTTGCATGGAAAAAAGCTAAATAAGTGTACCCCAGGACTGTTTGTGCGAGTGGGGCAAGAATGGCTAAAAGCCCTTTCCCACACTCTGTATGCATCACAGCATGACAATGAGCACAACAACCATCAGCTGCAATGAACGAAACCCCCGTCCCACCCTAATCTCTCCCTATAGCAGCGCCATTTTAATCCCCACTCTTTACTTCAATGGCCAGAGAGGATAACACTGACATCTCTCTAAAAAATCAGTTGCAGTTCCTCAAAGCCAGCTTTGGAAACACTGTCATTTCTTACTTTTCAGGGTGGGGCTCATGTTTGGGAGAGTGGCATAATGGAAGAGGGACAGAGAGACCCTGAAGGAAAAGCTGGTGTCTATGGTATGACAGTGGGGCAGTCTCTCGTAGGGGGGTATAGCACAGGATCATCTGCTTTCGGGCTTGTTTGTTCAGTGCTTGCTGTACACTGCACAGCAAGTGTGCAGTGGCCAAAGTTTTGTTTTCTTTTTAAAAATTTCACATTACATTACCTGTTGGCAGTAACACTAGCTGCACTCAGCAGCCACACTTCATTGTTATAACCAAAAATGTGGCACAGGGAGAGGGTTAGTTCACCATAGAAAACATAGGACAGTTGATGGTGCAGCGGCTCATCAATGTCATAACCAATATATTGCTAAAACCGGTATTTTTTTAAGTGCTGTTAGACTATATTACAAATGAAATAATATTGCGCCAAACCACTCGAGTAAAGAATATGCAGGTGTTGAAATCTGTATATCCCATTTTTCTAACAGGCTTCATTAATGTTGTTTGAATGGCTCAATTCACTGAATAGTTCAAAAATTTGTTAGAGCTGTGAGAATACAAGTATTGAAATAAATGCACACATTTTTTTGGTGAGCTGGCTGGAAAAGTAGCACACACTCATTTATGCACAACTTTCAACGATGATTAAATTATCAAGAGCCTTGCGACAGCCTAAAACTAATTGAAAACCTACACATGCACATGAATGGACACATGAAAAATGAAGCTATGTTGTTCATATTTTTGTAATAACTTATATAAATAAAACAGCGCTACAGAGTAATTTATACACGTAATCAAGTACTGCCTGTGCACGACTGACATAAAAAAAATGACGTAGCAGTTCTAGTCTGCCAAGCACATGGAAAACCCCGCTAATGCTAAAGTTCTACAAATAGACCTTCTGTGCTATTCCTAAAGCTCTTTTAGCTTAGGGCAGGCACTTACACCAATTCATGCACATCATTTTTTTTACGAAGAAAAAAGTGAAATGACTGTACTTATTATAACAAAAGTCTGCAAAAAGGACATTCATGCCTGCAAAATGAACAGAAGACTGCCTATAGAAGTTGTGCCAACTTAGATATCACATGGAAGTACACATGCCAAATACCCTGTACATGCTCAAGATTACCTTCATACATTACCATAAAAGAGCAGCTAATATGCAAAGAACAGAAAGACAGGAAGCATAGTGCAATGTTCCAGTGCAAAAGAGTTTGCAGGGCGCCAAGACAGAGGAGAAAGGAACAAGGACAAAGACACAGCGTTCTTTAGAGGAGCATCATTATTTTTTCAAAATCTCAAACACAAGCTCAAAAGATGGCACTTACCAGAACACCATGTAAGTGTTCAGTATCCTTTGTGGGCAAGAACTAGCAAACAATCAGTATGTCAATTCCACTGCCTCTTTTGTCTTTACTAAGGAACACGCAACATGACAAGAAAACAGAAATGAAGGGTTAGACTACAAGCGAAGAAAGGACAGACAAGCAAATGTGTCCAGAAAGAGAAAGAGGAAATGAGAAGGAAGCATCTTTCACTCTAGGCACACAGATCCAAGCTGTGCTCATAAGCAGAGTGCGACTTCAGTAAACACAAGCAAACTAAAGGAATACAAGCCAGCATAAAGAAGGAGTATAATGCAACAAGCCTCCAGCAAAATGATGCATCTAGATCAAGACCTTGGTGTACCCTGCACTTCCATAAATCATTTCCTCATCAAAAGCTGTCAATATGCAAAACAAGAACTACTGCAGTGACAGCATAGGTAATGCCTACACACGACTGATTACTGATGAATATGCGAATTGCAAATAGCTTACATCGCATGGCCATGTGAAATTTTACTGCTTCCAAAGTACTGCACCGAAAAAAAAAAAACAGAAAAAAAAAAGGAGCCATGATTGCATGGCTCTTCTGTGGTGTTTAACCTGGTTTTTGTGAAGTGCAACTAATTGTCATGAGGACATAAGAAGTACATGGCAGCAACTAAACACATACCATGCTGTTGACAGGGTATAATTTAGGTAACTTCTTCTTTTAAACAGCAAAAGAAAAAAAATGGTGCCAACTTTCTTTCTTCATATTCCCAAAAAATTTATTCAAACAATAAAAGTCCCATGAAATGAAAAGCAGACAGGCACCAAATGCTTCCTGAACAGCACAAGAATAATCAATGAACTCTGTTATGCAGCATGTAATACAAGAAAGAATGGCTAAAAACGAGTGCAATTCATTCCATGCAACATCAACTAAGTGAGTCGGGGAAAAACAAGAAAGAGCACATTTGCCTTGCACATAAGGCCACAAAGTCAAATCAAAAAGCTGATGAGCACTACCCCAGAACATTTTCTTCAAATCACAAATATATGCCTTATAGCATAAGGTACCACTAAAACTGTTAAAGAACGAGACACGAGAACGAGATACAAGACAGAGAACATTGCTTTGTCATTATCACATATTGACACGTATTAGCAGATGGGCCATGGTGAGAAATAAATAATTTTCTCAGCAGTTATTCAGAGGCAGCAATAAATATTACATGCGGACTTAATCCTTTTAACGTTTCTGTCTGTCAGTACAGCTACATGCCCCATCAAAGGAGTACCAAATGCAAAGACAAAACAGCAACAGAAGCACTAGCAGTAACACCTTGTGAAATTTGGCACTGCAATGCAGTTGAAAATATTTTTTTGTGCTTTGAGATTGTTTTATTAAAGAAAGAAACAAAAAATAAAACAATGAAAAATTCTCATAGTTATAGCAAATCTGATTTGCTATGAGGTCTGAACCACACCAAGTATGCAGATGTTAAGACCTACACCACGTGGTCCTAACATCTGCATGGTAATGCTTCCAGAGATGTTCCCCTAAGAACATGCATGCCATCTGCAGTGCTGGAAGCTCGTACGAGGTCAATGCTAAACAAGCATGCAGCTTGCACATGCCACTCTCAAATATAAGAATACTGCACCTTCATATTTGATTCAAGAACCTGAGAATTTCTCGGAGAGCATGAGCAGCATAGTAAAGTTAAGAGCACTCTGCACTGTGACATATATTACTATGTGCACACATCACCTGTCATAAAATGCTACAACACAATGGCAGAAATGAGCCATACAAGAGACCGCTCCAACATATCAGTGCCAAGCACATCCCATTCCTTTCCTTTTCTGGCTTTTGTCTGCACTGTGCTATATTTACTGCCTCTTATAGACTCCCACAAATAGATATACTATTAGCCTGAATAAAAGTGCTGCAATACTGACCAAATGATGAAGATCACCTGATTTCCTAGTTCATAACTGCTGTTCACAGAGTAAAAGCCACCATATCTGCCCCTAATACCACCTTCTAAGCAGAGCATAACCTGTCATTACATAGTTGTAGTAGTAGTCCTGTGTGCTTTACATATAACGCAGCTTTAAATGATGGTGCCCACAAACACTTCTGCTTGCACACAAGTTTCGGATGCCCTGGTGTACTTTGTATGCAAGATTTTTTTTTCTTTTTTCCAATACAGAATTTCTATAAAAAGGCTATGACCACAATAAGACAAAAAAAGCATATACAGCGAAATCTCGCCCGACACAATTCCGCTTAATACGTTTTCAGGGATAATACATTTCTTTTTCCCCTGGCCAACACCCCAAGGGCACATGTATTTTCATACAACTGATACAATTTTTAACGATACATTGTATTTGCTGGTTTCCATGAAAGTCATATCAATGAGATTCTACTGTAAGCACTGAATATCACTTACAAAAGATTAGTGATCCACTTGTGCAAGCGGGATGACTTCCCACTTTCACTAACAAGATACTGTTTCAGCACGCCTTCATTCAGTTTCCTCACTTTTTATCTTCGGGCGTTTCAGAGTGACTGCTTTCTCTGCACTGCAGACATGCTTGGGGCCTAGAAATTTGATGGTGAAGACCTCAAACTAACTGCGATAATTGTCGAGTTTTTAAAACAACAGTATGCCTTAAAATATGACACCCTATAACTTCTCTACATAAACAACTGCCCCCAAGCATAATTACAAAGGTAATTATCAGGTATTTATAATTAGAAGCAACAATGTATTCCAATAATAATAATTAATAGGCTTTTACACGCCAGAGGAGCAATGATTGAGGCCCACTCCATAGTGGGGAGGCCTGGAGTGTCTGGAGCAGTTTTTACTGCCTGGGATTCTTTAACGCGAGCCTAAATTTAAGTATACTGTTCGTTTTTTTCCCTCCCATCGAAATGCGGCCACTGCAGCCAGGATTTGATTCCACGTTGTCAAGTTTCGCAGGCCAACGCCTAGCTGCTACGCTACCGCGGCAGGTAACAAAGTATTCCCAGCTCAGCTACACAGGCTACTTGTGCCTTGCTGTCATAGCATTTTTATAAAAAATCTGTACCCTAAAAAAGGAACAGATGCATACACATTAGAAAGCTTCAAACACTACTATTGGAAAACACTACTGTTTACTAGTAAGTCAATGAAGAAAATTGTATGAAACATGTTTCTTTTTCACTTGCAGTTTGACAGGAAGCCTCAGTACCTTTCTAACCTTTTCACAAACCTACAAGGAAGGGCTACGGATGTCACAAAAAAGCCTAGATATATTAAAACCACTACCAGGTAGACATGGCAAGCAACATGCAAGATCATAATAAATTCTGAACTGTCTCCCACTTCAGACCTCTGGTCTCATGCAAGTTAGCACTGGAAGGACATCACCCTATCATATTTGATTACCACAATGGTTTCCTGCTTCCTTCAGAGAAGCTGCCTCCTTAGCCACCTACATAACACTGTGAGAGAACTTTTTATGAAAGATAAGGTCCGAGGGCCTGACTCTCTAAAAGAAGCATTTCTTTTCTATTCTGTTCACTTTGTAATGACTCTACAGCACTGTCATGAGAAAATGCTGTGGGGCACTTGGAAACAGCTCACCCAAGCATCTGCCAACCCCAAACCTCACGTCCCACTTTCGTTCTCTGTCATCATTAATTACAGTCATTAAAATGCACCCTCTAGCTCTGGGTCCACTATTCCAGAAGTCCCTATTATTACAGTGAAACAAAGTGCCTTACATTAAAGATACCTGCCAGACAATGCTACAGATGAAAAGAATTAAGAAAAGTAGAGATTAGAAAACGACTCCCCCCATCTTAAGCTGAAATTTATAAAAACTGAAGGGGTTTTCTGTACCAAAACTACAATATGATCATGAGGCAGATCCCAGAGGGCGGCTACGCAGTAATTTTGACCACCTGGGATTCTTTAACATACCCTTAAGTCGAAGTACATGGGTGTTTTTTACATTTCACCTTGATCGAAATGTGGCCATGTGGCCGGGATTGATCTCGCAACCTCAAGCCTAGCAAGCCAACATCCTAGCCACTAAGCTACCATGGTGGGTACATTGTAAATTTTAAGGATTATACCTAGCACAGGGACCAATGACCATATTTTAGCTAATGCATAGATCTGATTGCCTCAGAAACTTGAAGCATTACAACATTTTCGTGGAACAAAAACACTGGTAAGTGTACAAATGCATATTTCCTTTAAGTATTATTTTTTTACAGTGGAGACACCTCCTTGCTTTTACTGCGTCCACTTTGTGTGCAATGAAAAAACACTCACCCTAGCACCATTGAGGGGGCAGTGGAAGAACTAATGTATAAAAATGAAACCTAGTGCCCTGTGGGTTGTGCAAAACTGTGCAAGGTGCATAATGTTTGCACCCCCCCCCCCTCTGTGTGTGTGTGTGTGTGTGTGTGTGTGCGTGCAGTGCGTACGTGCATGTGTGTGTGCGTGTGTGTGTGAGAGAGAGAGAGAGCAATAACTGTAGACCAATGCCAAATGTTGTACAAATGTGCAAGGTATGGAAATTTTCAAGCCTTCTGCCACTACAGCTCCAATGGTCGTGCACCTTCACAGAGTGGAATAGCTTCACCTTTCAGCTATGAATTCTGCGCACATGCCAATGAAATTTAGGTCTTAGCGATTTTCACTTTGTAAAAGGTTACACTACTGTACACAAAAACAGCCTGCATAGCGGAAGCTATAGCTGTGGTACCACAGAATGCCAGTGCAGCGTCATAATGAGTACAGTTGCAGTGAACCCTGCTTATAAAGCTGTCTGTAGAGTGCATTATTGCAAATGTTTGCAGCTTATAGCTGGAGAACTGTCCACTGAATCAAATATGTGCACTTCATGTTGTAATTTCAATAATGCATTAAAGTGCTTCTCATGGTATACTGCCGGTGTAATCTTATGATCTTACTAAATACACACTTCATTTTCTTTCAGCTTGCCACATTTCCAATTGCAGCCATCCTGAGCAATTCTTTCACAGAGCAACCGAAAACACGTCTAACAGCTCTTGTAATCTTCAATAATAAAGGTGTTAGGTGGTAATTGTGAGAGGTGTTTACTGTTGTAGCAAGAGCTTTATTACTGCTACAGGTTGTAAATTTCAACTGTATCTTTTGATCACATTACAGTAAAACCTCGGTGATACGTATTTCTAGGGTCACATAAAACATTAAAAACATTAATTCAAGATTCATATCATCAGAGCATCAGAACATCATGAAAATTTGAGTTCATTTGCGGCAGACAAAAATTCCTAATATCTGTCTGCGCTTTCTTCTTGGCCAAATCGTCAATGATCACCTTCTGAAAGGTGTAAAGTGTTAACACAATTTCTACATTTTTGCCTGAAACTATACACCTCTGCACGTTGAGGCTGCCGCCGCGGTCATAGTTCTCTCTCAGGCTGTGATGTGAGAAGCCCTTCAGCACTGTCCTCTACAGTATGCAAGTTGTCAACAGTGACTAACTCGTCCTGGGTAAAAGTAACTACAAACTCACTCCAGCCTTCACTTTAAAGTGCTCACTCTTGCCTTTGATCTTTAGATGGCTTCTCAAAGATCTATTTCGCAAAGCAGTGATAGCAGACGACAAGATGCGATCCCACCTCATTGCGATGAGCTGGGATCACCTCATTATGATTGCTAACTTGGTGTGCGATTCTAAACTAACTCCTTGGCAAGCTCAATTTTCTGTTTGGACATTTGTACATCTAATGCAGGATGTGTAGCACATTAAATAACAGAGGTGTTTGGTTTCTTGTCATGCTGCAGATGAACCGATCAATGTCCACAGGCAAAGCTAATACAGTGGTGAAACAGTCATTTCACCCCTTGGCGCAGGCAAAAAGCCTATTTGATGCAGGGTTTAAGGCACTTGTGTTTGCCGTATACAATGAAAATTTCGATTAATTTCTGGGGTTTCACACCCCAACACCACCATCTCATTACGAGAGACGCCGTCATGAAGGGCTTCCGAAATTTCGACCAGCTGGATTTCTTCCACGTGCACTGACATCGCATGGTACACGGGCCTCAATGTTTTGCCTCGGTCGACAATGAAAATTTTAACAGACACAGTAGATAAGTTGTAGAGATGGGTTTTCGTGAGGTTTACCCTATGAACACGGCCACGAAGGTGTGTGACGCTCCTCTATATGGCGACGCACAAAGGGTACTGGCTGGGTTTGTTGCCTCCATGACAGGGCGCACAGTAGGCACCATGGACATATAATCAAGTTCATGTTTATTAATTCAGGTTACAGCACTCTTTAGCAACCGCGGCTTGAGCACAAAGGCTCACTGCAAGACCAATCGAATAAGCACGCCGGCAGAGAACAAGACACTGTGTGTTGCACTAATAGGATGTGTTGGTTGGAAGCACTTTCCTACCTATGGGTTTTAATCTGGTCAATTTTATTTTTGCATCTGCATTAGAAGCGTTTCTGTGTCTTCCCTTCGACAATAAACAGAGACATGCAGCTGCAAGCTAACCCACAATATCTCAAGTTCAGCAGTGCAACCTCAACATCAAGGCACACCGATTGCTATGCTGCAATGCGAAACAGCTTTGCAAATATCTGGTTGCAATATCTCGTCATGGGACATAAGTTTAAGAATACATCTAAAATGCAGCTTGTATAGAACACACTGAGGCCAGGGATAAACATTTGAATGGCTGTGGTTTCCTTTCTCAACAGCTCCCATGTGTTCACATATCCCGTATCCTTGTGAGATTGTAACACAGGTGGTACTATAACTTACTCCATTCACTAATTGCAGAAGCCAAAACGCGCTCGCTAATACTATTTAAAGCTGTACGCCACATGCAATTCTTATCACAGCGGCTCTTTTGCAAAGTCCCATTATGATCTGCTGACATTGGAAAAGCTTCACTTTAATCCTAGAATGATACATGAGACTCCATTGGCAAACTGTATGGTACCATAACGGTTCAATCGACACCCACATAAACTGCAAGCAAACAGTACCACGGCATTACATCATACGTCACTAGAGAAATATGCAAATGATAAACCGAAGGCCCAACCTCTGCGAGGAATTCTGTTCTTTTTTCCAGATGTATGAAGATAATGATAGCAGGCTGTTGGCTTAAATTTCAGTTTTGCTGGCAACAGAGTATCGATGACAGGCGGGTTTGGATATAATGCGTTGTGGTGCAGGCTCGGCGCAATTTTCCACCAAAATACTGTTTTGGCATAGAATGGCACAAACATACCCTCTCAGCGCAATTTGGCACAGTTGGCGCAGCTGTTCCACCACTGCTAATAGCATACAAGTGTGTGAAACGGACAACTAAAAGCGAGCGCCACAAGGTGCGGATAAAAAGAGAGGGAGAACAGAAGATCGGCCCAACATAGTGCAGGGGAAGCTCGTGCCCCATAGAAAATAAACCTGTAGGCGGACTCACACACTCTCACGTGCTTCCTCCCCCTTTTGTGGGTGCCCAGTGTAATCAGGTCCACTCAATGGAGGGAACAAAGCATGATTATGCAGTGGCGTGCCGTAGCTGGTTGTTTGGCGACTATGGATTCCGCTCTCATCCCACTGTGCTGGCTCATCTACGCCGATTGCTATTCTGGTCTGGCTTCCGAGTTTGCTCTGCCACCACTGTTTACATGATCCGCAGCCATGCAGAAACCCGCTTGGAACAGCCAATGTTTTCTACATTCTAGGCAATGCATTTCGGCTGGTGAATGTTGTGCATTTGTATCACGCCAAAATTACACCGGCTGCAGTCGTATCACCACGGTTTTACTGTATACTACTTGTGGATCCTATTAACTACTAAAAAAAAAAAAATGTTCACCTTTCCACTATCGTTTATTGCAATATATATGGAAAAATACATTACTGATCTCTAATTCAATATATTACTGATTACTGACTTCTAGAAATACGGAAATAGGACTCACTTGTTGGATCTGCCATGACCTGGCTCCCCAGCACCTCCAACACCAGCAAGCTTTCGGCAACGGTAGTTTTCATAGTGGACACTGTTTGTGATGTCCTTGAGGTCCTGCATGTGAGTCCTAAGGAGAAAAATATTCCTTGATCTCACAAACCTGTCCAGAGTTTATATGTGCAGTATGAAGCCAATAACAGATATGCTCCATCTTTGCACATGTTAACGATATGTACAACAAAGCAAGGCTAATATTTTTACTGCTGCATTTCTCCTATATGGACAAGCAAAACACCACATGAATGAAATTATTTAACTGATGAGGTTCTGCTAATCCTTAAGGAAAGCCTACCAAAATAAATTGTTTGCAATCAACTTTTTGAAAATGTGCCCTATTTCTCAATGCAAAACTCTACAACCTTTCAAGTGGAATCTTTCATCCCATTGTCGAGTACCTATAGCTGCCTCAAAAGTTTTCACGGGTCAGACAGGCCAAATGAAATTACATGTCAGATGCTACATACTCATTAAAGGAAGAAAAGGTTACAGGAATTTTTGCATGAGTAGCTTTTTCAAGCAGAATTTTGCTCGAAATTAATTAGCTGCCAAGGGAAGAAAGCTCAGCAATGACTTACAGTTCTGAATTCTTCACCCTGAAAGTCACCAATGTGATTTTGCAAATATGTTAGCAGCTCACAACAGTAAATTGAATATAGGTGTCATTAATAACACAGGGCTGTAGACAGCACTGAGTGGACAGATAAAAATTAAGTAATTTTCATTTAATGAAAATAAATATACATTATCACAAGTGACAATGCATTAATGACCATTTACACATTATTTACACAAGACCTCAACTGGCTACACACCTCCCACACTTCATAAGATGCCTCTTTGGTTCAGCCTTGTTTCCATTAAAAAAGCACAATTAGTAAGCAATGCATATATTCATTTTAAAAGAGTTCAACTATGTACATAAATTATGTGACCAATATCATGCAACAAAAATGGACATGCAAGCCATACCTAACGAGCATATTCCTCAAGGCAATGTAGTCACAGTGGTCCATGTTCTCGACTGAAATGAGAAAAACAGATAGGAAATTTAGTCTGCACTAAAGAGAAATACAGGGACTCCCATTATCACAAATGAATGAAATAGTAAGAAAGATGCAATGTGTCTGCAATCGTAGGGTTCATTCAGAATAGTGATCAATAGTGGTCTCATCAACAGACCAGCATGAGATGAACACAGGTCTCAAGACCAACTATAACTAACAGCCTTTGTTCACGATGGCAAGTGCAACCAAACTGTCTCCAGGCCAAAACACTATGCTTTTCACGTCCGCTCATACTACCACTGCCTGGTAAAACAAACAGATGCCCTGTTCCAGCACATCTTTCTACTTCAGAAGCTCTCAAGTAAAGTCGAATGACTGAGAAATCCAAGCACAACTAACCCTAGACAGTCACCTTTTGACCAAAATAACAGTTCGCTATTGGGTGACCGACCTTGGATAGCTACAAGTACCCCAGAGATAAGGAAAGATTTACTGCAGCCAAATCATGCATGTGTACAGCCTTCCCTGTGATTATGCTCAATGCTGTATGTACAGTTACATTTTAAGTTTGGACACCATGCAAGCATGTGACAAATTGCATATTCACACCGTGGGCTGAACATACCCACACGACCCGTGTTATAGTGCACATGCATGTCCATCCTTACTTGCTGGCCAGCCCATTCACTCACTGACGCACGTGCAGATTATTGGAATTTGCGGTCGCTGCCCCAGTAGTGCTCATGACGAAGCAACCGTGTAGCAGCCGTGATGTCCAATGTCCAAGGCTCGAGTGCAGTTCCTTTTAGGAATTACAGAAGCATCTGCTCACATAGTGGCTAATGGCAGCTGCTGAGCGGGGAACATTTTAAGGGGCCCCAAACCACACCTAGATACTTTTCTATACTTTTGAAAAATTTCAAGTAAACATGTGCATTGAAATCGGAATGGCATCATGATGAACTATGTTAAAAGCGGCAGCACTACACAATGTGGGCAAACCAAACCAATAAGCCAATGCTGTACTGCTCTCTCAGCCCTTCCAGTAGCCCCAGCGCTCCTCCTGCCTACACAAGTGTGACCTGATGATGTCACCGGGGGCAGCTGCAGTCGACTTGTCGAACAAGAACCTCAGACTTCTGGTTAGGCGTGCTAGCAATTATGCGGGCTCCTCACTCTTGCTCATCATGTTGCCATAAGGAGTTGCTCACTTGTATGCCCCTAGCGGGTGCAAACAACTGAACATACCCACACGACCCACCCATCTCATAACCACAACCTGGGGAAGGCGGCAATGGTGTCTGTTCATCTACCATAGAGGTGCTGCACGGTGAATCACCATGCAGACCAATCATACTGTAAAACCTTCTTAATTTGATGTCACTGTGAGCGCAAGTACCTTCGAATTCAGAGTACTTTCAAATAAACAGAGCACATTTAAAAAATGGGACCCAGGGTAATTCTATTACTGAGAATGGTCAGATATGCTGGTTTTCCATATCTAGTAGTTTGTGGCTCCAAAGATTGCTTTCTAGAAAGACTCAATTCTTATTTTGAAGCAAGCCCAAGGAGACGACAGTTTGGAGCCACAAGGCCACATAGCAATATTCATGATTGGTAGGAGGAACCACCGCAGCCTTACTGCTGCCGTCACAAAAAGAAAGAAAGTGAACTTTCTATGCATAACCTCCAACCTAGAGGGCCTAGAAGGCTTGATGACAGGGTACATGATGCCTTTACACAAGTTACCACATGTATTCCTGCTGTGGCTACTCCCGACCACTGTGGCGTTACTTTATCACCCCCACAGCTGGAAGCAGTGATCACAAATTTCAATGATTGGCGAGGTCAGAGCTAACAAGCAGGCTTGTGAGTAAGGATAGGCATGCATACGTGCTCCTACAGGGCAGCACGCCATCAGGTTGTGCAAATGTGAAACTTGCCACATGCTTGCACAGTCTCCAAACTTATCAATGCAACTTCATGTTCACATCTGCAGTAACAAACTGCACAGCCAGGGCAAACTGGCGACAATGTAAAACGAAGTACATATATGAAGCTTTGATTTGTCATCCAAAAGTCTTACCTTCTGCTACTCCCCAAGGATACTTTCGACCCCTGACTCTCCGACCATTTACTTCAACCACGGTATTGCTGCCTACAACAGCAAAAGGTACTCGTTCCTGTAAAAAAAGAAGAGGGGAGGGAATGCTGGAACTATGGTGCGCACTACTATTCCTCCCCCCTCTACAAATGTAGCTGTCACAAGGGTCTGTGGCAACTCTGATTAGGCTGCTGCTTTGTACCACATATCCTCCTAACTAAAGCAGTTTTCATTGAATGCTCAATTCCATTTTTTATATCCATTTTTTCCTAATTAATTCCTGCAAAAGGCATCCTTGCTTGCATGTTGCAACATCCACCTTACTAAAACATTTTCAACAGCATGTTGTTCAACAAGCATGTGTTGGAGTAATGTAGACTGTTCAAGCATGCAAAACATAACAGTTAATGCAAAGCTATAGCTATCATACTCTTTATTATTAGTAAATAATGTAATCCCAAACAATATTTAAAAAAAGAGGCAAATAATAAAGTACATAATCATGCAAGAACTGCAAGTTCCCATGATTACGTTTATCGAGTTGACAAGTGATTTTACCATGTACATATAACTAAAAGCGAAAGTATGGAGACCATGTCATCAGCAGAAGATTAAAATTTCTTGTGGCTCAGTACCATAGTATAGCATCACTGCAGTACATCGCCCCTGGTTCAACATGCGTGGATAAGATGGATTACTTATTTCCGCCAATATACCCAAGCTGCAAAGAAGCTAATTCTTTCTGGCACCAACCGATCCCCATATGTTTGCTCACGACTATACATCAGCTTTTCTTCCGATTATGACTTTTATATAAAGAATGCAGGCGTAAAAATGAATACACAGTAAACCCTCATTAGCTCGAATGCTAATATCTCTAATTAGTGTAACCCACTTATAACAATAGTGCAGTGCCATAAAAATTACACTGTTATAACCGATAATTGTTATAACAGGGTCGCATGAAAAAAGGATAAATCAGGCTGTTTGTGTGTGCCTAAGTGGGTGGGAAAAATGGCTAGGGGCCCCCCCGCACACACTCTGCATGCTTCACGGCATGACAGTGAGCACAACAGTGGCCAAAGATAACACCCTGAACCAACCCTAAGGTGCACTAAACACCCCTCCCCGACCCCCTCCACCTTTCTTTGCAGCAGTGATACGTTACCCCCCACCCTTTATTTCACTGGTCAGAGGGGATAGCACGGAGGCCGTGCCATTTTTGGAAAGCTAGTTGAGCTTCCTCAAGGCCAGCTCTGGAACCCGCTTTCTTTTTTTTGTTGCTTTCTTTTTAGGGTAGGGCTCATGTTTGGCAGGGTGGCAGAATGGAAGAGGGGCAGTGAGATCCCAGAGGAAAGAGCCGTTTTCTACTGTAAGGCAGTGAGCCAGCCTTTTGAAGCCGGGACAAGCCAGGGTCTGCTTTCTTTTCTAAGATTTAATGTTCCATTACCCCTTGGCACCAGCACAAGGCACGCCCAGCCACCAGGCTTCATTGTTATAGCCAATAATGGGGCATGTGGCCATTGTTATAAGAGTGTTAGTTAACCACAGAAAACATACAAAAGTTGATGGTGCAGCAGCTTTGTTATAACTGGTATTTTTATTAGTGGGTTCAACTGTATCAGTTAAGTCATATTTTCCTCTTGGCACAGTGTCAACTACATGGGTTTTTTATCACTTATTTCGAAATGCCACTACACAGAACTCTGGATATCCCTAAACCTAGATTGTGAAAATGCTGAAAGGCAGTACCAAGATGTATTTTGTAGTTTTTTATGCACCCGTGCTATCGCCATAAAGTGGAACTAGGGCTCGTAGTTTTTCGCAATGCCTTTTCCATTGCTAATGCTCTTTCGTGCCTGGTCAGTAGTCAAGAGCGACGGTCTGCGCCCGTTATCACCGGGATCAGCCAGCCGTGAATGGTGGATGATAAGACTACCACAGAATAAGGCAAAGTGTGTCACTACAAAATGCTGGCCCAGGCTTGCAATTTTGGCCCAATGCCTTTTGCTTGATTCTACTACAGTTCTTGGCCGGCTGTTCCCGTTGATTAATTGGGTGCAGCATGGCCACAACAGACGCATGCAAAGAATGTGAGAGTAGCATCAGAAGATGCACAGTCAAAAAAAAAAATACTGCAACTATGGTGATGCTACACCTCTACCGCGGTGATTCCCAATTAATGGAGCAACGAAGTTTGACACATGCTTCTATGCCAGGGGTGAGCACAATGCTACTAGTAAACAAGCCAGTCATGCATGACAATGACTCAATGCCTGGTGCTTGAAGGCAACTGCTGTGCATAGCTGTACTGGCGGTGGTCATGTTACTAAGCAGGACGGTGACAAGCACCGTAGTGTTTCTCACAATAGCGGCAATCTCTTTCCTGTGGCGTTGGCTCGCAACGTACAGCACGGAGCTTTCGAAAGATGCAGACCTTGAGACAATTGCTCAGCTCTTTGAAAATAGAAACTTTGGGAGTAAACAGCGATTTAGGAAGCAGACATCAAGCTATGGATAATGCGTGAGTCAGCTTGAGACAAGCCAATACAAAAAGTTCGATATGGCAGCACCGGTGGCTTACCTGGTACAGTTAATTTTTGTGAGCATGTTCACGAGATCTGTAGCATTACTTGTTTGCGAACAAGGTGTCAACCTGCACCTGCAACTGTGCTTATATGTGTGAGGTTTCGCTGTTGCCATGTACCACCATGGTGTCTGTTGCTGGGTTGCACATATCGCGAAAATGACCTACTGAAGGTACCGCTCCTAGTACACTGAGCTTGTGAAAGAAGTTGGTGGTTACCGGCACCAGATTGGAAAGTCATCGCGTTGGCTTCACACGGTGGTTATGCATACATTTTAATGAATTTGGCTATCTCTAAACTCTAGTTATCTCAAAACATTTTCCATTTTTTACTACTTCGACTTAACAGGGTATTACTGTATTATAGAAGGATTGTTACCTTAAGTGGCTTTTGCAGTTTGCTCTCTTCTTCATCTTCTGGATCAGGAAACTCATAAAGACGAATTTTGTTTTGAGTGATCTCATTCAGAATCTAACAAAGAAACCAAAAGAAACACATCAGAATCATTTATGCACAGACCTCCATGAGAAGCAACGAAACCAGCATGTAACATGTCACTGTCTGTTGGAAATTAACGGTAACAATGACGTGTGTGCACAGACCACGCACAACTTGGCAACTTATAGGAATATGGGGCAAGCTGCACCACATATCCCTTACCCAACAGATGGCTGCTTGTTAGAGTCCAGAAGTGGGCAGCACGAGTTATCAACGGCAAAAGGTATCTGGGTTCACATTAGCAACTTGCTGTTTATATTTCTCCATAGCTTGCAGGAACACTACAATTTCTTAAAAAATGAATTATTCACAGAACAACTTCAAGATACATGGGAGTGCAAAGAACTTGTGTGCGGCGGGACTATACAGGCTTGTTTAGGGGGAAGAAAGGAACCAGGAGCAAAAGTATTCCTGAACCATGGTCAGGCTAAGACATGCCTAATGAACTACTAACTGCTGTTAGTAGTTCATTCGGCATGTCAACTAACAACTAACACCAGTTCGACTGGCAGAATCCCAAACTGTAGGATGTGCAAAGCATTACAAACACAATGCGAAAAAGGACCAGTCATTACAATACAGCAGAGACCATTTATAATGTAACCGCTTATAGTGCAGGACCGGCTATAATGCGGTTTTTCCTGACTCCTGTTTACCCTCCCATAGAACTTAATGTATAGGCATACCGCTTATTGTGCAGCTCCACGAGATGAAAGACCGGTTATAGTGCGGCTGCCTGGAAATCAGCAGTCAACTGAGCTAGCGAGCAGGCTTCACAATGGAAGTGCACTGCCCGAGAAAAGCGCAACGAATTGCCATGGAGAAGGAAAAAGAGCGGAACGAATGAACAAGGAGTGGAGGGAAGAAAAAAAAAGGCTGCGGCAGCAGCGTGTCGCGGTCATGCCTTGTGAGGATAGAATTGATAGGATTGCCAAGGCAACAGAGAATGCTGCTACGGCCGTTTGTCAGCTCCTAATGCGCACTCCACACAGAACGCGCGCCTGCGATCGCATGATGTCTGCATTACCGGTGTTTGTCTCAAGTTCTCTTTTTTTTTAATCATTTCACGTGCACTGCTCTTGACTCAACCCGCGAGCGCGATTTCTTGTGCACCGGATCCCTGTGTTGTCAAGGGCAAGCTTCCCGTGCTGTGCGCCGCCCGCGACACCACAAACTAGGCCTAACGAGCGCTACCTTTTCGGCACAGGCTGCAGATAGGGTGCCGCGGGCGACTTCGACAACGGAAGCGAAGGCATGGATAGCAGGTGCACCACTCGAATTGCGGTTTGCGGTAGCTACGTTTTCGCCATCGCGCACGCGTCAGAGAAAACGAAGGATAGCCTGTGCAGTAATCGGTTCCCGTTTCTGCGCAGTCCGGTTCCGCGGGCAGTCCGCATAAACGGCGACATCTCTATAGCGCCTTTTCTTTTCATTTTCTTTTTTGCACAGCACAGCCCGGACTTAAATCTTTGAAATATCCATTTTTCTCTTTTCTTTTTTTTTTAAGCGGGTGAAAGCAGCCCGGTCGCGCACTTGGAATGTCTAACACGCGCCGCTACCTGTCCGACAATTTTTACACACGTGTAGACTTTGAAAAACGTTTTTTTTGGTTCCAGTGCCGTACCGCTTACAGTGCGGGTATTCGAGACTCCAGGCGACTTACGTTATAAGCGGTCTATGCTGTAAAATACAATGCTCAAGTATGCATACACGGGCATAAACACTCACAAAAGAACAATGCACGTTTGGGCCTGTGTATGAACTGCGTGCGAAAAATTTTGTGGCACACCCACAGTTTCCTTTTTGTTTGAGTAAAGATTGCACACAACAATACTGGTTGACCGTCTGCACTCTCACTGCCATCATCATGACCATGGATTTATTTTTTGTATTATTCCTCATGATGGCATCGACGGCAAGCAGTTATCTTATTGGTTTTATGTGAGGGAAACAGCATGAAACAGTGCAGAACTCAAATACGGTAGAAGAATGGTAATCTTAAATTTCTTAAAGAAAATAATGGTTGGTCTTGTGTATTTGGTGCTACACCCCTATGCTTGTTTCTCAGTAAATGAAACACCTATTATGTGAGACATATTTTCCTGCTCTTTCTAGGTTTCATGGAAAGATGTTGCTCTTAAACATGCAAAGAAAGATAAAAAACAGGCGACTGTTTTGGGCATGTCTTACCACCAAGAAACCCAAACAGTCAACTCAGTGAGCTGCAAAAAGAATGTTTCACTGTGGAGTGAAATGTGCTACTATGACTAGGATTACCTACTAGAGTCAAAATAGCTGGCTACACTGCAATGGACAAGTTGCGAACAGGCTTGAGGAAAGAGATGAAATAGATGAGCAAAGCATATTGCAACTGCCATTGACATATCATTGCAAAAAAAAAAAAGAACTGAGGGTGAGAGGTCACACAGCAAGTTCCATTGACTGGCGTGCCTGTTCAGCTTGGTTTTATCAAGGGGATCTATGGCAAGTGTGGTCTCGAGTTGATCCAATTAACAGTACACTGACAAATGCAAAAAGCTATGTGCCTCCAAACTCTCGGTAACGTGTACTCAAATAAACTTCTTCATGGGATAGCACGTGCATATGCATGTGCTATCCCATTCAATTTAAGATGCAACTGGCGAGCTTTCGTCTCAGCATCTCTCTCGAAAAAAAGTGGAGAAGGAGCTGTCACTCCGCAAGTATGTGTACCCCTTGCTTTTTTACCAGAGTGATAACACAACAGCCTGCTAAGCAGTACAGTTGATCTTGTCCCACAGCACAATGCACAGCACATCGCAACTGTTCGTCTTCTAATTTTTCGCGATGGAGCAATAGCTGCTTGGCAGGCAAGCAGAAAAAAAAAAGACAAAAAGCAGCAGGTACACGCTATGCTGAAATGAAAAAACCCCTACCCATCTTTTCTTTTTCTGGAGAAGTGTTTCTGGCTATGGTCTGTGGCAATGCGCACTGAACACGACATTATACAGTTGACGCTCATCACAACGAACCTTGATAATCCGACAAAAAGTGTCCATTTTATCTGAAGTCTATAATACGGGGAGCGTTCGTTTCGTCAGCGTCAACGTCTAGCATAATTTCAAATCCCACCCAGCAACATGGGGCAGGCTAGTTCTAGCTCTTGCTGGATGTGTACTTCAAGACAAGGCGCGGTTGCAAACAATGTCAATCACCGAAAGCAGTAATTAGCACCACAGCACATCTACTTTAATGAGCAGATTGCTGTTGCAGTAGGTGCCTCAAGGCCACTACTAACCTGAATCGGCTGCAACATGTTTATACCAATGCACCTCTTGCAATAATAACTTAATTCTAATTTGGTAACAGAACTCACCAGGACATAGGCTTGGAGCACGAACATTTTACTTCTGAAACTTTGGTTGCGACGCCTAACAGTGTTATTGCAAAATTGCAAAAAGTGAGAGACGAAAGTCCAATGCAAAAACAAACAAACAAATGCTTTTTATTCAGACTGGAGCTCAAGCCTTAGGATTAATTTTTCACTGAGACTTGGCAAGCTTTCGTTGGCAAGCAACGAAAGCTTTGTTGTTCACAACTCACCATCTGCATGGATAGCCCCTCGTTCTTGCAACATCCACTAGCTTTTCAGCGCACACAACTGCATCCACAATCTTAACCTTGTTGCTTAACAAAATTTGCTTCCTTTTTTTTTTTTTTGGCAACCATTACCTCAGAACTTGAGGTATGGTATGAGTGACTCACACATACACAAACAGACAAAATGCCTCCACGTTGCATGCCTTCAGCCTGGCTTGGCTGGAGACTCAGTTCAGCTTGGCCAAAGGCCACCAATGTTGTCAGCCGAAATTTAAAACTTGTCACAGCTTGAGTGCACAAACACTAATGTGCTCAAGTCTGCTTCCAAGCTGCGTCCGCACTACAAAAATATGTTTTATACACCCTATTTGGAAAAAAAATAGCCACTCATTTTGTCCACTGTAGTCGATAGTCTGTCTTGGGTAGTCGATAGTCAAACTTAGGTTGAAATATGGTACATTATATCTGAAAGTCTGTTGTACGTGGGTCTGTCGTAATGAGGGTAGACTGTATTACTCCAGCACAGCAATGTTATGAGATGGGAAATCATTTACTAATCGGGCAAATGACCCCGGATATAGGCTGCAGCTAATTCTTACCGTTCGCTTGAATAGACTGCACTCTTCTGGTGTCATCGTGTCTGCTTTGGCGATCACAGGAATAATATTGACTTTGTCATGCAGCCGCTTCATGAATTCAATGTCCAGAGGCTTCAATCTGCAATGTCAATTATGTTGTGACTTGCAGACACTAGAGATGCTGCACCACATGCATTAAATTAAGATACTGCCCATCAAAAGCCAATAAACGACTACTGAAAAGCAATAAGAATAAGCACAACTGGATGCACTAACCCCCGTATGCAGAGATGTAACTTGGCTCGAACTTGACTTGTGCCAGTCTCAAGAATGCTTCGTCGCATGCCATAAATCGTACTTGACTTGCGGGTGACTTGCGGAGGACTTGGACGGGCAGAAGTCTGCTCTCATTTCAAGTCTGCTCAGGGCCTAGCTTGAAACTGACTTCGTGCTTCATTCCAACATGGCCGCCTACCGAACGGACGTCAAGTGGGGTACCTGTGCGTGAATTTGCTTGCCGCACCGTAGACGCAGCATTTTCAGAAGCGCATCGCATGTTGAAAATTCCGCCACCCTCCCTGCGTGACCAAGGCAGCCAGGTGACGCTGCACGACGAACCTCGCTGCCACAGGTATCACTGTTGGCGCTCATGACTGTATTAACGTTCAGCATGCCGAACTCGTCACGCAGTCATCCAACGACCAAATATAAAAGCAGCCTGAATGAGCCAGTAATGAAGGACATGTGCACTTACCAATTTTGTTGTGATCTGGCTTTCCTTTTGCAGCTTCCTTATTCCGCTTTCGTTTAGCTTATCCTAACATATTTTCATAATGTTGGTTACCGTGCCAAGTGATACAGTACGTGGTTATCCTTTATACGTTTCAAACAACGTGGCGTTCCATGGTGTGCCCGTAGTCGTTCACGAGTACGGTCAGCTGGCTCTTTTCATATTTTGTAAAACCGGGTGCTGCCTTTGGTGCCGTCTCTGGGGACAAGATCGTACACGGCTGCAACGTTTCAGCGTCAAACCCCATTGACATCACAGAAGTATCATTCCAAATGAAGCGTAGTGGCCGGCACGTGGGCTCCGAAACCTGCTTTACTAGCAGGATGGTATGTACACTCTAGTCCTTTTGTTGTCTACGTGGAATGTTTCACGTGAAGCAGACACTGTCTCCACGTGTACTTTCATTCTGCTCTTTGCAGGCAGCGTGAAACATGCGAGACTGAATGGGGGGACCCACGTACCCCGTAATCGTCATTCAGAGCACGTTTCTCTTTCTTTTTTTTTTCTTTTTTTTTTTAAATGTACATTTCGACATATCGCATTCGTCTACCTTCGTCTTTTCTTGAAAGGGTCATGTAGTCAAATTAGAACAAGGACAGCTGCCATTCTGTCAACGCCTACTGGAGAAAGGAAGAGCTCCTTCAAAAATCGATCATATGCGATCGCACCGGCCTATCGCATCAAGGTGCCGGCCCAGACGACTCACGAACGCCTTTGGGCAATTTAGAGCAAGAGCCGATGAAAGGCACCATGAAGACACACCATTTACTTGGCCTCTGTGTAGGCAATTATGTACACGTGAAACAAGACCTTTAAGTAAAGAGAAGCGAAAACCGAAACAAGGAAGGTTGTGGAGCTCTGGGAGACAGCACTGAAACCTGCTGATAATGGGCTCTTTCAGCAAGCAACACTGTATATCGCAGCAGCGGGCGTCGTGGAATGCAATAACTTGACCCAAAGCACACTTCAGCGTGTGTGCGCTGACTGCCTTTTTCGAAATATCATACTTTTTTGCCGTACAATGTGTCTTAAGCCAATAAATTTATTATTAACCTCGAACACAGACGAGTTACCCACGTTTTCATTGAAGCACGGCCTTGACTTGCTCAAGTAAGTCAGGTCTGGTCAGGTCGAGCGTCTATGAAACGCAAAAGCCGACTTGGCCGTTCTGAAGTCCGCTTCGTGCTTCGAGCCAACTTCCGTAAGTCAAGTCCAGGCGTGATGCAAGTTACATCTCTGCATACGGGGGTAAGAGTAGTACGGTTGATCCCGGATATATTGAGCTTGAAGGGGATCGCAAGATAGTTTGATATATTGATAATTCAAAATATAAAATGTGCCTATTTGAAGCTTGTCTTAAAGTAGCGTACATCTCAGATCTGATCGTGACATTGTAAGAAGTGGTAGCTTACCGATTTACCCACAATATGCAAAAGATCAACATGAAAACAATCACATTTTATTTCGTAGTATGAAAGAAATATGAAAGCTCTGCTTTAATCTTCATCAGGCCATCGAGTTCCTCAAGTCATCCTCAGTATCATTGAATCCTTACAGATCAGTAAATCCAGCACCTTCCATTGCACTACAACATCAGGTGAATCACTATGAACATTCACACAAGCTCTCGGAACGTGGTACAAAGTCATTCAGCAGCGGTGTACACGTTCATCACTGCTCGGGACTGATCCCTAGGCACTGGCGATGTCAGCCACAATCGGCCATTGGTGCACGTGGAGTGGCGCGAGCCAATGGGGCGCTGAACTAAGGGCTCCACCCTACGAGGAAGATCCCTCATTTCGTTTAAATAAATGTTCACTCTCTCTCTCTCTCATTGACGCTAATGAAGTCACTTGCTGGGAACCCATCCAAGAGGACAACCGGGAAGCGCTGATAACTCACAAAATCCATTGAGGCGTCCAACGCCATTGTCAGCAGCAATGATGAGCACAATGTCATCATTTTGAAATACAAAGTGCGTTTATGGAAACAGTTCACAATGGCATTTTACTTGACTAGGCTTCAAGCACCAATAATTTATATAGTTCCCAGAAGATAAATAATCTTGGAATGCAAAAACAAGTTGATCACAAACAAAACAGACGCACAGAAGTCCACCAAGCGCAAAATGACTAAGACAAACATTGAAGACCGATGATGTCATTAATCTTGGCGATGACAATGGAATTTATGGCTTTGTAGTAGAGATTGCAGCTAATGAAACTATGGCCTTTGACTCACATTGCAAAAATGACGTCACTGAGCACAAATCTCAGAGGCTATGCTTTTGAAAACATGTGCTAGCAGCGTGCGGGCAATTATCAGAATGCACAGATCGTGCCGATGCAAGTCAACGTCGCCGGTGCAGACTGCTGCCGGACCTACAGCCCCTTCGTATCCATCTCTTGCTTGCTTGGAAAACTTTATCGTAGGTACAGTCGACTCTCGCTACAACGAAATTGACGGTGCGCGGGAAAAATTTCCTTGAAGCGAAAATTTCGTTGTAGTGAAATCAAAAAAATATTACTGACCTGAGCTGGTAGAACAATGAAACTTTTATGCCTCAATCTTGCGCGCGGCACACGGCGTCACGGTGGTAGTCAGAAGGGTTCATAAACCACGAGTACTGAAACCATACCTGTCAAGTTTGGAGAAATAGAATCCGGGAGATTTACGTATTTACTCGATTCTACTGCGCCCTCGATAGTAACGCGCACCCGTTTCCCGGGACCAAAAAAAAAAGTGAAACATCGATTGTAACGCGCACCCTCGAAAAAAAAAGTCCTTGGTAATCAACCTTCTCACATTCATAAAAACAAACGTCGTACTCGCGTAATGAACGGACTCGCATAATAAAAAGACCGTCGACTTTGGACCCCTGCAGTCCCTCGAACAGCCGTGCTGTGGCTTTCCCGCTTCACTTGATCCACGTCGTCTCGAAGACGTTTGGCGCGCCGATTCATAACTCCTGCGTCCCAACAAAACTGCCGCACGTTGCCGGGCCGATCCGCATGCAAGTAGCGGTAACATCATTTACTCGCAGTGCTGTGTTCCACCATGCTGTCGCAGTTCCCTCAGGCTCGCTGCCGCGTGCTGCCATGCGTGCTGCGCAGGGGCGTGGTCTCAGAGATTGCCACGACGCAATCTCGGACGTCATGCAGCGCGCACGACTGAGAGGCTCAGGCTCAGCATAGATATGAGAGAGAAATGATGAGCCGTTTTGCATGCGGTGATGAGAAGCATCTTTTCCCCCGTTACGGCCACCCGCGAACGCTACCGAAAGCTGCCGCAGCTGGGCGTCTCAGAGATTGCATCGGCGACGTAGCGACTTTGATTGGCCGCAAGACGGCCAAGCCGGCGCGCTATCGTCGGTTTACGCATCATGTGCGGCGACATAGGAACTACAGAAACTAGGTGCGCCAAAGACCGCCGCGTCGCTAGTTCGTTTTTCGCCGGTGACTGTTCGACAGTGCCCGAAGCACGTAGGAGGCGGCCATTTTGATGCCGATGGCGACATGGTAACGTTGTCATTCGTTCGCACTCGATTCTAACACGCGTACGATTTTTGGACGCGTTTTATCGGAAAAAAGGTGCGCGTTAGATTCGAGTATATACGGTACTTAACGGGGGGGGGGGGGGGGTTGCTTGGACCATAAAAAAATTAAATTGTCGACCCTGGTGAAGGAGCACTAGCTGTTAGCGGGTTTTTGCAGTCGCCGTTTTTCTGCACAAAGTCCAACTCGATAACACTGCCTACGCATCGTATGTTCTACGCGCGAGTAAATGCGCGCTAGCGCTGGGGATGAATGGGCTGAAGCAGAGATGAAATGACCCGGCCGTCTTCGCTGAACGAACTGAACAATGCGATAACATCGCACCGTGCGTGTGATGGCTGCCGTCGCTGCTTCTCAAGCAGAGAGGAAACGCCCAGCCCTTCTTTCGTCGGACGAAGGACCAAAAGGGGCGCCGGTGGGAGAGGGGCGGTCGTGCGCGCTATCTCGACGGGCATCGGTAGACGGCATCAGCAGACATCGGTAATCAACCACGCAATCAACAGCGGCCGTTTCTGATGGTGCCAACACGCGATTTCGACTTTGTAGATGCATTTTTATCTTCTGAAATGCACAAAAATCTTTCGGATTGTGCTTACTGCATAGCAAATTGAATTTTCAAGACTGGAATTGCATCGTCAAATTTCGTTGAAGCGAAACGGCACAAAAGAATGTGTTCGTTGTGGCGAGCATATTTATGCATTGACTCCTATGGACTGCTGACGGGGATCCAAGAATTTTTCGTTGTACCGGAAATTTCGTTGAAGCGGCGTTCGTTGTAGCGAGAGTCGACTGTATTTTATACAGGGTTTGAGGGGGCCCAGAGAGGGCCACCCCTCATTGGGCTCCTCATTAGAGGAGCCCAATGGCGACCGCCATGGTTCGGGCTCGCTTGTCTAGGGTTTTCTAGCTCGCCAAGTCAAAACAACCAAGCAGGGCTGCCTTCCAATCCTCCCGGGTATGGTTTGGTTTTGGGGCAAGGTTCGGGGTTAACTGGCATACCCACACCATGTGGAAGATGTCCTAAGACTTCTCCACACAGTGCGAGCATTTCCCTGTACAGGCAGGATCGAAGTGTTTTAAAATTGCCGGGAACAGCAGTGTTTTGGAGTAGAGACGGAGGAGTATGCGTTCCTCTGCCTTTGTGAGGCCCTTACAGAGCTTAGGATAAATTGCATGGCTGAATTGGTACAAGTGAGCAATTTCTTGAAAAATGAGGGCTGGATTGGGTTCGCGATCCATTTTGGAAGGGTCTGAAGGCACTGCCCAGAGAGTGAGCACACGGGCAGCGGCGTCTACCGTTTCATTGCCATCGAGGTCCATATGAGCAGGAGCCCATACAATCATTCGAGACGCGGGGGCCCCAAAATAGTTGCTTTTTTGAAGTATGTGATTTGCAAAGAAAGGAATGTACCCCTGTTGAATATTCCTGCAGGCCCCTCTCACTTGGTGCCGTTGTCCATCAGCCTTATTCAAAAATGCTGCTTCTTCATGTTATGACCTAGAATTGGTGCAGCAGACAAGTTAGTGCACTGGCAAGCACTGTGCAACCTGGCAAACCAATGTAACAACACCAAGTTTTGGACGTCATTACATGCAAAATGCTATTGCGGCATGTTAGAATGTAACTGAAGTGTGATGAACATATGTCAGGAGGAGCACACTTGACGTCTTCAGCGCGGGTCAAAGTTCGATATGTCAAATGTGGCAGTCCACAGGTTTTCTATATACATGCGTGCCAGCCCTGTTTTGCACTGGATAGTGAAGGGGATATTTCAACTGTTTGATATATGAAATAATTTGATATATCTCGAGTTTGATATATCCGGGATCGACTGTACTTAAATACTGTTCTCTGTGTACTGTACAAACTAGTCAATCAATTCCCTGAAAGTGCAGCATAAGTGAACTGCAAAACCACAGTACCTACCCATGCCCTGAAGGCGCAATGAAGTAAAGACAACAGTGCACTCTGTTATCTGGCAGTGTTGTCCGATGCACTCGTGACTCTGCATCAAGGTATTCTGCATACTTCGCTTCAATATAGTCAATTATAGGTTGCCAACTGCATAAACAGAAAGAAGAAAAAATAACAATCATGGAGTGGCATTTCCAAGCCAAGGTACAATAAAGGAAGCGTCATATTTAATAAACATCAGTTATTAACTTATTTTTTTACAGTTCACTCTCTGAAGTGATGAACCCTTCGCAACAACTTGGCAGAAGTATCCTGCGAGTCTCAAAGAGTTCTTTGACCTGGCAGCATCGTTTACAGGACAACTACAAGCATGTGATTCTCAAGCAAAAAAAGCTCACTAACAAATAAACAGTAATTTCTATATTAAGGTTTTAAATAGCTATACAGTCGAACCCATTTATAATGATCCCACATATAAGGATCTATCTGTTATAAAGACCACATTTCAGTGCGCTTACGATTTTCCTATGACACCCATTAAAATTGTGTCCAGAATAATGTACACTTTTTAAAGTGTCCCACTTTTAGAACGAGCATTTCAGATGTGATCGCGATAAATATATAATGCATACGAAGTGAAAAATACCTAAACGGGCCTTCAAAGCACTACAGCAGCGGGTGACTTGCCTCGATCGCACGCCAGTAAAGCGTTGTTACCTTGAAAAATTTTATAACGCGGAGGTGATCAAGAAAGGCTGCAAGCATGTCTTCGAGGTCTGGTTATTTTCCTGTTTTTGCCTGTATAAACTTTTCCCAGTCAACATCCAACTGTAGATTACAGAGGGTGAAAATTTAGAAAACGTGTGGAAATTTTTTTTTTTTTTTTTCGGCGAGTATGCACTCTCCCGAATGCGGCAGATAAGATTCACTTGCAAATGCAGCTTAGTCTACTCACAAGCATGCATCGGGCATCACTTCATGAAGTGAAAAGACCGAACTTTTCACCGGAGGGGTTGTTAACGCTTTGTAATAAAAATAGGCGAAGAAAGAACGACTTTATCGCTAATTTAGACACAGTTTCGAAGGACAAGCCCACATACAATGAACTACTGATATAACGACCACTTTTCACAGCGCTTTAGAGTTCGTTATAAATTGGTTTGACTGCATCACAATTTAGTCATTGTAGTCTGTTACATCACAAAGGGCAAGTTCTAGAAATGAACTTTAAGGACGGCGTGAGTTTCGAGATACGGTCAAATCCTTTATGATATGCACATAAAAAGGAGCAGTTTCTGTACCTCATATGAAGGATATATGTATACGCAGGGCACGTGTTCTCGTTTACTGAACAAACTTTATTTCATTGTAGGCACACTGTGACTAAAATGGGAGCAAAAGATGGCTACAGCCTATTGTGAAAGGTATAGTAGATAACATTTGCCAAAGCGGTCCAATTATAGGGAGAGATAGGGTGGTCGACCATGCGAATAAATTAAGTAGGGGTGTGCAAATATTCGAAATTTTGAATAATTTTTGAATAGCATTTGCTATTCGAACTATTCGAAGTTGGTAATTCAGGGAAAAAATACGCTAGGTCTCGTGACAAGTGGCCATTCCCGCAAGTGCGCTTCGCCACATAACACCCATGTACTGCTGCGAGGTTAGCTCGGATTTCTGTTGCACAGTTCCGTTGGACTGTTCTCCAGGACTTTGCAATAACACTGTGGGAATGGACTAGCCATGCAATAAATTCTTTGCTCATGTTTAACAGTCCATTTGTGCACAGTATCATTAAGAAAATATTCGAAAATTATTCAAAAAATATTTTATTCGATTCGCACTTGAACATAAATATTCGAATTCGCTTCGCACTCAAGATTTTGCTATTCGCACAGCTCTAGAATTAAGTCTATTACAGTGATTTGATCGGCCAAGGCCCTTTTGGAGCAGCTATAACGCTCCTTGTCGAGCGTAAAAATTGGCTTCATAGGAAGTCGTGTTCACAAGTTGAAAGTTGAAAGTTGTGTTCATAAGAACCGCATGCACCTCGGCATTTGTCCACTAGTACCAGTATCTAGTTCCAATTTATCGCCCTTGTGAAGTTAGGATGGATGTCCCTGTGAGGGCGGTTTCATGTTAGCAATGTGGAAACATGCACTTGGCACAGAATTGCAAAAATCTGGACAAATGTAGCAGAATGTTGCAGGATATGCCTTTCGGCGCAGTCTGATGCTATTAGCGCAGCTATCACATCACTGCTATATACCCAATTGAATGCTGTATCAGTGTCTCTTATGAAGTGGTTTAACTGTATGTGCCACCAAACTTGCATCAAAATTGCAATTTTGTGTATTGAACTTCACTATTGAATTAAATGCCCATGTACTTCAATCTACACTTTGGGAATGCATATCTTGACATTGGTGTTATCCTGATAGAATGATCCATACAGACCTGCCTTGCAAAACTAGCTGGTTACAATAAGTAAATTGCAATTAGCTCCCCTGCCCTACACGGTGTTATGCGGCAAAGCATACTACATGCAGCAATGGGCCACTTGTCAAGAAATTTTCTCTATTAATTACCAATTTCGAACAGTTCTAATAGTAAAACTTCAATGTGAATTGAATGGAATAGCAAATGCTATTTGAAAATTATTCGAAATTTCGGAACACCCTTAGTAATAAGCCAATTACAAATTTCGATTTCTTGTGCAAGTAATATCCTGTGCTTGGAGTAATCAAGCTAAAGGACTACAATTAGGCTGTCAGTCACAAGCAATTTAAATTAAAGTTCAGTGTTGCTGGTACAAAAAAGAAAAAGGAATTCGTTACACAAACATCAAAGCAAGGATAACAGATAAATACAGGGGTTTCATCTTTTAAAAAAATTTCATGATTACGAGGCATGCCAAAGTGGGAGAAGCTTACTAATTTGGACAGACTGGGATTCTTCTGTGCATGCCTGCACCTACTACAGCATATCAGTTCCGTAGAACACCGAAGCACATTGTCCATGTGCTTCGAGTTGTCGATTCATTTGCCCTCACACTGTCAATCGCAAGCCTCCTGGTTAGCTCAAGTGGTAGACCGATTACCCAAATAGGCATTCATCCCTATTTTGAACTCTGGACCAGAACGAATTCGTCATCTACTTTGGAGCCTTCAGTCTGTGAAATCTGTATCGATATTCTAGTAGACTTGTGCCAGAAACATGTGGATGCAAATTTCCCTCTTCATAACATAAATATACATATATAAGTGTTTCTACTATAGCACCCCTATTGAATTGCAGCTGCAGTGGCCGGGATAAATGGTATGCTTGACTTTAGAAACATTTAAAAAAAAAGAAGATAATTGTTTCACGCCAAACACTTTCAAAACATTCATGACTGTACCTGAAAGTCAAGCAAATTAAATGGCACGAGAAGTTGCAGAACTGAGCCTTACCACTGGGTGTTGTCAACAGCATCGCCAAAGCCTGGTGTGTCTACAATGGTCAGTGTTAGGTTAACACTGCCTTCTTTTAAAAGAACTCGAGTGGTCTCTACTTCAACAGTCTTTTTGACACGATGAGATGGCCCTGGATATTCATTTGAGTAGATGTCCGTCAAGAACATGGAATTGATGAGCGTCGACTTTCCAAGTCCAGTTTCACCTGCATAAATACCACCAGCCCCATTCAGTTACATAAATAATGGTGGCCAATTTGAGTTGGCGAGATAAGACAGGACTAAGGTTTTTGTGACTGCCCAATGAACACCTTGTCAGAAGAACGGCACACCTACAGTTGGAAACATGAGTGCAGGCATTATATGAAATTGGAGAGACATATTGCAAGCTAATAGACACAGCAATTAGACTGCCCCTTGTAGGTATGTCATCATGAATATGCTACTATACCTGGCGACAACTTTCTGTGGCAGCACAGCCAAGGCTACGGAGCTGAAGCACGCTTGTCTTACTGCGCCACAGCATGTAGTCCCCCAACGAAAACGTTTGTATACTGTTCTGGGTAACTAAGATTTTACCATTCACCACTTACATTTTTCGCAGATTTATTTTTTAATTTGTGAATAAAAACGTAGCGTAGTAGAAAAAAATTTCGTTTCATGCTCTCTCAGGTATTGTGGGTTTCTTTGGCTTCCGTAGCTTTTTTACCTCACCGCATTCCTCACCGTCAAAGATGGCGTCCTCTGGTTGCAGCTCGTCAACGTCGCTTACGGCGGAAACACCGCCGCGTGCCGTTAGTCCACCAGCTTTGCAGTCGTACCAGGCGTTGCCAAATCAAAATCTGTCCGTACAGGTGCACAACGTTTACGCGCAAGTAAGGAAAAGCGACCTGCGCTGGTGAAATCGAAACCGAAACACCCGTCGAAGCGGTCGGACTACTTGGCGCAGTAGCACATGTGCATAGGCTCCGCCCACGTAGCCTTGGCCATGCTGCCACAGAAAGTTGTCGCCGGGTATAGCTAATTTTATGACAGAAGTTCACAGGTGTGTCGCTTATGTAAAATGTGTAACAACCTCATCTTTTTTATGGTATTTTTTTGTTGCATAATGACAGTCACAGTGTAACATATGCAGGTAGCTACGGAGGGTTGGCACAAGCCTTGAAGGCCAAAATTTAACGGTGTTCAAGGACTCACAACAAATCCTTGAAAACCATTAACTACTTACACCAAGTACTTCAAAGTTTTTAAAGGGTGCAAAGCAACATCCTAAGAGGGAATTTTCTGCTATGACAATGCTTCTGAAGCACTATGGGCCAAATTCTGCAACACCGAAACTGACAAGACAAACGAAAAAGTTCACTGTTGCAGTATTTCATTGCACCAGAGCCTCGTCCACAGACAACACTAGTTCGGAAAATGTGATAATTACGGCTTGTCGTCTCGTCCCCGCAATCCTATGTACCATTTTTGGCATCCAACTCGCTCGATCATACATGGCCGAACATGGAGTTATTCGCACCACCCTTGGAGCATGTTGAGTGTGGAGCACCATGAATGCGTGTCGCACAAGCTGCACTTGAGGCCAACTGAAAACTTAATGCCAAAGCACCTGATGCCATTGTCATCAGTGAACAACAGCAAAGCTGGAGCGCCTTTTCATGGCTTTATTGCCTTTATTATACCGCAGCATTGGCTGTGCTTTGAAGCTGTGCAGTAACTGTCAATGATCACTTGATAGTGAGCGCAGCTGCTCCAACTAGCAGTAGTTCCGTTTCTCTTCATTTGTGCTGGCTGTGCGCATCTCCATAAATGTGTTACTGCGCCTGTGATCCTATCTACCATGGTTTTATCCGCAGCGTTTGTGGAAAGCAGCACTGCTTTGACTCGCTGCATGTTGGATGCTCAAGGCGATGGCGACCGTGGTTATGGCCAATGGCAAAATGTTTGTTCTGACTGTGGCCAATGGCCGCATGCATACTTTAAGAGCTGCCACTTTTACACTCCAGCGCATCAATACGACTGTGATTTTGCAGCAGTTCCCGTAGAATGTAGTTTTGCTAGGACTGTGAGAGCATTGGCCACGTGCATGCCCAGAGAACCACGTAATCTTCTTCCTCAATGGCAGGAATAGAGAATAGGCAGCAATTTAATCCTGTCTTGGTGTAATGAGTGGGATGTCAGAAACATGGCAGAAGTTTTTGAGCAGCGATTCCGCTGCAGCCTGGGCACAAGCATCAAACTCAGCCAATGCGTCGCAGTGGGTGCGCAAATTGTTGCTGTCCATCTCAATGGCGAAAAAATTAGCCGAGATGAGCGCGTGGCAATGGAAAGCGTGCCTTGTCATGAAGATGCAGGTCTTTGTACTGCCGTAAAAGTCACGAGTCCTCTAGAAATCACTGACTTGCCAATCTAACATCACAGAGATTCTAGGCAAGTGCGCTTTCCTTATGCAGTAGCACTTGCAAAAACTTCACTACAACGGAACTACCCAGCAAAATTATTCATTGTGCAGAGGCCTTTCTCACACTGTTTTCTAGGGGAGGCTGATGTGGAACTGAAAATTTTTCACAGTGGCAGAAATTTCATTGCAGTGGGATTCACCTGTATCGCATAAGGGTGAAAAGTGGTTTAGAAATGTGCAGTCTTGATGCCATTTAGGTTTAGATGTACTGAATACCATGCAAGTTGGAATTCCATATTAAAGCTGAAAAGCACAACAAACAAGGAACAGGCACCACATGTCTGTTGTCTTTTTTTCCTTGCTGCTTGGTCTTTTCAGCATAATTAAGTTCTTAACATGATCGAACCCACCCAATATCTTTAACTTCTATCGTTTTACTATTTTCGGTCTTTGGCAAGCTGTTCGATGTCATGTCATGCTACACCTCCAAGCAGTCGAAATAGCAACGACTGCTCCATATTTTTTTTTTTTTTTGCCAATGTTGACTATATTATCCTTGAGTATTTTCTTGACTACCTAGGCTTATGAATCGTCTCCTGTTTTTGAGTTCTAGAATGGGCTGAATTACTAGACAAGGATTGTAGTTACACCAGTATGGCCAGCCGCTTAGCAAATATCTATTGTATATGTACAGACGTCTTCGTATACAGAAAAAAAAAAAAGATCAATAAAATGCTACAAGAAAGCCAATAATTAAATTCCAGCAACCAGTAAATTATAAAACATTAATTATAACTTCCTGGTTTTGGCTCACACACCACATCTCTGGCTTTACAAGAACAGTGGCTTTTTGTTGAGCTGTTGTTACACTGGCAGATTATGAGTGTCAGTGGCTTACTGACACGATTTTGCGGCGGCTCAATACATACATTTTTCGTTTTCTAGCCATGTATTGTTAACGCCTTCCGCACACGGAAGCCAGGAAACGGGTACAAGATATTTTAGTTTGGTTTTAAGGTTTTCGTCGCCCTGCACTGCAAGCCAGCCCCAGCGCAATGGACACTACAACACGCAATGGGCACTACGACACGTATGAGCACAGTCTATTAAAAATCGCTAAAATCGCTGTCAGAGTCACTGGACGACCGTAAAATTGTCGTTGTTTGCGTGCCCCACGTGTAATTGACCACAGACGACAGAGTTGCAGTGACTCTATCAGGAATTGCTGTCCCTACGCGACTCAGACGAGCGTCCAACTATGTTGACACGTCACTAGGAAACCGCCCCCCTCGAAATCGAAACCGAAAGTGGGCTTTTAAGGAAGCCGTATTAAAAATATATTCGTTGCCTTGCGAGGCACCATGATAACTCTTTTTGGCGTTTTCCATGCCAGTGCTTTTATTTACAGCAATAATACGAGAATGTAAAAAATGCGTGTCAGTACTCCTTTAACTTCGTGCGTCTCCCGTCCGACAAAAAGACAAATAGAGGGAAATAAAAGCAGCAGAAGTACTGGAGGCGCTGTGTACTGGCCCGGATGTAAATTGAGAAAAATGCAAGGGGGAAAAGGCAAACCAACAGCTGGGCAAATAATACGTGTATTAGGACAAGACATGAAGAAGGCATCGTAAGCACAGGAGGGGAACGATCACCGAGTACTAATGCATGCTTCTGGCTCTGTTCATGGTGTGGTTGCGAGTTCTGCATATATCATGCATAGCAGAGCAAGTGCACTCATGCCAACTTATTGATTTTAAAATGGGAAGCTTGGCAGATGAATGCTTATCTACTCTAGAAAGCAAGTCACACAGTAATTACTGGACAGCATGTGTCAAGAAATTCAAGGGTTTGCTAGGCAAAACAAATCTAGGATTTTCAATTCAAAGGCCTTGAAAATACACAACTTTTCATTTCTTCTATTATGTTGGTATAACGCCGTTTAGTTAACTCAAAGCACATGCATGCACACAGTAAATTATAAGCATTTCATTCCACAGCGCTCTGTATTTGTTCTAATGCAGAAGCACTGACCAGTATAAACTGTAATACCAAAAGCATGGTTTAAAAATACTTCACAGGTCACTCTTCAAAATATGTCATGCCGTTTCTTCCGATTCATTCCTTTATTTAGACAATCTCAACATGGTTGGACAGAGCATGCGTTTTGCAAAGCATTCTTGTTCAATCAATTTTGCTAACGATATGTATGTATGGTACTTTTTATATAATAACTGCCTGCCATATTCTAATATACGAAGACAAAGAAGTGCCTTATATGCACATATGCATGGTACATTTAAATAAATTTATACACAAAGCTTTACTTCCAGGAATAGTAAAGCAGGGACTAACTCTTCTCAGCGGGGACATGAGAATGCATGTGTCTCATGGTATATTCGGCTGGTCGCTACCGCACTCATGACTTGGACTACATCAATGCAGGGCAAGCTTGAGATTGGAGCCAGCGGAAACTTATGCATGCCGAATGTAGAACGCCACATCAGAGCAGTCAGAAAACGAAAGCGGAAATATGTAACGCATGCGAAACGAAACATAAAATTTGTGGGATTCATTTAATTTTACTGCTTACCTACTTCTCAGTTTACATCTCGACAGAACTTGCAACACAGTTGGCATTTTTCAGTATCTTTTTGGTAGGCCGGCAGTTCAAGTTTTATCTTCACACATGTGACCAATGTTGTTGGATCTGCTGCTACTTCTGCTTATCTCATTGTGTCATTGTATACTGGCCTCAAAAATGCAGACAGTGAGCAGCCAACGCCCCGTGACAAGAACCCAGCACCCTCTGATCATGCTCTCAAGTCAAAAGTGAGAGTGCCTCTAAGTGCTTTGAGGCGGAGCGCGGCGCTCTGAAAGAACCAGCCAAATGTGTTCAGAGCACTCGATTTCCACCAGCTGAACGTAACGTGCGTCACCACAGCGGCACCATTGAGTGCTTGAAAACGAACAGCTAAATGTACCATATATATGTGCAGCCTCAAACAAAAAAGGCAACACCAAACCCAACGCATAGATGCTCAAACAAAAAAGCATAAAATGACTTAAAATCAATATTTTTAAAATTAATATGCAAAATTCTGAACATACAGCCTGCCCAATAAATTAAGAACTGTCCAGACACTCCTTAAAAGTATTGGCTTGCCACTAAGAGCAATACAAATGTGCACACAAGAAACCTGTGGGCGGTAAGTACCTAGGCCTTCTACAGAATGATGGCACGGAAATGCTTAACACTCTTCCTGGTCCCCTCGCTCCCTGCACTGTCAACTAAAATGCCCCATGTGCACAACATATGCACGGTCAGGACGTACGGAAACGTGCACCGTGCACGGCGACAGCAGCTGTAAATGGGCACCAACCCATAAGGCTCCCCTGCCCCCATCCTCAAAAAAATAAATAAAAAAGACATAAGAGGCTGAAAAAACGCAGGCGCGCGCGCACGCACGCACGCACACACACACACACAGAGGGAGAGAGAGAGAAGTGCGGCCGTGGCGGCCTAGTGGGCTCTCCTGAGCCAAGCGCACGCGCGTGCTTGTAGCGCGACGGGTGATGCGCAGAAAAGGCACGGAGAGAACAACGACCACCATTATTTCCGAGCTATCGCATTCACCAACAGAACGCGGAAAAAACGGCGCCGTGTCGTCTCGAAATGTCGGGAGGGGAGGCGGAGCCACGGGGACGCGAGATCATCTGAGCATTCATGGAAAGACACGTGTGAAAACAAAGGCAGCAAATGCTGTCTGTACACTAGACAGTGAGTGCGCGAAATGTCACGCGTTAAGATGCACAGACACACAAGCAAAGCAAGCACGTTAATCCTAAGGCTAACCAGCACAGCGGCACATTTCGGGTATCCGGGAAAGTACACCTGGTGCAGAAAAAACGGTAGAGCTGCTCTTCCGAAAATGCGCACTCACCGACCACCATGAGGGTGAACTCGAAGCCCTTTTTGACGGCCTTTCGATAGACCTGATTTGGCAGGCTGGCGAAGCCCACGTAGCCCTCGGCAACCTCGCGGCTCCCAGCAGTGGAAGCGTACGACGGCGGTGCCGTTCCACCGCCGCCTCCGGAAGAAGACAGGCTGCCGGCCGAGTCCTTGCTCAGACCCAGCAGGCCGCCGGTGCCGGGAGCAGCCGGGGGCACCGGTCCATCGCGGAAGAACAGCTCCCGCTTGGTGGACAGCTGCATCGGGTAAAGGCGGGAAGGAGGGGAGAGAGAGAGAGAGAGAGAGAGAGATTTTAACAGCGGACCCGCCGCCGAAACCGGAAGGAACCACAACGACAAGGCGTCACTGTATTCCTCACAGCGCCCAGCGCGGACACTAAAGTCGACCCAGCGCCTGCGTCGACGGCATGGCAGCTCGCGCGACCTTGCGCCATAATGTGACCGATCTACCGAACAGCGGCATCGACTGCGTCACCACCAGTTTGTCACGACACCCACCGCCACAAAGGACGCAGATGGATCGCCATTAAGTTTCAACAAGATTTCATATGCTAAGCACAGCCCTAAGGCACTCTTCTTTATACTTATACACATCTATAGATACGTTCCACTTCCTCCTTATATTTTCATTTTACAAAAGTTTCGACATGTTTCGGCCAGAAAAGCAAACGGACCACGCCTAGGCGGCCGAAGAACTGCGGAACGCACAACACGGGCGAAGTTTAACGTGAGGGCCAAGCTAAGGCCATGTTTAACGGCACTCAGGTCACACTCGATCAGAGCGCGCGGAGTGAGAGAACAGCACGGCGTTAGGGTCCTGCAGCCGCTCCGGACATGATCCGCTTACTTTTTTGGCCGACAGTACACTTATAGTGCTTGACTATGCATTGACTGCGTTTTCGTGGTGAACAAAACAGTTTGTAACTTGTTTTGTCGTTAAAGACCGCCTTCCCCGTGCTAAAATTAAAGCTGACTGTCGCTTCACTGCTATATTAAAAGGGGAGGGGAGGGGGGAATACAAAAAGAGAGGCCCTAACCACAACGATGAGCGGGCGTTTCTACGACGCGGAACATAAGGCGTACCCGCGAAAGACGCAATCGTGGCGGCCCTCTGAACAAAAGAGGAAATCGAAAATGAGGAAACCACAGAACTCGGCACAACGAGGAAACGACCACGGGTCGATCACTCTTCGCCGAGCCTCGTCGAAAGCACGGCCTTCGGGGCACCACACAGCGATGACGGGACGCGGTGGTGGGAGTGCTTGAGCCTCGGCTGAATACGCTCCCCGAGGGACGTGGAACGGGGGTTCCGAGTCCTCGCATCCAGTTAGGCATATGAAACTAATGCGCCGTACAGTAACGTTAAACTTGGCAAGAAAACAGCCACACTTGGAGAGTTCCAAAACCCTTAACAGCATCGACTTCGTGGTGTTTGGCTGACCTTTTATTTGTATCGTTTCGCTTCAGCTTCGTCAGGGCATCGAATTCTACAGTCGTCGTAAAAGCCAGCTGTAGATGCAGCTATAATGGGATGGTTTCGTTTTTTTTTATTGTTCTTTAAATGATTCGCGCTATTCTAGTTAAACACTGTACGAAGGGCCAGTAAATTGTCCTGGTAGAATTCCTCGGGGGAGCAAAGCATTGGGTAGCGCTTGTGCCTTTCGTTGCGTCTTTCGCCTAGTCATGAAATTCTGGCTAGTATTTACCAGTCCTCAAGAGACTGTTGCTGCTGTGATAACCGATTTGGTCTCAAATTTTCCGAAGGGGATTTAGTATATCCCCCTCTCCCTCTCACACACACACACACACACACACACACACACACACACACACACACACACACACACACACTTCATTTCTGTAAAGTCATAAAGGAGAATGGGTCACCTAGATTTGTCAAAGCTGCCTTTCCCAAGCAACACGAAAACCACAAAATATTATACCGTTGTGGCGAATCGGTGGTTGCCGAAAAAGAAAAAAGAAGAAGCAGCAGCAGCCGTTACGAAAGGAGACAGCCAATAGCCATAGCAATAGGAATACATTAGGACCGTCACAAACAGTCAAAACCACCAAGCCTAATATCAAACATGTGATCACCGCCTAGCGTTCGCCGGACAGCACCAGTTAGCTACGAAGTATATAATTATGTGTCCTAAACTACTTTCAAACACGCACAACTCTACAACAACCGGCCGACCGTTTCCTTATACGTTTACATAAACTACGTCCGCGCGCAGAAATACGCCCAAGTAAACACACAAACATAAATTCGCAATTTTTAAATTTAACACTAACAATGGCGCAACAGACGACACAAAGTATGGCGGGCCGCACAGTCACTTTGTCGCCCGCCTTGCTTGGAGCCAGTTTGCTGTTATCGCAATGCTGGATCCAAAGCAAATGGACGAACTGTCTGGCATAATGCAAAGGTGTTATTCACTTTTGTTTTTCCCACCTTTCCACGTTTCATCAGCGGTCCACACTGTTTATTACGTTAATACCGAGTACCGCCGGTCGTGATGGGCGGATAAGAGGAACACCCGAAATCGTGCGGAAGGAGTCAGTATATTACACCTAGCACAATCCATCCAAGTGTTCATTCGGCAGCAACCCAGCTCCCTCTCTCACGCATTTGATACAGATAAATCAAAGCACGCCGTTCTTCACAATGATAATAATTTCTAGGGTTTTACGCCCCAAAACCATGATATGATGATGAGAAACGCCGTATTTGGAGGCCTCAACATTTCCCCTCCATCGAATTGCAGTCGCCGCGGCCGGGATTCGATCCCGCGACCTTCTGATCGACAGCCGAGTGCCATAGCCATTAGACCACCGTGGCGGGCTCTTCACACGCTCACGGCTAAATTGGGAGTGTCGGGCTTTCTGCAAGGTAGTGCAGGATGTTTATATGCGAGGAACGTAAGCAAAAGCGACGTAGCCGCTTTCATTACCAACAAAAAACTCATAACCACGCGAAAACAAACCAATTAAAGAGAGAGGTTATTCATTTCGAAAAGAATTTGCATGTAAGCGCCGGCGAAAAAACGAAATGTTTCTCTGTGAACCCTAGTGTTTTAGCACTTGCGCTTCAATGTATTGATGCTTACGCCGCACATGTTATCTGGACAATGTTCTCTTTGCTTTCTTGTTGACCACTTGTGTATTTTATTTACTTTTCGTGCTGTATTACTGTAGCTAATCCCACTCCCATCTGTAATGTTTTAACTTGAGGGTATCAATAAAATAAAACAAATAAAAGTGTACTAGATAACTCTATTGTGGCCACTTAATATCTAAGTATATCACTCACACACAACAATATGGGCCATTTTACAATTTGCTTTATCTTTCTATTGTATTCTGTAACACTAAATATCGCAAAAAAAAAGACAAATTCCGAACAATAACCGTCCTACAGATTAAGAAATCACAATAAATATTCAGCTGTTGGTATCATGCGCGGAAACCCGCACTGCGCCCGACTCATTCGGCAGGTTCGAGCGCAAGTCATCCCTAATGCTGGCCTCATTGCCGCAATTATGAAGCGATTACTTCCGCCTCGATTCTCTCTTCCACTATGCCATCCCACCGTTGCTGGATCACATCACGGATAACGCGGGCGGAGTGTCGCTATATGGGCGAAAAGAAATAGCACGAAGATGGGCACAGTTATAAAATCGCGAAGCACAGTATTTCCCTTGCTTAAAAAACCCTCCCGAAAAACATCCTTCACGAATCGCGTACGTTTCTCCGTCTTCCAAAACGCTTTTTTTTTTCCAATAATTTCCTGCAGCTGAAGGAACGGATTTAGCTGATTATAGGAATACTGACACCAAACAACAACCACAGAACGTTATATCGCGAGTCGAGGTTGCTATTATATGCCAGACCGCTTAGTGAACGGTCCATTTAAACGCGCGTTGATTGGACAACAGCTGGCAAACGTCCGCCAATAGCTTTACGAAATCTGCAGGCGGTGAAACGGACAGTTCAACCAGCGTACTTGCATAATTCCCCAGCACAGGACACTTTCGGTACGTGAAATGAGTAACAGTGCACAACAGAGTTCAAGCAACTAAAACAGAAAATGCCGTTCGGCGGTCTATGCTACGCTGCTAGCTGTCTGCACGAAATGAACCAACACACGCGGCATTTTCCGGCTAGTTCCAACAGTTGCAGGCGCCGGATTAAAGGCACTCGAGTCCGAAGAGTGTTGCGCTTCGTCCTGGGAAATTTCAGCGAAACGTTTCTTATCGACACAAGATGCTCACGGCGGCAACTTAAGCCGCCAGAGGCTGCTGGTACAGGGTTCAAAGACCCGTATCTTGAAGGGGAAACAGACAACATTCCACGTCGTGGGACAAGGAGGCAGACATCCTTACGAAAGATCAACGCATTGACACAGAAGCTTCATTTTTTAAAGTTTAAAACACGGAGGAACATGAATGTTATGACACGAGTCGGATCTGTAGCCTTTTCGCCAAAGCGTAAAACTGAGTTGCCGCTATTGCTTGATAAGAATGCTGGCAAAATATTTCAGCTTAGCATGGTCAGGTTTTCACTGCTCAAGGTCAAGAACGCGTATCACCGTTACCTAACCACATCGCCAAATCAACAGATGTACCGAGCGCTCCAATGCCAACCTCCGTTGAACACAGTGCTTACTGAACTGCTAAACTATGTTTCGTACAGAAGGTACTACAGCGACAGCGTGTCGCCGGTGGAAAGGAAACGCACGTGCAGAGACCGGCGAAAGCGCAGTGCTCGCGGAACACACTGCCTGAAGCCCAGAGCCGAGAGATTCGGCGCGTGCACGCGCGCCACAACCGAGAGCCACACGTAAGCGCACTCCCGTTTCCGTACCCGCATTAGAAGGTACCCGTTCGCCAGCCAAGGCCGTGCAGTTTGTGCCGGCGCCTGGACAGAATGGTGGCCCGTGGAAGGGCGCACACACACTCACGGAGCTGGTCAAGGTCAGGGACGCGAAGGATGACGGCTGCGACGACGGTGGCAGCGGCGGTGGCTGCTTCTCGGGCAGTGGCGGCGGCGACGAGGAGCGCGACGACGACGGGCTGTCGTAGACCCGCGGTCGACCGGAGAAACGCTCGAGGCCCGCGTAGCGGTAGCCCAGTCGCGCGGTGGGCACGTCGGCCGCCCCCGAGGACGCCGACCGGCGGGGAAGCGCCGGCATCGATGCCACCACGAAGATCGGCGAGGTGTATCCGTGGGATACGGCGCGCCCAGACGCCGCACTACGATCGGCGAGAACGAGACGAAAGTCCGACACTACCCAGCAGTGCTTCGGGGACGAAATGATTTGTCAGACTGCGGGGAGGGAGAGAGAGAGCGGACGCCCCCTGCAGCAGCGCCGGGTGCAGTGCGGCTGGCGAGAGACGCACAAAGTCAAACACGGAGAAAAGAAGCGAGGGAGGGGCCGAGAAAAACTGAAACCATGTGAGGAAATGGGCGAGGAGAGACAACGGCGAGGCGCTGGGGCCAGAAAGAGAGCAGCATCCATGCCACCCTCCACCCCACGCCACCCGGCCGAAAATACGACCCCGGCCATGCGGCGAGCACGCAAAGAGTGCGCCACGGCCGCCCCCGCTCCTCCGCCCTTCCACCATCAGGACCAGACTTCCGACAGGGCTCAACAGCGAAAGCTTACACACACACACAGCAAGCGGCCCAGACGTCTGGAAACGCTTGTCGGCCTCGGAGCGCGGGGGCTAGGTCACACCTCGCAGGCACGGTTCTGAAACAGCCGACACCGGGAGAGTTCGTTCGCCTTCGACAGAGTCGCCCACACTTGTGCATCCCGATAGCGTAACAACGAGCACACCTTCCAAGCCTGCGCAGGAAACGCAAGGGGCCAGGGTCAATGGTGGCAATAAATAGGGCGGACGCGAGCTCCGCCGCAAAACACGGCCGAGCACAAGAGAGTGAGGGACGCGTAGGACAAACATCACGCACTGCAACGAAAATTACGGCAGGAGGCACGTGCCGGGGAGGCGCACATCGGACCCGCTCCCATCTGGGCGCAGCCGCCACTCGGGCGGGCGCCTCCCCCTTTTCTCCGGCAAAAGACAAAGCGCACACACCTACGGCCGCCCCACGTGCAGAAGCCGACGCCCCGGCGAGAAAGCAGTCTTCCCCGAATCTCCTACTCGCGCAGACAAGGAGCGCTTTCTTTCGGCGCAGACGCCATCATCATGATGCAGATGAGGCACACGGTTGCGCAGGTCGCAGCCCAACGACGCCCCGCAAAAGGACGGGCCATGGCGCTCCTAAAGACGACAGGGGAACAATTTCGCATCCGAGAGGTGAAGTGACACTCGGTGTCTGTTGTAAAAAGGCGGAAATGAGTGGAGCAGAATCGGCAGCAACAAGCAATTTGCCATTGCACAAAATGAGCTTCAGAAACTGCAGACAGGGAGCTGAACTTAGCCGAAAGTCGGTAGACCTACGTTCAGCGTTGGTGAAACGAACCGCGGGCAGCCTTGTTCAGAAGTTATTTCCCCATTTTGAGTCTGTACCGTGTGGTGGAGTGGGTGCATGTGCATTCACTCAATATCGCAGCAATGTGCGCACACACAGCCACGGCGCGAAGTACACCAGGGTACCTATGCAGAAGGCCCAGGCGCAGACAAAGGAACTAACTGCATACATACTGAGAGCGCCGTCCGAAATTTCCAGACTGTCGTAACGAAATTGGAAACTGATGTGCCACGTTCTCCCTCGCACTAGTTTATTCCTCGGCTAAAAAAAAAAAAAAAAAAAAAGCCAGCGCGTGCACAGCCTCACAGGAAAGTACGTTCAAAACGGTATCTCGGGCGTATGGGGTACACGTGTAAGCGTTCTGATCGTGGCTTCGATCCACGTACGGCTGCACGTGTTCTCTTCAGAGAGCTGTGATTCAAGGAGGCACTGGGGCGTGACGAAAGAATATCCGGCTAATGTATAGCAGTAAACGATAAAAAAAAAATCTCAATGTCTTATTCGTTACGCCTGCTAACGATTTCGTGCGAGGAAGACCCTGCACACACCATCAAAGCTTTTTTTTTTTTTCTTTTCTTTTTCACACGCGGCCGAATTCTCGCAAGAGAAGAAGAGCGCGAAGAGTCTTTCGGCGACTGTAAGCACAACAGTATTCTGTTCGCGTCGCTTACGACAGCCCATCGGAATGCCATCACGGCGACGCGCTTGGCGAAGCGCACCAGCGTGTCGAAACGGGGTCCCGACTCTATTTGCGCGCCGGAGCGCGCTAAACACGGCTTCGCGATGTGGATGCCTCTGCACCGATAGAGACGAGGAGACCTGCCGAATTCGTTTCCACCAAGGAGTGTCACATGAAACGGTTCTGGGCACAACGCTAAAAAAAAAAAAAAAATCCTCACCATCACCGCGCTCACCGAGTAACAGATGCCACACAGCACAAGGGCAGTAACAGGTGCGATATCGCAGTAATGGCGAGCTAAAGCGTTCTAATAAAACAAAATGCAAGCGTGGTACGACAGGTGGCTTTCCACGGACCATTGCATGCTTCCTGCCACGTATTGGTTCAGTTCTCTAAAGTATCGAAACCGCACTGCCGCCGTTTCGTTCGCAGAACGTCGTCTTGTGACGCCAAGCGGTGCTGCCGTCGCACGCATGCACCGGGAAAAGGATGAATGATTGCAAATGCTTGAGAAAACGAGTTTAGGCTCCTTTTCTAAAGCACTGCAAATCATTCTTTTTACTCTAGAGCACTGCGCGAACCTGATTTCCCGGGCAGGGCCCAGCCCCTGGACCTGGACCGGCTTCGGCCCGTGTGTTAGTTATTCCAGGGAAACCAAAGCGACACACTAAAGCGGTTTAGACTAACTGAGTTATTCTTCGGGAACTCTATACTCTCATTACTGCGCAATTTTATATTCAGCATTAGCAAGAAAATTAATGGTAAAATTTTTCATTTTTGAATATCGTGCCCTAACAAGAGACCATGGTGTCACGAAGTCCAGTATTCTCTCTCTCTCTCGCTCTCTTGTATTTTGCCACATTGGCTCAATCAAATTTTCCAGTCAAACACGCAACGTTAAGACCCTGGCTTCCTAAGGCCCGTATTCATAAACCAACCTTTTCCTTAGCGCTTGTTTGTGTTACCGTGCAGGTGTCCTTATCATGCTTCATGAACAACTTAGTCCAGTATCTACGAACATGCCTTATGATAGTCTTTCGCACTCATTACCATCTTAGCCCCTCAACGCGCCTTGACCGAATAAGTAGCATTTCTTTTATATCCTGTGGTATCACGTGCAATGTCCACAAAACGATTGCGCGTTGCGCTGTAGTTGGTAGTGGATTAATAGCGGCCACTTGGAGTTCTTTAACGTGCACCTAATTATAAGCACACGGGTGAATTTCACCCCCATCCAAAAGCGGCCATGGTTGCCGGTAATCGAGCGAGCGCCCTTAGCGGCGCAAAGCTTAACCTCTAGCTCACCCACCGCAGCGGTAATGATATCCAGTTGGGCCCGATCAAGACAACAAAAGTCATAATGAATTATCTACTCCAGCGTTCTCCAGCCGGGCCAGATCATAGATACGCCAACCCTGTACAAACTTAAAGGGACACCCAAGGTGAAAACAGTCTTGGAGAGAGGCCGCTTAGTAGTCTAGAGAATGCACAAAAACAACATTAAGCTGGTGACACCGTTCTGAGATTGCCGCAGTGACAGAATACGCGTGACATACGTCATATATATTTGGCTGCGTCTGGTATAGGGCTTACATAATTGTCTATTGGTAAAACTGACATGTAAATTGTGTTGTAAGGCCCCCTATTCATAAAGCTTACCTTATCCGTATCGCTTGCTTCCCTTATCGCCCCTGTGACATCAAGGCGCGTTGAGGGGCTAAGATGGTAATGAGTGCGAAAGACTATCATAAGGCATGTTCGTAGATACTGGACTAAGTTGTTCATGAAGCATAGTAAGGACACATGAAAACTCATTGCAATAAAATACAGTGACACACACACACACACAAAAAAAACATCGTTTAAAAGGCACCTCCGAGCTTACGCAAAACTTAAGATTCGCCATTTGACCCGAAAAATATTCACACTGCATGATGCGATCCACGCCTCTATATGCACAAAAAAAGCACAATGCAAACATCAGCTTTCTTATTTATTTATTTATTTATTTATTTATTTATTTATTTATCTATTATCGTGCCGCATGTGTCGGCTTCGCCTTCTGGTGGTGTTATCACCTGACATTTACAAAGAAAAGCACACCAATCTTTAACCTAGTCGATCACTTTATGTATACTACACGCATACCCAACGTGGGTTGAGCCACGCGTGGTCCTAATTTTCATTCATTATCCTGATAGTCAAATGCCTATTAAGTATAAAAGGCATATCTGTCGTATCTGTTATACACATCCATGTTGGATAAATGTATAGTGTTACGAGCCGCTTCTGTGACTCGAAGGAAGAAAAGGCGCACTAGCGTGCCCTCATAGAAGATGCAGCGGAGAGCCGAGAAAAAAGGAGACTGCACTCGTTGCTTTCTCGTGTCTGACTACCCCGGAGGCGGGGAGCGTTTATTGCCTTGTTTTCCCCCCACCCGTCCGCGGCCTCTGCTTCACAGCGGGAGACGGCGCTGCTTCCTTATCTTCTCTCCCGCGGTCCCTGTCTCTGCTGAACTCGGCACATCTGCTCGCGCACGCTCACACACACACGCACAAGCACACATTCCCAGCACACCGTAACATATACATTCCAACTTATTACTGAATTTCGTTACAACTTGCTAAATCGACTCCGGAGGCTAATCGGAAGTGCTGCACAAGAGCCAAGAGTGTCACGCGGTGATCGAGCCCCTAACAACAATGAAACAGAACGGAGTTCTGCCATGGGTGACCGCTGCTCGAGGCCGACGGCTGTGGCACTTGACGGCTGACCCCAAGGTCGCGGGATCGAATCCCGGCAGCGGCGGCCGCATTTCGATGGAGGCAATATGCTAGAGACCTGCGTACTGTGCGATGTCAGTGCGCGTAGAAGAAACCCAGCTGGTAGAAACTTCCGAAGCCCTCCACTACGGCGTCTCTCATAACCATATCGCGGACGTAAAACCCCAGAAATTATTTTTATGCTTAATTAACGGCACTGCTGCCACCGCGGCCAAAGTATGCTGCAAAGCGGCGGTGGTTTCCTAGACAAGCTACAGCGGGTTACGTGACACGAACAGTACATCCTTTCTCAGCCTGGGCACTGTATTTTCCGTACTTTCAAATATTATATGAGAAGCCATACACAATACATTCATCCCTCATAAGTGCAAAACTCCGAAAGTTGTCCGGACGTTGCCGTACAGCATGACGGTTTGATTAAATAAAAAATAAAGACCCATCCCAGCACGACGATTTTTCTTCCGCTTTTCTTATCGACCGTGCCCGGTGGGCGACCCCGGTGATAACGGCGGCAGGCAAGCTTATGACGAATGGCGATAATACGTTGGTAAAGTGAATCGGTCATAGGGGCCGCGCTATCTAACGTCCTGTGTCATTATTTTCATCCTTATACTCAGTCCTTGGCTCGGAGATGACTCGCACACCATCGTTATCGCTGGTATCAGCCACTCTGTGATACGAGATACCCGATATGAAGAACAGAAATCGATACGCAAGGCCGGATAACGTGGGCCAGAGGTCAAAGGAAACTACCGCACGATGCAACTTAGCAGAGAAAACGTTTCAAAAAAAAAAAAAAATTAAACCCAGCTCCACGTAATGCGAAATCTTCTGAAACCCCAGAGCTGTGTGTGTGTTGTATTTCTCCGCGATTTTTCACGTTGTGCGATTTTCTGTGATTTGTTTGTTTTATATGGCATCATCAATGTTTAGCCTTTTTTTTTTTTTTTTTTTTACTGCGATTGTGTGTTATGGAACGGTGGTTTTCTGCGTCGTACTGCGAATGTGGGTGTTTCGAGACGATTTTCGTCGATACATACTGGGAATGGCTGGTAAGAAACGATGAATTTATGCCTTTCGGTGTGCTTTTCGTTGCCTTTTCCTGGCTGGCAATTAGGATTCCCTTGTCCCCACTGGCGCTTGCCTTGCGTTTCTTCCTTCCGAAGGGCGCGGGTTCTTCGCTTGCCTTCGTTGTCGCTTGACTTGTGCTTCCATAGCTGCGTTCATGGCGTCCCTGCACTTGCGCTACTGCTTCTAGGTTGCGTAACACAGGACTCGTCACCTGACGCAGCAGTTTCGCTGCCGATTCCCAGGCGTAGAACTCGCAGAACGTAGATATACTGTCACTCTCGACCAAGCTCTCGCAACCGCGCGTACATGGAGCCGGCGGACGTTAGTATTTGGTGTCAGTAGTAGTAGTAGTAGTAGTAGTAGTAGTAGTAGTAGTAGTAGTAGTAGTAGTAGTAGTAGTAGTAACTGACGGAGTTATACGAGCCAAAACCACAATGAGGCACACCGTAGCGGAGGACTCCCGACTAATTTTTACTTCCTCGGTGTTCTTTAACGTGCACCTATGGAGCGTAAACACGCGGATGTCCTTGCATTTTGCCCCCATCTTAATGAGACTGTCGCGGCCGGGAAAACATTTTCAAATACAACTGTCGCTCCGAAAAGCGATCGTATACCTACAAACCTTGGAATATGCAAACAGCATTTTGATTCGCGTTAATAAGCGCGCGAATCTCACACTAATCCCTGCCCAGTAAAATCAAGACTTGACTGCGATAGAGACGCTGCAGATGCGACGGCATGGAATTGAAGGGTCGCCGGCCTAAACGTGGACGGCTTAGCTCTGTGGAGTGCCTTGCAAAGGGGGGAGGTGGCCCCCATCCGAGAGAGCAGCAGAGCGCGTTGACAGAGAACAGAAAACTGTTGTCAGCAACCTCCGCCGCTGTTTATCCGGAGAGCGGAGAAACGCGACCCTGGTACGCCCAGCACGCCCGCGGAGCGAGCCGAAGCACGCATGGGAGGGGGCAAAGGAGGCGCACACTATAGGAGTACGCTTGCAGTACGCTTTCGAGTCAGAGAGACAGAAATTTAAGCTTCGCTTAAACATTACAGAGCCGGAAAGAAACTATATAAGGGGCGGTGATTGGAGGCTAGCGACAATATTGCCAGTAGTACACAAGCGCATCGTTCCAGGTCCTTCTGACAAACAGAAAGGTCCAGCGTTTAAACAAAGTATAAGAAATATGGAGACTGCGGAATTGAAGAGAGAGGGAGGGGGTGTAGTATTTAGATTTAAATTTAAAAAAGGAAAAAAAGCAGCCAGCGATAGCAAACCCGAGTGAAGAGAGGTACTATCGCGCAGATGCGAGCCTAGATACGCTCCGACGCGGTGAGGTTGATATTGATAAGGCCAATCACCCAAGCAATAATTGCTTAATCCCCCCTCGCGATGACAGTGTTCAATATGAACTCAACACTGCGGCCGCGCGTTGCAGTTCAGTGAGTGTCAGCAAAGCTGTTAAACAAGGGACTAGCACCCACCTCAACGGCTGCTCTTTGTCACGACCTACTGTACTCCTGACCTGACCAGCTCGCGGCGTTCTACGGAGACGCCTGCGCCGCCTCTCGTTCCAGACTTCGCCGCTAAGATGGCGCTCGAGTTACCCCACCTGAGCGTCGACGGGTGCACGAGTGCAGAACAACAAGCACCGTGCGAGTAGTTTGCTTGTGCGCAGTACTCGGAAATTTGTGCCATATACGCGAACTGCTGCACTGTATCTAATAGCAGGAATGTTCATATGGTACTTCAGCCAATGTTTCAGAGCCAAGAAACTTGGTGGTTTCCACCCAAGAATGCTGCGAGCAGCTGCACCGCCTGATGGGTCTCCGTCGACGAGAGGGCCATAAAACCTCGGTTCGGACGCAGGACGGTGGCGCACCTCGACCCGGAGAGAGAGAGGACAGAGACGATCCAGAAACGAAGCAGAAAACATCGACCATTCTAACCAGTTGTAAATATTGTAGAATAAACGTTCCTGTAGCAGTACGAACCGAGCGAATCATTATTAAAAACCGATCATTATATATTACACACCCATATTTCTTCTCTCAAGGCACATTCCACGGGTAAGGCACCTCTCTGCGAGCTCGCAGCGTGGAGTGCAAAGGTGCGGTTAAAAGCGACAGCATTGAACTATCATCGTTGATAGCAAATGATGATTTACCTGCATTCGTTTGCACACTTGATTGCCCTCCTGTTAAACTCTCAGCTGAGAGCAGCAGTATTGGAAATAAAATAAATAAATAAATAAATAAATAAATAAATAAATAAATCCTGTACGTATCCCTGCTCAGGGGGGAGGAAAGATGTTTCCAGTGCAGCAACGTCACAGCTCGTTAACGAATTTTGGTCATGGTCTGGTTGCAGTGCCTATATAATCTCTCAACAAATTATTTGAGTTATTGTAGTTTGTAACCACTTTTTTAAAAACGTCAACGCCGGGCAGCTAGCAAGCTGAGATACGAAAAAAATAAATACAGGTATCCTTCCGACACCCCCCCCCCGAGTACATGGGGGCGTCCTTCAGCATCGCAGACTAGAGCGGCAAGTTCGCCCTCCACTAACAAAAGGTCTGAACAAGTCGCAATACCACTAATCAAGTTACAGAAAGTCTTATAGCAACCCTCGTAAGTTATTTATGCAAAGATCCAGGATCTTTAAGCAAAGAATGTAGATTTTGTGGAGTGAAGCGAGACCTTAAAGGGCCCATGACAGCTATTTTTTTGTTGGAGACATTTATGTTCTAATGAGTAGAACAGTGTCTTGTAATCACGGCATGGAGTGGCAAATTCTCCAGCGCGAAGTCTAATTAGTCACAGCATCGTTAATTTTGTTCAGTTTTAATGAAGCTTCGAAACGCGCGCCAAAAACTGCAAGAAACTAGCGCCGCGGGGCTAGCGCGGCGGCTGTCGGAAGTGAGCGCATGCACTGATCACTTGAGCTCAAGATTCGGTGACGTTGCGGAGAGCGCGAGCGTCAGACCAGCTCGCCACACTCGCTTTGTATCATAACATGTGTACAATGTACGCTTGAGCGACCAACACGGAGAGGAAGCAGAAAAATACGGCTTTTGGCGTGGCCTCCGCGATCGGCTGCGAGAGCCGATCTTGGAGGCTACGCTCGGAGGCCATAGCGCGGCGCGCCCGTGTCTCTCTGTGACGTCACGATATCAACTTACAAAAGTGAAACGTCACAGATGGCCCACAAACTACGTCACACTAGTGGCGATGTCGCGAGGTGCTACAAGCTCGGATGAGCATTCCCGCTTACTTTGAAGGCATATTAAAATTACTTAGAGGCGACGTTCGCCGCTAATACTTGGTCAAGATTGCCTTCGTATGCAGGAAAACCAATTAACGGAAGCATCTCGCGTTTGAAATTTTGGTGTCATGGGACCTTTAACCGCATGGTAGGGGCGCGTCAAAGCAATCAGGTCGTCGGTATCGCGAATCAGCCAGCGCTCCAGGATTGGGAGAAAGCACTGTACTAATGATACTTTGCCAGCTAACAAGAGTTCATCGCACCGATCGTCGAGAGAGCGCTGGCAGCAGGCAGCTTTCGCCAGTAGAAAGTGGGCTTGGGGCGCAGACAAAAAAAAAAAAAAAAGGGGGGAAATTTTCAGAAAATGCCAACAAACAGTTATCACCACCACCATCAAGCGCTGCGGCGATGACACACCTCAATAACTTGGAGAAAGGCAAACGGTTAAGTCCGCACAAGGGCGATATTTACTATTTTGCTTGCGAAATAAGACGTGCTGTACAGATACTTGATGTGAATTACCAAACGTCAAACACGAAATACGACAACGTGATAGCCCAAGACGCGAAGCAGGTTCCAGACATTCCATGCGAAGAAGGACGACGCACCGGGAACAACATGCTACAAACGTACGCCTCCTACTGCAGGCTTCTCCACGAAGCAGGACGCAAGCCGAACGCAAACAGGAACAACAGCCGATCAGCCACGCCCCATATGCAGCCAAACTCCACGGCGTCACAAGAATTGCAAGACGCGGCGGTGTGCGAATTGTCGGCAGGGGCGAAACGAATGACGCTGCTAACGACCTACACTTCAACCACTGTCTCGAACGCATCAGGCATATGCGTTTAGAGACCGGCGGCGCGAACGCGTTCGCTGTCGAAACCACGACAATCGGGAGGGAACAATGGGAGTTTATTTGTGCACAGTCTACGATGCGGCACGCACGTAGTACATCGAATATAACTCGCCACGAACAAAGCCTTTCAAGGGTCACCACACTCCTATAGCGTCACTATTATTTTCCGCCGGCGACAATGTCGCGGGAACTTTCGACGCTTGGCAATTCTTTTGTTACGTACTGGACATGCTGGTGACGTAAATTCCTTGGCGCGCTAAATGGGACGAAACTACGCAGAGTCTGCTTTCCCGGCCGGTCATTGCCACAGCGCACTCAGTTCCAGGACTAAGCGCTAACGAAATGCGGCACGCCGCCGACGCTCGGCTGGGAACGGGCCGTCCCAGGACGCGACCATTTCGCCCGCACAGCGAGCGCGGCTTTTAGCGTGTCGACGCATGCCTTTCCGGCGCACAAATGCATTCGTCAGACTTGGACCTGCGTAGGAGCCCTGGACTAGGCGTACGGAGCCACGCTCAGTTGGAGCTATTGCGGTGGCCCGACGCGCACATGCGCCTTTCCGCGGGCTGGGGACGTCGACCAGCAGTATATGCTGACAACAGGTCACTGACAGTGCGCACTTATCACACGGCGGTGCCATCGCGGCTAGGCGCAGGCAAATCGGCCGGTGTGAAAACGAACCAAGCCGGCGGCCCGCATGAGAACGCGGCGCGACACCGCGCGTATCGCCAGAGGTTCCGGGGCCCTGGAATCTGCACCAGCGCGTCGCCCGGCTCCCGGGAAATATCGCAGGCACCACTAGCGTGTCGACAGACGTCCCGGATATGTCGCCCCTACTAGATTGTTTTTCTCTTTTTTTCCTCTTTGTGCGACGAAGGTCACTGTTTCGCTAAAGCAAAGCGCAGACAGGAAAGATTGCGAAGCGCGACACGGAACGCGTGGATGCCAGAATTTCTTCGAGCCGAGTGGCCACTCACGGCCTGTATCGGCTCGAGAGATCTGCTGCTCGACAGCTGACATTCAATTAGCCTAATGGCTGACACCAGAGAAACACGCAAGAAGCGCGGTGGATAACAGAAGTGGGATGCCAACAAGAAACTAAAGCGTCGCTTGTGTGACGAGGGCGACCATGCGCCTGATGAGGCAAAGAAAACAAAACGCGACCGACAGTCAAAGGGGGTCAAAAAAGAAAAGAAAGGCGATTAAGACGCACAAGTAAACGGAGAGCAGAGCGGCAGCCGAGAGGGAGCTGAGCGCGACCATGCAGAGTGGGCGGCCATCTGGCGCCATATAACGGCGGCAGAAGGGCGGCTGCCGCTCTGCGCACCCTGCTGGTTGTGGACGGGGCGGTCGCGGGGCTCTCTCGTTTAGCTGTACTACACAGCGAACAATTTTCGAAAGCACTGCAGCTGCGCCCCAAAAGACGTCAGGACCACGTCGCGACAGCTGCAAAAGTGAACCAAGTCAGCTCTGCAAGTGTGTTTCGTGTTTCGTTGCAGTCAACCCGAACTGTGTGCGCCTGTGTAAGGGATGCGATTGTTGTGTTTCCCATTTGGAAGCCTGTTACGATTAATTTTGATTCGCGTTCAATTTGTGGAAGCATGCCGTCATGACACAAGCATTCATTTGTACTGCCAGTCTCATGCTGGTATTCTGCAGAGGAAGTTAGCCGCCTTACATGAGATCTCTGCATGTTTGTTATATGGTGTTAGACTTGCAAAAGTGTTTTCAGCCGAGGTCCACCAAGGATTGGTCGACGCCACTTCCGTGACAGAAATGACGTCGGTAAAAACGCACGCGAATAGGCTGAAAGATTTCTGTCGAAGCACTCGACCGGGGGCTCAACCACAATGCCACCGATACAGACACCCAACGCGTCACAAATGTGCCTTATATTTCACAAATGTGCCTCCCATTTTTTTTTTTTTTTCGCTGTTGACAGGGGTGGCGCCACCGCCTTGGAGCGGTGAAGCTAAATACTGCACCATGACACCAACCTGTGTCGATTGAGAACACTTCGGTAGTTTCATGCAGCGCAGCGGAGGCGCCGACGCGGTGTGCCTTCCGCTCGGTGAAAACGCAGTTTCCGCAAGGTTTGTCTTTCATGTCGGATTGGCCTTTGACGCTTACAAATGCAGATTCAATCTAGGGCCTGCAGCAGTGTCCACACGCTGCGTAGTGCTTCGCCTGTCGCGAAACCAAAGGTTGCTAAGCTAAGCGCCGCGGGGAGGCCGCGGTGTCGACCGGGCGAATCTCATAAGAGCTAAAAAGAAAATAAAAAATAAAGAAAGAAAAACTCTAGTTTCTGCGTCAACGAGAAGCAGAACGCCTTCGCGTACTTGCGGTACACACATACTAACTACTCTGCCCCTCGCATTCGTAAGGCAGCGCGTCGCAACCCAACTGGCTAGACGCCACGAAGCCGGACCGAAATGATCGAGCCTTCACCGAAGCTACCCTCGCCAGCAGGATGCCGCTCGCCAGGCAAACCCACAAGACGGCTGCCGGTCCTTAAATCGTGCGCTTTTGGCTGCCGTTGACCTCTCGCTGAAGCTAAGTGTAAAGCGAATTTCTTCGGCTACAGAAGTGGTTGAATCACGGTAACGTTAACCGTTGAGACAGAGACTTGCCACTAAGCGTCAACGAGGGCGAACCCACGTCAAACGGTGCCATTGTGCTAGTTTGTGCTGCTACTTATTAACGTACAACCCACATGCAAATGTTTTCAATGAAGACTTTCGTGTTCCACCGATTTCCACCAACACCTACAGGGCGGTTTCGAATTCGTTTCATGGATGGTTGGTTTTTGTTCGCATCCCCTTTGAAGTGGGGAAGTGCTTGCTGCCTCTAAATTCGTTATTCTTATGTGCAGGTTCACGCCAACAAACCATTGAGCCTTGATGGATCCTTAAAGGAAGTAAGTTTCATTCTATGCACGGCATGTTTCACTATTTTAACGCTGCCAGTCAGGAGTTTATCCAGAATTTCAATGTGGGGGGGAGGGAGGGGTTGCTACCCGCAGTGCAGCCGATATGCAGGGGGGGGGGGGGGGTGTAGATACCAAGTCTGGTTATCTGCAGATTTTTTTTTTTTACATGAAAGTGTTTTATGCCGGGGTCCACCACGACACCATACGTCACTACCGTAACGAATATGATGCAGTAAACATGTAAGAACAATAAAGAAAAACACACAAAATTTCTGTTGATGCGCTGGGAATCGAACTTACAGCCCCCCCAGGCCACGACGAAAGGTGCCCGGTGCGCTACCACTGCGCTAAAGCCGTACATGCTCGATGCTGTACGAACGCGCCTTCTTGTCTCGTCCGGCTCAGGACGCGCGCACCCAGGCGCACATTGCCTGGAACAGTGCCACCACCCAGGAGAGTCACAGTGAATCACTGCAGCTTTACTTCGCCTCTCCTGGATGGCGGCACCATTCCAGGCGCGTTCCAAAGTCCTCCTCGATGAACGCGTGCAGAGCCGCGCGCATAGACGCGTCCTTACAGCTTCGAGCGTATACGCGCCGATAGCGCAGTGGTAGGGCAGCGGACACCTTTCTCCGTGGGTGGCGTTTCCCCACCGACCGATCTTCGAGCGCGATCGGAACAGGAAAACTACTGCGTTAGGCGCCAGAGCACGGCAAAATAGTTCACGAGTCAATGTGGCGCAAGTAAATATGACTGATACCTTTGTCGCGCGGCATTTACTATAGACTGTGCCCAGTTATTAGGTAAACAACTTCAGTTACCACAAAGGGTTGGCCCTTGATGTTATGGAGGCGATGTGTGAACGTGGGTTCATCCACGTCGGACTGTGCCGTACCAGCGAAACACCGACAGCAATGCGCAAGTTCACCTCGATGTAACAATAAACATTCAACTGCTTATGCGAAGAGACATTTCACTTTCGTGTTATACCGATTCCTTTGACAAGAGCGATCAGCCACATTTGCTGTCTTTTGCTTTTTTTTTTTTTGGGGGGGGGGGGGGGGGGGTAAAGTCCCAACTGCCAATAATTCGTCCGTTTAAGGCCCCGCGGACGTTAAACTTCAGTTGTTCGTATCTCCCCTTCTCTCGCGCACGATCTCGGCTTCACAGACGTCCAGCTGGCAAACAGCATAATGGCGGCAGCCCCTCAAAGCCCGTAAGTTTTTGGAAGATACGGGACAGCGGAGGCCGCACACGCAAAACGGCACAAGAATTAAGGAGCGCAGTTCCGGTTGTGTAGATGCGCGAGAGGGTGGAAACAAGCTGTTCTGCGACGCCTCGTTTGCTCTTCCCAGAAACGTTTGGAGCGTTTCTTTTCATGTGTGCAATCAAGGAAAGGTAAAGCAACACGGACAGAGTAACCGCGTCTTCGTTTACTGTTCGATGTGCATACTGTAAAACGCCGCGACGACGTCAGTGTCCCTGCATATGCCACCGAAAGGGAGCCTATACAGTAACTATAGAAGCAAAGTCGAAGCGTCACCTAACATCCGGACCGTGCACCGCATGAGACCGCACGAAACTAGCCCAGACAGTTTCACACGAAGGGGTTTATCAGTATGCTCTCCTGGGAAGTGCGCGTATATAATACTGGCTCATGAGCATGTTGCCACAGTTTATGCTAAATGACAAAGCCGTCAGCCGACCACTTTCTCGGCAGACTGGTGCATTAGCGGCAAATACATTGGCGCCGTGGTCCACAACACTACGCATGCAAACCTAAAGTTAGTATCTCTTGAAGGAATTAACATGAAATTGGACGGGTTAGGCACCGCTATGCCACCGGCACATCTCTCCCTTTGCAAGACGTGGCCAGACATGCTTCGCTGAGGTGGGCCTGTGGCATCGCGGTACCTGGCGTGCTTCTGGCTTTGCGTATCCGCACATTCACCAGCTTCAGCTCGGTTACCCCGTCCGAATACACGGAAACGCAGAAACCCTTCATTCTAGAAAGGCACTGCACTGAATTCGATGAGGTTTGCAGCGTTTGAATGATGCAGTTCAATTCTAGTGATTGTACGAAGGCAGAAGGGTTCTGCCTACGGTAGGCGGCGGTGGAAATGCCGCCCACTGTCGACTGATCGCCCTTGAAATCTGAAATGCGCGACTGAGGAACCTAAAATGACAATCGTGCGCGTGCAGCACCAGTAGGCCGCGCCGCCTCAAAAGCTTACGTAAAAAAGAAGTTAACAGACGGCTTTCTGACCTCAGAAGATCCCAACCTACAGTGCAAGCGCTCGAACACAAGCACCCTTGCTTCTGTTTTTATGTGCGAACCTCGACTCAATGCTTATGGGTTGCAGGCGACGGTTCATAGCTGCGAGAAATCTATGACTAGACATCTGCGTTATTTTTTTTTCCCCTTTGTTTAGGAGCGTCCACTACATTTCACCACGTCGCGGGGCCGCAATAGAGTGCATTTCCCCGCAGCAGACGACAGATAAATATCCTGCAGAAAAGCTGTGTGTTGTAAAATTCGAAATCTCTAAATTTACCACGTTAAGTTACCCCTCCCCCCCCCTGCCACTTTAAAAAAAAAAACGTCCAAATCTCAAGAATTTCCGGGAAGAACCTTGATGGCACTGTTTATGTAGGCCGTCGATTAAAGAATGTCGAATAAAGACTGTCGGAAATTGTAAATTTTCAGAAAACGAAACTATGAAGTTTACAACTTTTCACTCCACAATAAGAAAGCGCATAATCCTGCATACGGACAAAATGTATGCGTTATACAGAGCTCCGAAATACAGCAGGCGTTTGTGCGTAGGACTTTCGCAAAATCCTCGTTAACGTTGTAACAAGTATCGTGTAAACTGTGCCTATCTCAAATTTGTGCGCTCTAGGAGCTCCTGATAGACACAGTTCGCAAAGGCGTCGAGATCTATTTTTTACATGAACTACGGATCTGTAAACAGTCTGTTATTGTGTAAACAGTCTGTTAGTCTTAACACCTAAATATTCTGCTAGCAGCAGTTATTAGCACTTAATATATCCTCTCTCATATGCAAAAGATGTTACACAAATCAGTCCAGAGTTCGGACTCACAAATTCATTTCTGCACAGCTCCTCTTATCGGCAAGCGTAACGGGCATAGTACATACGTACGTTCACCGCTATATATATTTTAAGTTGAGCTCCCTGACAGGACAAAGTACGGAGCAGCAGAGCAGCTTCAATAGTATAATACGGATGCACTTCCGCAAAAACAGACAACAACCATTTTGTCTTCACGAATGCAGTGATTGTAGCTGTCACTGTGGCCGCATGTTCTAAAATGGACAGTAAAAACTCATGGCCGGAAGATAAAGTTCTAAGGGAGAGTTGACATGCCAGCGTGACTCAGAAGTGCCTGATAAGTTATAGCCCACCGCGTACATTACCGTCAAGCTAGAGCTCGGCAAGTGATTAAGACTTTAGCACTGGCTCTGTATCGTTTTTTTTTTATTCAATACACACCTACCGCATCACATAAAGTACTTTTTTCCTCGTGAAGTTCACGTTACAGACATGCTGCTTTGCACATGTTTATATGATTGGTGGAGTTCACCGTGCTTAAACAACCCAAGAGTTTCTTTTGCAATGGCGTGGCGCACGGCTCCCTATCAATTGCAATCACTAAGAGTTCTATAAGGTTCGCGACAACCTCATCAGAAATAATTTGTTTGTCAATTCCACATATAAAGACGCGGCTGCCGCGTCCGTAAATCAAACCCGCAACCTTTCTTGTATTCAGCAGCAAGAAGTCGCAAGCCAGAGAGCTAAATCCGCCGGGCAAATGTTCCTTAGGCGTTTTCCCTTTGAGTGTGGACCGTATTCACGTACATTAACAAGCCAGGAACCGCCGATTCAATCAACCAATCAATCAATCAACGAAAGAACTTTCATTTGCGACTGCGCTGACTAGTATTTTTGAAATGAGACGGCCGTAGGCGGGACGACTCTGACTCAATTACTAAAGCTGTGAGCTACTTCTCTACATAACTGTAGCGCAATAAAGATAGCGTTTAAAATAAACTCACTGTTGTTCATACGTTACTTTTTTTTTCGGCCAACATTAAAGAGGCTAGATTTCCTACTATGGGACAGACGTGCTCGAACATTAGCCTCTACAAGCGCAAGAGTGGATGCGCATGCGGACTTTTTTTTTTTCTTTAATTAAATCGGCAGTGGAGTAGCTACAGGACTATACCATGTTCTATAAAAGGCACACACTGTGCGCACGGCTTCAGCTCGTGTCCCTAGCGATTCAAGGGCGCGCGAAGAGAGGGGCATGTCGATGTCAGTGCAGCGGCCATTGTCGCCGTGAGTGAAATGCCACCGACGGCCCATTTACACACGCGCGCGCGAGGGTGAAAGAATAATAAAGAGACGGCGTGTACTCACGACTGTTGGCGCGGGCAGCATCGTAGTCCCGAGGCAGCAGCAGCAGCAGGAACGCCGGCGACGATCAAGGGGTCAGCCGTGCAGAATGGTGGTGGCATCAACAGCCAGCGAGAGGGAGCAATGGAAGGGGAGAAACGTGACGGGAGAGAGGACCGATTAAGAGCGCTTTCCAAAGCAATGCAGCGCGCGCGCGTACTGCGTGCCGCTGCGTATCAGCCGCGCAAGGCATGCATACCCGCGGGGGTCGTGCGGAAGCCAGAGGCGTGCTACAGCGACGTCAGCCAGCTTCCAGCACACCTGCGACACATTTACCGGGGCGTCTGCCTGCCTTGGACTTTGCCGCTATACATAACGGCCGCCACGCGCGAATGGCTTAATAGATGACTCAGCACGCGTTAAGGCTAACTCGTTGCGTCAACGAGCGGCTCGTCCGTGTGCTTTGTTGCCGAAGCATTTTTTTTTTTTTTTGCATCGCCGCACATAGCCCACAGCAAACGCTCTCGCGGCCTTTACGCTACGGAAGCGCTGCCGCCACCGCCACAGTGTCCCACCATGCACATGTCGAAAGCGTGCACATGCATACAGGCTGCGACACACATCCTCCCTGCTGCCTTCGCGGCTAACAAGTGACGTATACGATTCGAATGCTTCTAGCAGCAACACAGCTATAAGGGTGAGCGCAGTAACGGCTCCAGAGCTGGCTTCAGCGGTGTGTACAGCTATCCCGAAAACCGCGGAGACCACCCGGTCTGTAGAGAATACATGATGTTCCGCGGTCGGATCAATCAGCGACGGTGTGCGAGAACAGGAAGTGCAAGAATGAAATGAGGGCGAAACAAGACAGCATAAGTGCAAGAGAATGGCCTTTTGCAGGCATTTTTTGGCTGGAATTCCCATACTTGTTTGTGATATCAATGTTGATATGATTAATGCAACTACGCCAAGAGAAGAACTTTTGACATTGCTCGATAGTTACGGTTTTTCCAGCCTTATTCATGTACCAACGCGCATCACCTGCTCGACTGCAACGTCAACTGACCTCATCATCACTAACACTGACACGCGTGGCTCAAGTGCTGGAACAATTCTGTCCTACGTAAGCGACCACCTGCCCGTGTTTGCGTTTTTTCCTGCGCATAGCTCTTATCATATCACAGAAGAACCATTGCCATGCTATAGGCGAATCGACACCACTGCTCTTGACCGTTTCTTCGCGGCTATGAGCGAAATGACGTGTGATGATGTGACTTCTTTAAAGGATGCTAACGATGCGTATGATGTTTTAATAATTAAAATTAAGGCAATTTATGATAAAAGCTTCCCTCTAGTACATCCACGTAAACGTAAAGCTAAGAAGCCTTGGATCTCAAGGGAATTACTGTACAAAATAAAGAAGAAGCAAAAACTGTATGTACAGGTTTTGAAATCTCGGGATCTCACTAAACTGGAAAAGTATAAAAAATTCCGCAATCAACTGGCCAAGGAACTACGTACCGCAAAGCTTGAATATTACATTAATGTTTTTTTTCGCGTTTGACGAACGACAGAGAATGCAACTCTTGGTATCAACTAAAAACTGTTTTGAACTTGGGCACTAAGACTCGCATTGATAGTAAAACGAAGAATCGAAGAGTCATTACTAATGATGACTTTTCGAATCACATCAATAATTTTTTTTTATGAACATAAGCGCCCTTTGCTGTAATCTCCCTGGTCCCATAGGATATGATTATCATGCACCAATTGTTTCAGAATCTTTGTTCTTGCAACCAGTAACAGAACATGAAATAATAACCGTTTTCACAAACCTGAAAACTAGTAAAGCAGAGGTCCCCCCTCCCCCCCCCCCCCCCCCCCCCCCCCCAAGACGGTTTTCAAATCAAACCTTTCAAATTTGTGATTAATATACTAGCGCCAGTATTGGCAAGCATCTGCAACCTAACTCTTCCGGAATTTTTCCTAAGCAAGTGCAAATTGCCAAGGTAGTTGCTATCCACAAGGGTGGCGCCACAACATACTTAGCCAATTATAGACCGATTTCGGTTCTTCCTGTGCTATCCAAGGGTTTAGAGAAAATTATATACGTTAGATTAAATAAAGTCTTAGTAAAACACTTTGTGCTGTCCGACTGCCAGTATGGTTTCAGGCAAAAGAGGTCAACAGAAATTGCATTAATTAAGCTAAAAGAGCTAATAATAAATGCTTTCGAAGAAAGACAAATTGTGCTTGGAATTTATATCGATTTCTCGAAAGCATTTGATGTAATCAATCATAGTCTGTTACTACATAAGCTAAGCCATTATGGAATTAGAGGAGTATGCCTGTCGTTAATAGAATTCTATCTGAAGCACCGTATGCAAATGCTAGTCATTAATCACAGGTCATCCAGCTTACAGCATATTTTGTCTGGAGTCCCACAGGGAAGTATTTTAGGCCCTTTATTATTCAATATCTATATTAATGACATATTTCTTGCACCCGTGCCTGTCACTTTAATAGCTTAGGCCGATGAGTTCACGATGCTACTAGCCGGTAAAGATGAACGTGATTTATCGATGCAAGGTAATCAGTTTCTTGAATACTTACGCGTATGGTCTGAAAATAATTGTTTGAAAGTAAATGCCAAGAAAAGCAATGCTATAACATTCCGTCCAAAGAATAAAACTATCCACACAAATTTCGACCTCATGTTAGGCAGCAGTAAGATCGAAATCGTGCCAGCTGTCAGATGCCTTGGTGTGGTGTTCACCGAAACTCGAAGCTGGGACGTACATATAGATAATGTGCGAAGGAAAATGAACCTTATCAACGGTATTCTATGCCGGCATAGATACACTCTGCCAATGAACGTAAAGGTTCTGATCTATAACGCGTATTTACTTCCGATTATTAGTTATTGCCTAACTGTTTGGGGTACAACAACAAAACAAAATACACAGAAGCTAGTAGTTGCCCAAAAATGGGCAATCAGGTTAATTGCAAATCTGCCATGGAATTCCCATACTCATTCGAACTTTAAACAGTTTGGTATTCTCAGGATTAATGTTTTGTATCCATTCAAATTACTGTGTATGTACAAAAATGCAATTAGAACAAATAACGAACTTTTACTAACAGCGTTGAAATCCCATCATTATAGCCCCACGTACAATGTAAGACATCACTTACATTGGTGCCTACCCTTTTGCCACACCTTATATCGCAAACAGTCCTTATAATACAATGTGCCTCATTATCTCAACATATACTTGCTGTAAATAATGTATGTTTAGAAGATACATAAGGAAAACAGCTATCATCCATGCTTTTGGATTTTGAAATCACCCCTGTTACATTGTAAATAGGCATGAATTCTTCTACTGTAAGATATTTTAGGCTGACATTATGTATTTCAGTTCTCTTTTCTTTGTGTTTTTTGTAGTGTATGAACGCGCTACATATTGTTTTTCTGTTGAGAAACATTGCACGTAAATCTTGTATATGCCCACCCATTGCTGTTCATGTGTACTTGGAGCACTGGGTGCTCTAGAATAGAAAGTTTATTACTCTTTCACGCGGTACAGAGCAGTACAGGGAAGAGGGGACACTGGGCAAAAAGCTGCTAAAGGCAGCTTGAGAGAGCACCCAGTGCCCCAGGTACACATCCTTTTAGAAAAGGATTCCCTCGGAAGTCCTCCGAGGCGGGCAACGACAAGGACGCCTAGAAATTACGCGGGCGAATATTTCAATTTAAAATGAAGGGGCGCGCCCCTTCCCGTGCTCGAAGTATCGCCAGTGAGAAGTTGCAATAGCCCGGCAGCGCGCAACGGAAAGGGCGCGAACCCGCCTCCGGCATCCGCCACCTCCCAAACGTATCGCCGCTTCCTGAAACAACGACCACGGGTCGCTTCACGGATGCTGCGTCCTTGAGAGAATCTCGTTTAGTGGGATCTACGAAACTCCCACCACGCTTGCGTGTGGGCTTCGACAGAGATAAGCAGCAGCCCGTTATTACGGGTCCCGGCCGAGCACGCAGCGCATGCACGATCTTTGGGCTCAAGCGCTTCTTGTGACGATCGGCTACGGGCTGTCTAACTCGACTGTTCCTTGTGTGCGTGCTATGCGCATCCCTCCCCCACATGTTTCTACACAGTTCGCGAAGTTTCACTGCCGCACTTGTGCCATAACCCTATGCAAGAACGCGCACGGTGCGCGTTCTTGCATACAGTTACGGCACGAGTTATGGCACCTTCCGGTTAGTAATTGGAAGGTTCAGCTCTCCATAGCAGAGGAAACAACCGCACGAAGCCAACATACCCTATGAAGCCGAAGAAAGTGTCAGAACAATTACGTATTTCTTAATTCAAATTAAGGGAAGCGAAAGCGCACGACGAAAAAACAACTTGAAGCCGGTGGAACTCCCACGGTCTTCCCGTAGAAGGCTCATATTCTAGGAACATCGCGCATCCCACCTCACTCTTCTGAATTCATTATACCCCTTTAAGTGGATGCACCTTCGCGCTTTTCAATGTGCCAGCGTTGAGATCAGACCAGCTGCTTGAGCACGGTGTCGATCCCGCAAGCTCGAGCTCAGGTGAAGAACGCCAAAGCCAATAGATAAGGAGCCTGCAATGGATTCCCGGTATCCTCCGCATGACCAAGCGCGAGTTTCGTGGACAGTGATTTAAGACAATAAAACAGTAAATTTGAGCAACGCGCCGCAACGATGAACAGCACAGCAATGCGCCGTGCCAGAGAGGTTAAAGCTCACGCTTCCGCTGCACTCTGCGGGCGAACACCGATTAGGTTTCCTTTATTGTATTGGGTGCTCCTGTAAGCTTCGTTATTTCGCTCTCGAAAAATAGGCGAACGACGCTGCCAAGAACCGCCACAGCGAGGCGCGGTCAACTTAACCTTTCCTGCCTACCTTGGTTACGTTTTGTCGTTGTCAATGTCAATCTCTCCCCACATGTTTTCCGAAACCTTCGACGAGACACCTTGAAGGATCACGAAGGAGAGCGAACGCCACTTGCATGCCTGCAACCGCGGGCACCACGCGTAGTGGCTGCACTGGCTCATACCACGAAGGACAAACCGACGCATGAGGACGGCCGACGCCCCGCTACGCTCACGACGCGAAAGAAAACACTACGAACGCTGCTGGACGAGAACCTTATGGGCGGAGCCAGCAGCCGGTAACGGCCAAACGGCAGAAGCACGCCCCGCCGCCGATTCCCTCCTGGGTCACGACTCGGGCTACAGATATTCGGATGCGGATTTCTGGGAAGTCCTTCAAAATGACGAAGACATGCCGTAGCACCGCGACAGAGCGGCGCTCTCGTGAGCCCTACGGCGCACCGACCGAGTCCTCAAGTCCCCCAACAGCAGCAATCAGCGACGCGCAGTACTTTCGCACATGCTCCAGACAGGGCGTGATTTGCGTTCGTTAACAACCGCCAATAAACGAGAATGTAGGGCGGACAGTGCAGAAGCGGACAGAGCGATAGAAAACGCCGTGGACAAGAAAAAAAAAGCAAAGTCAGAGAGCAAAACGTCGATAGAGGACAGACGCCACCGACCCAAGGACGCCAGAAAAAAAAAAAAGCAAAATGAAAGAATGGAGGAAAAAAAACAAACCTAACATTAACATCACAGAGCTCACGGTGTCCACACAACCCGCCCCAAGCTTGTACGAAAAAAGAAAAAAAAAAAAAAAACCCGGCGACCAGCTAAGTGGCAGCTCTTACGGTATTGCTGCTGCTGGCTCCGGTAAGTTTATAATCAAGCGCCGCACGGCCGATGATTCGAAAACACGCGCTGTCTAGCCAAGCGCAAAAGCGAATGCACACACACACATGGCCAGCGGCATCGCGGTCCGATCTCTCAGTGACCGTGAACGAAATGCTCGCGCGCGCCGATCAGGCTGCCTTACGCGGCCACGCCCAGATCCGAACGAAGGAGCACGCTCGAAAGGCCCCGTCCGATGGGCAAGGCGGCGGTGTGCTGTGCTGCTGCTGCTGCTGGAAGGTCAAATTACGCGGCCGATCGTGGCTGTTTACAGGGGGGCACAACACCACCACGGTGTCGCCAATGAAAGGCGCCTTCTCCACGTACAACGCCGTGGACGACGTTTAATGCCTCCGGATCGCATTATAAGATAGTGTCACATGTAGTGAGATCACTGTGCTTTAGCCAAGGATTGCTGCTTTACCGAGTGCCGTTTCGGCGACACGCCGCTAGAACGTGAACTGTCAAACGAAATTAAACATGGAATAAAGTAACAACAGTGACAATCGCTAACCGACCGGTAAAAGTGTAATGTCGGGGAAAAAAAGGGCCTCTCACACACAAGACCGAACACACGCATTATTTTATCAGAAATGAGCGCTGGGCGAGTTGGTGTGGACGATGAATCTTAGAGGGGAAAAAAAAAAAATCGCGAAAAGGACGTACTCGAGAAAAGAAACAGCAGTTCGCAATGTGAAAATAGTCACTGCTGATTATAATGTGTTTGTTCTAAACACATTCTAATTAGCAGTCACTATTTTCTATATAACACGATTCAATTTATTAAAAAGAGCAACTCCTCAAGATGCGTTTTTATAGTATGAAAAGCACAAGAAAAACCCGCTTGTACAAAAAAAAAAAACGCACACATGTCAGCCGCGACAAAAAAAAAAAAGATTAATACAATACAGGTTTCTCACTTGTCAAATTCAAGATTCGATTATGAAACACGTCGTACAATGGGGAGCTTCGATTTTTTTTTTTTTTTTATTGTTTGGGGTTCATCGATGCGCTGCACTTACATTTAAGCACACGAAAGCTTTTGCATTTCTCCCCTTCGCAGATGCTGCTGGGACTCAAAACTGCCGCCTTGCTCAGCAACTCAACGCCAACAGGCGGCTGTTCCATCGAACACACATCCAATCCATCGAAAAGTGTTCAATTCCTCGTGTGACAGCCTTTGAATGATAACACTTGAGCGACACTCTCTCGAAGCGACATTTATTCGTCCGTCAGACAGGGAGCTAGCCCTCGAAATTGAGCAAATACCGAGCTCGCTCTATATATATATATATATATATATATATATATATATATATATATATATATATATATATATATATATATACACAGAGAGAGAGAACAAACGGGAGCCCTCACTTAGCTCTGCGTCTGTGTCCGCGTCCTTTCCTTCGAGCCGCCTTTCGGCGTGCTCCTTTCTGTATGAGACAGCACAATTTCAACGAGCGTAATTTTTTTATTTCTCGTACGGGTCGGTTAGGCAGTTACGTCGTACACTGAAATTCTAACTGAACAGAAAACACCGCACTTGCTTCCTGCCTTACATCACGCCTCAACTGCCAATTTTCCTAATGCTGAACTGTGACAAGCAAAGTTATTAATCTGAAGAGTGCCTCAGAATGAGTCCCTCAAAGCTTACGACACGACGACGATCAGGCATATGCCTTACACTGTACACGCTGGAGAACGACTTCTAGAAATATCTCATCCCAATGAATGTGCATCCGGGCGCATACACGAAGACCGACATAGAGTCAGTGTAATGATTAACAGACACTCATTAGTGTAAAAATGACCAATCTGAGGATTCCTGTTCATGTGAAAGTTAGTAGGGTGTCACAATTTATGGCAAATCCATTTTTTAGTAATCCGAAAAAAAAAATCGCACTTCATCACCAAATTTCAATGGCAATATCGAAGCATCGAACCGGACGCACGGGAAATGCACGCCTTACACTGGAATCCCTTACACTCCCGTAGCGCTAGAGATTCCTCACTAAAAGGTACTGTCTCGTTAAATAAGACAAAGAACAAACTCAGCGGGAATTCGCTACGTGCTGCACACATGATTCAATACAGGTGTGGCGCCGACGCCCCATGAAACCAGTCACCTGGCGACGAAGGTGACTCAAGTTCAGCCTGTCTGCACGGTACCGCTGCGCCGGTATACGCGGCTCACGCGCGGAATATTTCTCGCTCGGCAAACAGATACAATGCGCAGCAACACCGACGTCGTAGACGCGCCCACGGGGATGACTCGAAGTCGCTGCTTCATAGCTCGTTACAGGCAAAGCAAAGTTACCAAGGCAAAGTTAAATGAGTGAAAATTCGAGCTGCCGAATATACCAAAACCCGCAGAAAAAAAAAAAAAAAGAACCGCAACCGAACAAAAAAAAAAAAAAATAAAGCTCATGGTCCTTTTTGTACAGACCGTCAGAACATGAAGCCTGCGAGACTAACGCACGACCGCCCACAATTACATGTCTTCGCTTTCGGGCACGATTTTGCGATTTTCGCATTCCGAACACTTATTCTAGGCACATGCACGTTATGAAGAACTGTGCCGTAGCCATCCCCGCACATGTCAGCAGCAAGAGATGATAATTAAAAGGAGCAGTGCGGCGGCACTGGTAGAGGTGAAAATCTAGATGCTGCCACCGATCGATCGCCTTTCCAGGATATCAAAGTCAGCGCGCCTTGTGGGAAAATAAAGGGACATCTCTCATCGTTAGTAAGTCCTCGAGCGCGCCGAGAGAATGCCCGGCCCCTCCAGCGAGGCGCGGCGCCGAGAAGCGCTACGTCATGCAAAAGTAACCAGAAGATATCGATCGCGAAGATGGATCCCAGAGTATGCGCATCGATGTGACACAGGCCGGACGTCTAGGCATGGCCGAACCTATCGTTGGGTTATAGCGGGGTACGACCACTGTCTGTTCCGTTCTGCTGACAACGGTCGGGCCAGACGCGCAGTTTGTCAGCAATAACGAAACAACGTTTAACGCTGGTTGATTACTGGGGTTTAACGTCCCAAAACCACGGCATGATTATGAGAAACGCCGTAGTGGAGGGCACCGGAAATTTCGACCACCTGAGGTTCTTTAACGTGCACTGACATCGCACAGAACACGGGCCTCAACATTTCGCCTCCACCGAAATGCAGCCGCAGCGCAGCGGCCAGGATTCGATCCCGCGACCTTCGGGTCAGTATCCGAGTGCGTTGAATGCTGCCATCGGAATGCGTTGCCAGCGCTTCCACACCGCTTCATCGCGAACATACATTTGGGATCCCATTTTTAGGTTCCACCACTTCCTTTGTTCGTATCCGCGTACCATGAATTCAGCGGCTATGACCACTACCGCCTGCTGCGGCGGCTGCATTTCGATGGAGGCGAAATGTTGAGGCCCGTGTGCTGTGCGATGTCAGTGCACGTTAAGGAACCCCAGGCGGTCGAAATTTCGGGAGACCTCCACTACGGCGTCTCTCATAATCAGAGCTGGTTTTGGGACGTTAAACCCCACAAAACATACGACCACTACCGCAAAGAATGGAAAATGAATAAGGCTATTGGAGTAGCCAATAGTAGTACGGAAGTACGCACGTTCTCTGGTTTATTAAGCAACCGCCATGCCGATCAGAATAAATTGCAGTAATGTCGTCGGTTAAAGATATCTTAACACGATTACAGTAATCAATATTTCATTCTTAAAACGGTACGTCTCGCAATACGGGTGTCAAAGCGCACATCTCGACGATGCACTAACTTTAAGCTTATTCATTCGCACCTCAACAAACAAACACGCCAGTTTCGATTTTTTTTGCCTTACCCCATCCCCTCCCGTCCTCCTCCTCCCCCGCCACAGTGGTATACTGGCTATGGTACTTGTCTGCTGATCTGATGGTCGCGGTATCAAATACCGGCTGCGACAGCTGCATTTTGATGGAGGCGAAATGTTGAGGCCCGTATAGTGCCATGTGAGCGCACGTTAAAGAACCCCGAGTGGTCGATACTTCCGGAGCCCTTCACTACAGCGTCTTTCAATCATATCGCAGCTTACGGGACGTTAAACCCAGAAATCAATCAATCAATCAATCAATGAATCAATCAATCAATTCCCTTCTCACTCCTATTTTCTCTTCTTTCGGTAAACTATTAGCCTATGAGCAGCGTCAACCTCGAAGATTCCAAACTACTTCGTACGCTCTCCTCTGTAGAGCCGCACGCGCAAGCGTAAAATAATTTATTCCTGAAGACCAATGGACCACAGTGACGACCTAATTTAAGAACTTGATTACATTTAGTGTAGTAAGTACATGCTCTTGATTCTTTAGGTCGCACGACCTTGTTTATATCAAGTGGGCTGTTCGAGAGTAGGATGACACACTCCGAATATCCACCGCGGTCAGACAGTTGTTTGGTCATGAATTCTAAAAACAAATGTGGTGCGAAAAAAAAAAAATTCCGTGTAGACAAAAAAAAAAAAAAGGGGACTAGGCGTGCGATGCGACGGGCTATGTTACTTTCGAATGACCGACGGTGCTACCTTGGGCTGTTACAGGAATTATTTCTCAGTGTTGTATGTCGTGACGTCAAATTAACAAGGTCATGACGTGCCGGATAAATTTATAAGACGGCCTTCATTGATGCATATGAGATGAGCTTATTGTAGCAATAATAATTTCTGGGGTTGTACATCCCAAAACCACGGTATGATTGATGACAGATGCGTTAGTGGAGAGGTTCGGAAATTTCGAACCTCTCTGCAGCTCTTAACGCTCTTTTTTGTCCCATCCGTTTCATTACTGGCTGTATACTTACTGGTAAGCCTCCTAGTTCTCTTCCTCCATTGTGAGTCAACGTTCTGCATGCCTATACAAATAACTGAATACTTTCGCTGCCCATCTACATTCTTTCATATTCCTCAATCTCTGTTCGTAGACCATCCTCAACGACCATCCCATATCCCCCTTAACAGCTTCATTTGTGGTCTTCCCATGGGCGCCCAATGCGAGACGTCCGACCGTCCTCTGATCCACGTCCAGCCCTGGTTGTACCTCTGACCTCATGCACACCGCTGAGTTTCCGAATGTAAGTCCTGGCACCATCATTACCTCGCACCTGTTGTAACCCCACGGCGCTCTATGCTTCATTATTGCGGAATTCCTCTTTCCTATAACTGTCATAGCTTTTTCTTGTACTTTATGTATCTTCTACGTATCTAAGACTTCTATGTATCTAAGACCACGCATGCACCCATCCTCTGGCGGTAAGATCGCGAAGCACTTTGAAATGGACATGGCTTCCGAGATCGGTGCGCGTCGACATGCGGCACGCGCTATCCGTGCGTTCCTGACAGATAACGCTTTGCCGACGATGACGTTAACAGAAGTGGCCAATAATTTTACATATCGCGGCACAGAACGTGACTGCACACCTGTTGTGAGCACAGGCATTTGTCTGCAGGCTAAAAAAAGTTATGCGGCGTCTTTCTCCATGTGGTTGATAACTGTAACCGGACTAACAAATCCGTTAAGTCCAGATCTAAAAGCGCACCAACGCCGCCTTCGCCCCGTTCGATGCGCTGCTCAGAGCATTTCACCGGCAATGATGCACGGGGAGTCGTACAACGACCCCAGCTCAATAGGTGTCGCCATTCCCCGCGAGCAGCTAACACGTCAGCTTCTGTACAGAATCGCGACTTGCCTCCTCCTACTTTAAACCCTCGAAACAACGCGCATCTAAGCACCGCACGCAATTTAAACGCCGAGTGTCAAGGATAATGTGTTCTCTTCCCCCTCTTCCTGGCGCTGTTCTTGCTCAAACAGCCTTACGCCGCTCGGGCATTTATACGAATCTTCGTCAAGGAGATGTGCCATAAAACGCGACCCACCAAACCGACCGTCCGCCCGCCCGCTAGCTCATTCGTGGCGGCCCACACCTTCTTCCGTGTAGGCATGCGTTGCCACCACTATAAAGGCTCTCCAGCGCAGTTTGGGTATGCGCTGCGGCCAGCGCATGGTGTTAGGGCCCGGGGGCTGTTCCGACTGCCACGGTTTTTCAGACATTCACCGCGCTATAGTTCTGAGCGTGGGAAAGTGTAGGCGGAAAAACAGCCGGTACGTGGGTGCTGTGTCTGGCCGCAAAACATGCGCTAAGAACCCGGTTAAGTTATGGCTAAGCATTGCGGCGCCCTCGAAGCGACGGCCGTCCGCTTCAGACCTGTAGCCCCGTTCCGATGGAATTCGCTCATCCACAGCTATCAGTGCCATTGGCTTTCGCTTCGCTTCAGTAACAGACCACAGACGATAACAAAGCGTTTGCTTTCGATATCGATCCAGCACACCCCATGTTGCACAAGGGCGTGAACGTATCAATCACCGAAGTTTCGGCAAAATTATACACCTTTTGTCAACGCCCGAGAGAGTCAGTATTTTTTCCGAAATCGTCAAACCGCCATCTTATTCCACGCGCGCTTATGCAATGGTTCACTCATAGACTCCTCGATCATTTTCGAGGAGGCTATGGTTCATTCCATCAGCGTGCACTCACGACGCGGAGGCCCGTTTAAACAGAGCCAGCCATTCGTTTCAAGCTGCGCTCAGAAATGACCCTTCCCGCTTAATGAAGTCAGCTAAGCTGAACTTTCTCTCACGCCTACAAAATCACGCCTGCAAAATAAATGTGAATTGTTCGAAAGCGCAATTCTGCTAGCACCTTTGTCAACATAGTTACACGCGCTGTTCCTGAGATATAGTCGAAAGATAAGGTTCTTTTTCACACACACGTGTGTGCGTGCACACACGCGAACAGGTGACTGTCGCTGTTAATATGCGCATTCGATTCGAAAATGAGGCATTCGAAATTTTTGACTACAAGGATAATCGGAAAGATGCTAATGCGATCCAGCGTTATTGCCGAAAATGACTGATCTTCCTCGCTCGCCACGAAAGCGTGATGGCGGCTAACGATGATCGCGCCAACAGGCACGTATACGTTCTGTCGCCGCCATGCGCTATCACGATAAGAATATTCAGCTATGTAGTACTTGGCAGCGCTGTTGGAATTCATGTAACCACGCTGATGTAACCCACGCTTTTAAGAGGCAACCAAAACGTGCTGCTCTGTCACTCGCAGGTCAGAACACTTTGCCTGCATGCCATTCGCATTTGGAACCGTTTTAAACATCCCGAGTCCTGCCATGCCATTTCACGGGTAGGATCACCTCAATAATACCTCCAACATTCTGTAAAACACCTCGAAAACGAACGGCACCAGATATTTTTTTTTTTTCTTGTCCACCCGACACAACGCGTCTGATATGTGCGAAAACGTTCGATCTCATACATTTGGCTCGATAGGACGATTCCGGAAAAGCAAATTAAGCGATGATCGCACCTACATGTGTCATTTTAGAAAAGTCGATTTCATTCATTCGAGGAATCCGGCGAAGGCCGCAACCCTCCTCCCCCACCAAGAAAAAAGGAAAACAAGAGAGAGGGAGCGAGAGAAAGAAATCAGGGCCATTCCACTCTGGGAAGGTGGGCGACCAGCAAAGCTGCGTGGTGTGGCACGGCGGTGTCGCTTAAAGTTCACGCCATTACATAAAAGAAGCATTGCACCGTCGAAATACCCCCCACCCCCCACCCCTTTCCCTCCCATCCCCATAACGCCAAAGAAACACTTGGTAATTTTAGCATACCCGGCATTCCGCTGTACGAAAAAGCGTAGCGGAGTAGCGGATAGCGTTGCTTGTCGCCGCCATGTGGGGGGCAGCTGTAGGTGATAAAAAGAACAAGCAAACTAGTAATCTGTTTTCCGAGATTCCAGCATGCCACTCGCTAAGCCTACAGCATCGTTAATTTGAGCGTGGCTCTCAGAAACGGTGTCGAATTGTCACAGATGCACTTTACTGTGGAAGCTTCATGATACAAAGCTGAGACGAACACAACCGCCAGTTTGGAAATTGGTGGCTACAAAACGCACGACGACCACTCGAAGGGTTCGAAGCAGACGACATAAGCTGTTAACACACGGTATTCCGCTATGCGCAAAGTGCTATGCGTATAGCATTTTACCGGACACGCTAAACGTCCCTATTACCCGAAACTCGCCGTTGGCACCGGCGAAAGCGACAACGCTGTCGCCGCAGTCTGGTCACTTGAGCTCAGCGTCTCTCGTGAGCTCGTTATTCCTCGCCTGTACCACGGCCGCTCAGTGATCAGACCAACGTCGGAGCTGGAATGACCTCAGCAGACGCGGGCGTGATTTCCCAAAAACACGTGGCCAGTAGTGTGATTTGACGCGACAAAACCTGACACCCACTATCGCCCTGCTTCAACGGCCCTAAGCTGCGCGTTATGGAAGCCCAGGTAAGAACAAAGGTGGCAGAAATTTCTGGAGCACTCCACTACGGCGCGCCTCAATCATATCGTGGTTTTGTGATGTAAAGCTTCATCAATTATAATTACTTATCAACGCCCCTTACGCTCGGATTTAATTTTTAACAGCGAGCCTGTTTAAGCGCTCCGCTGAACCGTGATCAATCCGCGTGAAATTATAAAATCAGAGCGCGTGCACTTCGGTGTGCATTGCGCGCACGCACATCTTTCTTTTGTGCTCATGATCTCATCCCACTACTACATAACGGCGAGTATAGTGTAGTATAGGAAGGGGGTGCGAAAGGAAAGTGATGGTGAGGGGAGAGGGTAGAGCATACTCTTGTGCAGTACATAATGTAGCAAGAGTGGGAAAGAGAGGCAAGGAGGAATGACGAGGATGAGGGTAGAGAATAGCAGATTTGTACAGTACAATGTAACAAGGAGTGTGAAAGGGAGCTGAGGAGGAATTATGAGGGTGAGAAGGGAAAGGATGAGGGTAGATACAGTTTTACAGTATAGTGTAAAAAGCGGGAAAGGGCAGTAGAGGAGGGAAAAGTGGAGGGGAACGCCACCAGCTACACGGTATCCTCAACGTTGTGAAACTTCAAATCGACCGCATTCGTTGTGTTTAAGCCTTGCGCGACTTCTCTTTCGCCACACCCTGTCGACCTACGCACTTTGGTTCAGAACCCATGCAGGGCTTCGACGTAAGGAAATGGCCCGTCGGGGTTACATAAAAGCGCTGATGTCGCCGCTTGCATGAGGCAAATATCGTGGCCCTCGAAAGTACGGCAGTTTAAGCGTAACAGCCTTGCTTTTTATAGGAAAGCTGAGTGTAGAGGTACTTTGTGAATACGCGGACCTTCCATGACAACTTAAACGGTATCTTCTACTGTAATGTTACTGCAAAAATTAGTCGCCCTATCCTACGTCAAACCGCCACTGAAAGCAATTTTAACTTCGCTAATATGCGCCTTGAAAGTGGAAACAAAACAAAATAAAATGTATACAGGCGAAAAATGCTTAGCGGCTGTACAAGATAACACCGCCCCGTAGAAGGCCAGCTAGATGACGCTGTGCACGCTCCTTCCCATCTATCCTTCCATTATCATCCATTACAGCAGCAGGACCAAGGACGAAGTGCCCAAATGAGGTAGCCGAGTATATTAATTTTACTGCGTGCAAACTGACATGCTCGCAACCGTTCATAGTACGTATACGCAGAACGCGACGCCACGTTTGCACTTCACGCGATTTGCAGATTTTAGGAACTCGTCTGCTACGCAGTGAGGTCTACCGAGCGCACGGGCTGCCGTCCGTTATCAAAGCCGAAGCGCTGCTCCGGCCACACAGGCTCTTTTTTGTTTGTTTGCTTGTTTGTTTGCGTCCCGGAAGATTTTTCGACAACCAAGTTACTCGTACCTCGCTTGTGGAGTACTCCACGAGCGAAGTACGGGTAACTTAACCCCCTTTGTACTACGAGTAACGACCTATACATACGCTGTACGTAGCGGCAGTGTTTGTACATGCCTCAAGAATTGTCTTGTCTGTTACCCTCACCGACCTGTCCTGCAACGTACTCCGCACGACTTTTCGGTGCGCCATCTCCAAAGTGTTAGCAACTCCACCGCTCTTTGCGTGATGGTCGGGCTGTGATCCTGGCCGAAATGGGTACGTGTACGTTTATCGATCAAGGAAAATGTTTTAGGGTACGCCTCTACTGCGTGGTTGCCGGAATCAAACACAGGGATGTGAAACGTTTGGTGGCGTTTCTTTTTAATTTGCAGTTGCAGACAGCTTCCTGCATAATTTTACACGCGTGAAGGCGCCGAAGAATAGCAGCGTGGCGATTAGAAAAAAATATTCATACACGGTTCCCCTACGACACCTGCTCGTACTTAGCAGCCTTTAAAAAAAAAATAGAAGCAGAGGCACGACCCTCTTCGGGGTCACAGCGCTGCCTGTACCGTACAAACTGATCCATACAGCAGTCCATAAAGCACTGCCGATATACTATTATATAAGCTTAAACAAAGCATATATATATATATATATATATATATATATATATATATATATATATATATATATATATAATGATCGCATTATCTCGACGTCTAGCACAAGGCGCCACAACTCTACACAAACTCTTGAGCGGCTCCAAACAACCCCTTAGCACCCCAAGGCAGCCACAGCATGACCATGAAAATAACAAGGAAAAGCCAGGCGCGGAGGGCGCGGTAAAACGCCGTCCGTGCCGGTCGTGCACCGATCACCACCACCACACAGCCATGCACCAAAGTACCACCGTGCATGCAGACCAGGCAAACCACTCGCAGGCACCCGGAGACCAAACCTCATGTGGCCAAGACGTGCGTCCACAACGAGTGGCACTCACCGTGTCTGCGACTGGAGTTATAACTGGGGTAATCTACAGGCCAGGGTAACGAGCGGGGGTACATGTATCGTGTCCGGGCAGGATGGCGGGCGAGCAGGGCGGGGAGGGGCAGACCGCCCCCGAAAGGAAGAAACACGCCGTTAATGACATACACACACACACACACAAGGGGGCACTCGCTGCGACTTCGCAGCATAGGTCGGCATATGCACTCACTATAGTACCTATTAATCGCTGTACACTAGCTTCACTGGCGTCATGTAGTGCGCCAGTAGCGAGGACAGGTGTCAGGGGACGCATATGAATGGCAGTGAGTGGCCAGGCGAGTTTTGAGCGGACTTGGCCATGAACAGGAGTGCCGCCTAAACTAATGATTCAGGCGGCGAGTTGGAAGTGTGTGAGTGCAGTGAGTGGAGATGAATATGACCGTGACAGGGTGGGTGCCAGTAAGCGTGAATGCCAACAGGGATGTGTGTAAGTGCACATAAGCGTGAGTGAGTGTACATCCAGCAAGAACACTGGTGAGAGAGTGTGAGCATCGACTTATGCTGCCGATCCAAATGCCACCGGCCCAAGGTTTGCAGTGTTCGAGCAAAGCTGTCAGGGGCCCCGCAGGGAAGTACAACATATACACTCGCGGCACCACTACAACGGGATCACAGCGCGACACGCAACACCGGACAAGCACATGAGCCTCGGACAACGCTCTATCGGTTGGTTAAATCGCACAGGGTCAACTCAGGTGCACTCGCACGATGAACTTATTTCAAGGACACGCAAAACACGGCACTCCTCGCGATCATTACCGTGAAAGGGTACGACTCTCAACGAGAGGACAGCCTTATTTCCAGCAGTCCAAGTTGGATACTGCTTTACTAATCCAGCAGCCAAGAAACCTTCAGCGTCGTACAATGCGTTAACAAAGAGCACCACAAGCAAGATGTTGAAAGCACCGTGCTCTTGGTTGCATTATCACTTAGGATACATGCAATTGAAAGAAAAAAAAAAAGCGCTACACACCAAACGTGTCACTGAACCTCACCCCTGCGGCGGCTGCATTTCGATGGAGGCGAAATGTTGAGGCCCGTGTGCTGTGCGATGTCAGTGCACGTTAAAGAACCCCAGGTGGTCTAAATTTCCGGAGCCCTCCACTACGGCGTCTCTCATAATCAGAACTGGTTTTGGGACGTTAAACCCCACAAATCAATCAATCAATCAACCTCACCCCTCCCCCCTTTCTCTCTCTCTCTCTCACAAACTATGTTAAAAATAAAAATCGGGAGCATTAGTATACATAAACATCATGCCGTTATCGACGCGTCAACATTTCACAATGAAAAGAAGGGAATTCGTTAAAAGCCGATTCGCAAGTTGGCGATTAGCAGCACCGACGGCGGTAAGAACGTTCGGTATCAGCACAAACGTGTCACGTGAAGCAGAAATTTCGCGTGCATAGGTCGTCACGCACGGCGATATCTTTTAAATAATATCTCGGCGTCCTTTGTTCCAGAAGAAGCAAAAACAAGCTCGAAAAACGGTGATGTTGGCCGGATGTCACTTAATTGACGCATACGCGATAAACCGAAGCTAATAAAGAGCATTAAAAAGGCGTCGAGGTTCAGCTTGCAGATATGAATCTGATTCACTGACCCACGGCAGATGACGGAAAATCAGCTCATCTTATTGAGGCTCGCGGTAGCCCCAATTACAGCGCTGTCAATAACGTCAGTGCACACGCGACTATATTCTGTTTTCGCGTTCCCGCAAATGCCATGTCTGGTCATGTCGTCGTCAAGACAGCGACAGACGACGCCCATCGTCACGCTGTTGCAACTATTTAAAAGTTTGTCACCGCCGCAGATGAGCTAAAGATATAATTAAAAGAGCGGATTGCATTTTTTTTTCTTCCTGGAGCTGCAATGGCGAACACAACGCGAGCTTTTACGCCAAAGTCGCGTCGGCGACCAACACATTAACAGAGAACTTCAGTTTAGTGAAACGCAAGTTTAGCTTGCCGCTTTACAGTCATGAGATGAACTGTTTCCCGCCACGGTGGTCTAGTGGTTATGGCACTCGGCTGCAGATCCGAAGGTCGCGGGATCGAATCCCGGCCGCGGCGGCTGCATTTCGATGGAGGCGAAATGTTGAGGCCCGTGTGCTGTGCGATGTCAGTGCACGTTAAAGAACCCCAGGTGGTCAAAATTTCCGGAGACCTACACTACGGCGTCTCTCATAATCAGAGCTGCTGGTTTTGGGACGTTAAAACAAATCATCAGATGAACTGTTTGGGTCATGTTGTGTTTCATGAGCAGAACGAACCGCGTGACTCGCGTGTTTGGCTTGCACTGTTGCAAATGATGACGATCAGGCGATGCCCTCCTTCCCGAAAAGTGTCCCGCTTACGACATAAATGTACCATTGTGAGCAATATGAAAGGGAACACAGGAACGCGTGGCAAACAGCCTGAAGCCCAGGTATCGGTGATACATGGCGGCAGCCGTCAGAAACAGAGTGGGGAGGGAAAGGCCGTTCTAACAGCTGTTGGCACTGTTACCGTGCGGTTGTATGTAAAAACTGCAGGACTTGGTATCGCACCAAGCGCTTGCGTGAAGAAAAAAGAAAGAACGAATGAAAAGGAAACGAATCGCTGCATGCCACTGCGACAATTACCGCGTCTTATCGAATATCGGACGATACCGTGTTGTCGGTGAAATGGCGTAAGTTGCTGCTTTGTAGAAACGCCAACATGATGGGAGTGCCAACAGTTAGGGGAAGAGCGTCCTCCTTTCTACTTGGTTTTTCAAAGCGCCATCGGCGCATCGCTGACTCGATTTTGAGGCAGTTTGCCGTGCGTTCGTGTGTTCCCTTTCATATTGCTCACAATAGTACCGAATATACTTTAACTTATCGCTTCCCATTTCTGGCTATCTTTGTCGTCCCTCTCGAGAATACTGTGCGCTGCAGAGGCACAGTCGACGCGCGCCTGCAGCATTAATTTTTTTGTTCCCGAGTATCAGTTATGGAACAGCGCTTCTTGATATTTCACCGACCTGAACGTCACCGCAAGATAGTCTGTGGATAGCACACTAAGCAAGTTTGCGTTCACGCATTACATGCGTCTTAATAGAGGCGTACGTTTCCCATTCAGCTAGATGTGGGCGACGCAACCGAAGTCGCCGGGGGGTAAGAACGGAGAGGGAGGGGGAAGGGTTTGCGCAGTTACGTGACGTATACAAATTAAATCCCTCAATGTTGCGATCGAAAATTCCGCAGTTCGTTTAGCAACATTCAATCCTGTATACAGTACAGACCAAAGCTACCAATTAGGGCTGGTAAGTATACATGTCGTAGGGGGCGGCTCTCCCTCACGTAAGTGACGTCTTAAACGGACTGGAGAGCCATTTTTGGACTTATAACCGCAAGGGTCTGCGGGTAAAACGCCGCGCTTACACGCTCGCGTCACGATCCACCGTCTCTCGAGTCGCCGGCCCACGGCGAACAGCCGCCGCTTAGGATCACGGGAACCACAATGCGGTAACCTTGAAAACATTAATCCTCTTTTTTTTTTTTAACATGCAACATTCTTTTTTTTTCTCTCTCTCTCTTCTAAACTGAAAACGCCCACCCATTTCGGGCTCGCCCGTCGCTTCGCTAAATGCTTGACCTTTGTGCAAATAATCTGCCGTGGATGGCTTTTCTTTAAGGAAGAAAAAAAAAAAGAACAATATGAAACGCAGAAAAGAGGTTTGCGGCTTGGTTCGGTTGGAAGGAGCACCGCGGCGTGGCGCAACTGTGGGCCCAGATTACCGCCGGATCTCGCCCGGGTCGAATGTACGCGGCGTGAAATTACTCCGCAAACAGAGCGTGGCCGCATAAAGGCACTCCCCCTCCCCCCCTCCCTTATGCAGCCTCGATGCAGACAGAGCGGCGCCCACGTATATGCACATGCCGGTACATATTTCCGAAGGCGAAAAAAGAACAAGAGAAAGCGCGCCTGGCCCGCGGCCAAAAGAGAAACGCGACATGCGTGGGCATGGGAGAGCAGCCCCTTAATATATGAAAGCGCGCAACCACCAATCGTCCCGCCGAGGGTGCTCCTCCCTGTCAGCGGACGCGTGCCAGCTTGATGCGCAGATTCAATTCTGCCGAGCGCTTAAAGAATATTTCCCGGACAATCGGAGGCAAGTGGGGTCACCGGATGAACAAATGCGGACACGCTGCCACGAGTGGCACCGCCGAACACACTTCGGATAATCGCGTATACGTTTAAGAAGGAGATTAGGCGAACAAAAAGAAAACCCGGTAAAGGCGAAGAAGATTTAACTTTTTTTTTTTTTTTTTTACAAATGCTGGGTACTTTTGAAAAAGTCTTCGAAAAAAAAATTGGGCGCCGTATTTCCAATCCGACAGGTCAAAACTAACGAAACGAACCAGTCTACCACCGAGTTACGCTCTTAAGTCTAACTGCTATTATGAGATACGCAAAACCTATGCACTGTTCTTTAATAATAATAATAATAATAATAATAATAATCACAAAAGCCCGCGGTTTTTGTTACATAACAAACACCGAGGTATAAAACTAGCGTCACATTGGCTACATGCGGAGTTCACCCCGATCGGGCGTGACTGTATAGTATCATTTTCTGCACTGAGCAGCGCCATAAACAGAAATGCGGCAGCCGCGGCCGAAATGAATTCGAAGGCGCGACTTCGTGCTCATTAGGAAACGCGTCGAATGGCGTCATACCTCCGTTGGTGAGACTATAAAATTTCAGCACCGTTTCAGTGCTACAATTTCGTGAAAAAAAAAAAAAAAGGATTTTTCGGTTTCACCCACGCCGCGGTGACGTTCTCGCTAGATGGGTGTTTGCAACCGCAGTACGGTAACAATTCATGGCGTTTTACGTGCCAAAGCCACGATATGATCATGAGGCATACCCCGTAGTGGAGGGATCCGGAATAATATTGACCATCCCGGATTCTTTAATGCGCACCTAAATGTTGTTTTCTGCATCTAGAACCCCTGCTGAAGTGCGGCCGCCGTGGCCGTGACGCTATCCCAACTGCAGTATACTATGGTGCGTTCTCTTGTCTGTCAGGCCTAAACTGTGCGTCAAACCCATTGCGGACGTTCACCTGTATTTGCAATGGTCGGCTGTCCGGTCACTATACTGCCAGCACAAAAGCATGCCTACACGTTTGCACATGTATATGTAACGGTAAGATCAACAAACATGTCCTTCCCACGAGCTTGATTATTATATGATGTGCCGGTGTTCCTGTCGGAAGATGCGCAGTAGTAACAAAAGGCAGAAACTGCGAGATCATTGGCGCATGCATCATCCAAGCAAAAGGTTCAAATAATATACGCTGATGCACCCTACCCGCTTGCGGCTTTGTTTGCTCGCTTGTCTTGATATGATGTACGCAGCTCAAGAAGATAACCCCGAGGTCATCACTCTCAAGAGCGGCAGACAACGCTACAGGGACCATGGCGAATTGCTACTTGACCAGGTAGGTGCTACGAATAACAGCCGATTACCTATTTCGAATCGGGTGCTCAATGCTTCTTGCAAATGTAACATGCGGCGCAAAAAAGCGATAGGTTATAAAGTCGCCAGGATTTCTCAAGAGTGCGTAGCTTCAAGTGCATGAACAAGGACTAACACTCAACAGCCGACACTTCCCGATGATCTCTGCATTCATTTTGAGCAAAGTGAAAAGCGCAAGCACGGACCGCGCGTTATCGGCCCGATTTCTCTTCGCGCGACGTCCAACGACAGTTCGCAGGTCGGTTGTGCTGGCGTCGTCTGCAATGCCCGCCAATGGCGCAGGCTCGCCCTTGGCGTTTTCTCCGCTGCCGCACGCCGACGTCAGAGGTAGCGAGTATTTTAATCTGCCCCAGAAACGCCTATCCCCGTCGCCCGCTGCGGCGGGAATTTTTGGCAGCGGATACGACACAATATAATCGGTGCGAGTGATCGGACGCGCAGTTCGAGCACCCTTTTCTAATACGCGACAAACACACACACAAAAAAAAAGATCATGGCGCTCATAAGGGGCCACTGAAAGGAAATAGTAAACAACTTTTCATCCCTGAAGCTTTCCTTTGAAAGTATTGTCTTTCGTAAGACATACAATGCCGATTAATGGCGCGCAAAACGAAGGTATTCAATTTCTCTTTCACGAATATCGCCCCGACACCGCAGCACTGGAAGGTCAGCGTAAAGTCAGTAACTGAACCCGCCGTGAAGCGGCTAGGGCTTTGGCTTGCGAAGCCCGAGGGCGCGGGATCGAATCCCAGTCACGACGGCCGCATTTCGATGGAGGCGACGACTTCGGTGCACATTAAAGAACACCAGGTGGCCAAAACTACTGCGGAGGGAGCCTTGCACTACACGGAGAGTGCCTCACAGTAGGGAAATTTAGCGTGTCCGGTAAATCGACTTTGCGTAGAGCGGAATACCCGGTGTAAACAGCGCATGCGCAAACATGGGCGGCCGCCGTCTGCTCTCTAGCCCCCAAGTTACTCACCGTTATATTTGCCTTAGCTCTGTATCACGGAGATTCGACGGTAAAGTGTCCGCGACAATTATACACCGTTTCTGAGAGCCGTACCCACCTTATTGAGGCAGTGGGCTCACCGAGTGATGATGATGTTTGATGTTTCATGGCACGTGGGCCATTTGTGGCTGCCAGAATCTCGAAGGGCAGATTACGCGGGTTGGCTTATTCTATTTATCACCCATAGCTGGCGCCACACCCTGTAACGACTACGCCTTCGAGTATATACCGAATCAGCGGACACGCTGAAATTCCCTAATCATATATAGCTAGTTTTGGTACGTAAAACCTCCATCAATCATTATTAAACTCAGAGATTGCATGCAGTTGTTCTCCCTGATTACAAGCCGCTTTAGCACTAGGAGAAAGTGATCCGGCTTCCTACGCCGAGTATTTGGACAGGTTTCGTATTAGGTCATCTTTCTTGACAAACAGTCCATGCTATCCGACAACAGCGGAAACCTGCGAAAACGCCCTCCTCGTTTCTGACTCATCCAACGACACCAAGGAAGCGTCAAACTAATTTCTGGAATTTTACGAGGGAAAACCAGATATGATTATGAAGCACACCGCAAAGAAACCTGACGAGGTTAACCTCGTCAGATTTCTTTTTATTTGTGCATGGGTGTTTAGCAGCCTGAATAACATCCGAAAGATTTTGCGTGGAGAAACAGATTTTTTTTTTTTTTGTCGGCCCGAGGCTCAAGATAAAAGGAATACTAACGCGATAAAAGGAATACTGTCTGCCTGCGGCTTAAAGGAATAGAATACTAACACAAATGATTTTAGACATTTTCAGATTACTGCTCTAAATAAAAGCACCGATGCCAAGAACTTTAAAATAAGCATTGCGGTGCCTCGGGACACAATTAATACACTTTTAATACAGCTACCTTGACCCACTCTTGGTTTTGATTTCAAGGTAGTGGTATCACAGTGACATGCCAACACAGTTGGACATAGGCGTAGACTACGTGGGAATAGCAACTCGTGACGGAGTCACAGCAAGTCAGTCAGCTGCTGTCAGTTGCACTTGGTGCACGCTAACAACGATGACGTCATTGTTGTTCAACAATTCTGACAGCGATTTTGGCGATTTTTAGGCAATTGTGTTCACACATCATCATATTGTCCATTGCGATGCTGAGACTTGCAGATGCTGAGCAACAAAAACTTATTTTAAATAAAATTCAAATACTTTATACGTGTTTCTCGCCTCTAGTGTGTGTGAGAGCGTTAACAGTGCATGCCAAGAACATGGAAAATGTCCCTTTTGCGCTGCCTCAAAACCGTGTTGGTACTACTTTAAAAGCGACACAAAACCTACCACTAATGAGGCCACGAAAAGCACCGACAAGCAGAAACATTAAATGATAAATAACCTCATAACGTTGAATTAACTGCCCCGCCACGGTGGTCTAGTGGCTAAGGTACTCGGCTGCTGATCCGAGGGTCGCGGGATCGAATCCCGGCCGCGGCGGCTGCATTTCGATGGAGGCGAAATGTTGAGGCCCGTGTGCTGTGCGATGTCACTGCACGTTAAAGAACCCCAGGTGGTCCAAATTTCCGGAGACCTCCACTACGGCGTCTCTCATAATCAGAGCTGGTTTTGGGACGTTAAACCCCACATAACAACAACGTTGAATTAACTAACAGTTGTTGATGAAGCAAAAGAATAGAAGCACAAAGCTCACAAATCTTAACTCTGCAGCAGACCCGTAACAAGGAATTTTTTTCAGGAAAAAAAAAAAGGGGGGGGGGGGGGTAATTGAAGGCCTTGACTATTTGATAAAAACATCTATTCTCATTATTTATTATTTTTTGTGTAAATCACAGTATGTGCATTAAGTGACTTTTAAATGCAATGTTATAAATAGGCTTAAAGGGGTCGTGAAAAGAATACGAAGATGCCCTGCTGTAATTTTCGCGGCTTCAATATACATTGCGATTCCGAAATATTTCGGCGAAATATTCAGTGCACGTTTAATAACGTCCGTTTGAAACCCCAGCGTTCTTGCGCTCCCGAAGCGACTGTGCGACATTACGGGCCGGCATGGTACTATTCGGTGACGTTTCGGCAAGATAGTTTAAGTGTAATGGTGTAGTGAACGAGCGTTTTCTCGAAAAGAATCCCGATTTACTTGAAAGCTAGAAAGAAAGAAAATACTTGGAAACTGTGCGGTGCCGCCATTCAGAAGCAAGGCTGCAGCACAATTTGTTTTCCCATGGCTTCGGAGGGCGCGAATCTCGGAGGCCTGGTAGCGACTAAGATGACGTCAGCTGCCGAGTTGAGGGGAACGCACGCAGTGAAACCGAAACCGCGTTTTTTCTCTCTCTAAATCAACCCACACGATGCAACGGAACAATGCATCATATTGTTGATTGGAGGGTCACGATCCCGAATACACACTTAGTAAAAAATCTTTAGAAAACGTTTCACGACCCCTTTAGATTTTGTGTTATTAGCACCACACTGTTGTTAACTGCCCCCCAACCAAAATTTCAGGGATGGCCCGGTCCCCTAGGCCCACCCCCCCTTCGTGGCTATGGGCCTGCTCTGCACCAAAGTACACCTTGCAGTTCTGTAAATTGAATCATTTAGGGCCCCTAAAGCTGGCAAATTCGGTATGCAGATGTACAGCTACCATGAATTTTTTGCAATGTTTACAACAATCTTTCTTTTTTTTTTTTTGTAAGGTTGTCTCCAAAAGCATTACTATCTTATTAGTGGCACATGCGGAATTAAATAAATCAATTTCACTCACTCAAGATCTCACAACAAAAAATTCTGGGGTTCTATGTGGGAAAACCACAATATGATTGATAGGCACAGTTTAGCTGAATCTCCAGACTAATTTCAACAGCCTGGCATTCATTAATGTGCGCCTAAAGTATATGGGTATTTTTACGTTTTGACAGACATAAACCAAGAACCAAACATGCGGCTTCATGCTAAGCGGTGCAACATATTCCTTAAGCAAATGTGGTAAATATGTAGAATATCATTTCACACCAAAAAAATTTAATTCATGTACCTGACCGTTTTCTTTCTAAAATTTTTCAGTATTCAATAATCTAGAAATACAAAATTCGACAGTACAAACAAAACTTGTAGGTGACCCTAATCTTTGACTTAGGTTCCTGTTAGTCACATTTGAACCTCACAGGTCCATAGCCAGGGGGGGGGGGGGTTCCCTAGGCGCTGGGGACCCCTCCCAAAATTTTGGTTGGGGGCTGGTGTTCATAAGATAGTGTAGCTCTAATAACATAAAATTTAGGCCTATTAATAATACTGCATTTAAAAAGTCACTTATTGTACACTGCGATTTTTACCGAAAATAATGAAAATAGATGTTTTCCTCAGTCAAAGCCTTCAGCGAGTGGGTCCTCACCGAAAAAAATTACTGCTACAGGCCTGGAACCTCAGTGGTGTTGTGAACTTCGTGTCACTTTGGGTGCACTACCCACATATCCAATGCGGGTATGAGTTGCACGATTCTTTCTTCCTATCTATGTGTGGCTAACACCTGCATATCCAATGCATGCTCAGCCACACGTTTTAATTTCATTTAATTATCCTGGTGATATGCCTCTTTAATATAGAAAACCTATGCTCTAATGTATCGAACATTACAACTCTTAACATGTCCTCTTTTAAAAATGATATACCCTTCTACATTTTACTTCGTAACTCATTTCGTGACACATGTTTAAGTTGGAGGAGGAAAGGAGGTACTGCACAGAAAATGCCAGCGTCATTTGGTACTCATGCCACTAAATAACTGAATAAAACAGTTTCCCATCACAACCATGCGATACAAATAAAAAGCCATCCCAAAGCTACACACACAGTATGTGTATCACAATTCCATCCAAAATGATATGGTCCACATAAAAATATCAAAGGCAACATGTTTCATGGGACGCCACAAAATTTAGTTCCTTTAAATATGTTAATAGCTAGTCATATCCCCTGTTATGTATGTTTCAAGGTGGTGGGAATTTTTATGCATGGAGAGCATAGCTTTCTTCTTTCAGTGCTGCCAGCACAACAAATTGCTTTCTGCATAAAATGGTGCCAATTGCATGGTTTCAAGGAAGCTTTTGCTTATAAGTTAACACAGAACATGGACTGAAGAACAGCAACAAAGACAAAGTTGTAAAGCCGACTCACCTAAAGAATTACTCTCCCATGTTACTATTTTGGAACCACTTTACCTCATAGGGACCCCAATTAATAATCTACATAATCAAATAAATCAACATAAAAATTGAACAAGGAGGCAACCAACGCAGTTCGCTGCCCCAATTTCGTGCTGTTCTGTTGACCTCTCACAGAGGCCTAGCCTTTGCATCCTCCTGTAACAAAACCCACATCATATGTAACATGATGAATGCAGTTCGCTAAAGACTATGCAGGACAGGGAATGTTGCATGAGCCAACGTTTCAACAAGTGGACTTGTCTTTGTCTTTCGGCAGATGGTGACTGTCTTAGTCCTTTGGCAGTCGCCGTCCTGACAAAGACAAGTCAACTTGTCGAAATGGTGGCTCCTGTGACATTCCCTGTTCTGCATTGTTTTTAGCATAGGTCGGCAGTGTAGGGGAAGACTCACTCACTCACTCACCCAAATTTTTCGAGCATCCGCACTCACTCGCACTCGCACTCACCTCCACTCACACTAACTTGCACTCACTCGCACTCACCTCCACTCACACTCACTGGCGCTCACTCGCACTCGCACTCACTTCCACTCACACTCACAAGCACTCGCACTCACAAGCACTCACTCGCACTCGCACTCACCTCCACTCACTCACTGGCACTCACTGGCACTCGCACTCACTTCCACTCATACTCACTGGCACTCGCACTCACTTGCACTCACACTCACAAGCACTCACTCGCACTCACACTCACCTCCACTCACACTCACTTGCACTCACTCGCACTCGCACTCACTTCCACTCACACTCAAAGGCACTCACTCGCACTCACCTCCACTCACACTCACTTGCACTCACTCGCACTCGCACTCAGTTCCACTCACACTCATTGGCACTCACTCGCACTCGCACTCACCTCCACTCACACTCACTTGCACTCACTCGCACTCGCACTCACTTCCACTCACACTCATTGGCACTCACTCGCACTCACTTCCACTCACACTCACTGGCACTCACTCGCACTCGCACTCACCTCCACTCACACTCACTTGCACTCACTCGCACTTGCACTCACTTCCACTCACGCTCATTGGCACTCACTCGCACTCGCACTCACGTCTATGAAATGAGTGCGAGTGAGTGCACTCATGAGTGAGTGCGCCGACCTATGCAGGCATCTGCGGCAAATAGAGTGACACGAGTTTTTCCTCCTGAGTAGAATAAACGGCAGCGGTGCCAGTACACTGCGCAGGTTTCACCTGGTCGCCGACCTAACTCGGCACTACGCGCACCTCTTCAGTCGCGCGTACATCTCGAACTGTGAGCGCTGTCTAATGTATCAGAGACTAGAACACATAGTATTTCGCGATTGTCCCCCATTCGTGCCACAGCAGTAGACGGCGGCCACTAGGCTGGCTGATATGGGAGTACAAGCAATAGATGAAAGCTGTATTTCACCCTAAATAGGGGACCATACCGAATTACCAAATGCTACAAGGTCATTTTTTCAATAGAAATGGACTGGATGCTAGATGTTCGGTACCACTGCGCAAAGTTGCGGATTATGAAAAGCGACTATTAAACTTAGATGCAACTAAAGTGGCTTCTTTTCATTATGCGACTATTAGACCTTTATCATAATCTTCGAGTGCATTTCCCTGCACAGCATATTCGTCCGACTAATGGCGGCCCCTGTCACGTTTCAAGTAGAGGCGAGGTCCCAGTTACCCGTGCTGGGGTTTGACTATTGCCAGTGTTTATGTCAAGAGAGCCGGGTCGACATTTTCCGCGTCACAGCACATTGTTTTGCAGAAGTGATTAGCTGCCATAAGTTGGGCTAGTTCGTATCAAGCGTAATGAAATATGATTACTGGCGTCCATGTCCCCTTTGCGCAAGCAGTCATGTCTTATGTATGTACGGATCACCCATTCTTATCCCCATCCTCATGCTTCATCACTCTTCTTCCACTGTTGCGTTGTTCCCGAAGTAGAGTAGAAGGCCAGGGCGTACTAGATCAGGCCACCCTCTCTACCTGTCTCCAGTGTATTGGACTTCAAGTACGCGAGTATGTAGCTTCATTATGAAACTGAGGTTGCTTCGATGTAACGTTGCTCGCTGTGACAGATTATGCACTGCATTGTGATGTCGTTCATTATAACGATTATGTTAATATTTCATGCGACATTTTCTTTGAAGGTCACTTTGGTCAGTATTCATTGTCACTTGATTGATGCTTTTGGTAGTCTTTTCAAGCTTGCCTCTTTAAATCAGCTGATGTCCTAGGCAAATTTTCACTTTGATACCTGGGTCATATTTGAGTTCCTTTGTTCATACTCATTGATTTTATGTGGCGAAGATACTGCATAACATGACTGAAAGCGGCTATCACACAGTCATCCATTATGCTGTCTGTGCTCATATAACAGGATGCGCTGCTCTCATGCTGAGAAATGCATTGTCGTTTGGCTTTTGATTATTGTTACTAGTGCGCTTTCTGTAAGCCTCTAGTCGTTAATAAGTTCCAGATATATTTAAATTATTTCTTCTGCAGTTCCTTTTGAACATTTGTGGTTTTATTTTTTTCGCATTTCTCTTTTTTTTAAACTACCGTAAGTTAGTTTCTCAATGAAATATTGAATAAAATGTTGTTGACGTCATGATCATTGGCAGTGGGGCCTCCTTGTTAGGCCACTTGCCAAGAAACTTTCTATCCTTAACTGTAGAAAGATATGTCGCTACTGTTTTTGGTAGATTTGCTTCATACTATACAAAGTACAAGCTATATTGATTTTTGTACGGATGACAACTAATTGTGACCTAAATGCTAAGACTGATGAAGCCTTTGCAGACAACTGTGTGCCTACCTTACTGCACTATTGCTCTGTTGCACTCAATGCTAGTGCTTTGACCCACCAGAAAAAAAAAAAAAAAAAGAAACGTTCCACGCAAGTGCGACACCAGCGCCTCTTCCTAGGACGAAAGTATCCAGCTGGGCTGGCACCAACCCCCACTCTGCAGCACCCTAAACCTTATGGTACAGCTGGTAACGTAGCAGGTCGCAGCTACTACCATAAGGCAGGGACGACGTCCGTGGATCGTGAGTGCCCCCCAAAATTATTATCCCGTTGACACCTTCAGAACCACAGAGTTAATGCCTTAGGGGTGCAAAAAATTCTTTGGCGTCATTTGAACCCCTAAGGCGTTAGCTCTGAGGTCACATTATCATTTATATATTCTGAGGGTGGCAACCAGACCAAAATTTTGGTGGGCGCGCCCAGTTCCCGAGCACGATTCCTGCTTCTTTTTCAGATTACAGCTAACATTTCAGGAACAGCTTTTCGTGCAAGCCTTTGAACGGATTCAGAAATCCCGGAACATGGGATTATTGGAGTCTCCTCGAAGCCGTCGAAAAGACCAGCTTTTTGAAGACGCATGTGCAACGAGCCGGACATCAGACGATATACGACGCATCCAGGACTAAGGCTTCTTACGCGTGCCGTCTGCAACGTTAACGTCTCGGATATCCGTTTCGAAGTCGTCATAAATCCTTTGTATGCTAGCTGGGCAGGAGAGTACCAAGACCGTGGCATGTAAATCAAGCCGCTCATGCCATACATGTCATGATTTTCATGTTATGACCTGTCATTTATGTTCGTCATGCAGTCATGTTGTGCCATACTGATTTTCGTATACATCCCATTAACGAAACGGCCCAGGAGAGCACCAAGACCGTTTCATGTAAATCATGCATGTCATGATTTTCATATAATGACCTGTCATTTTATTCGTCATGCAGTCATATGGCATAGCGATTTTCATATACAATCCATTAACGAGACGGCCACGGATACATACATACATACATACATACATACCACTCACACTCACTCGCACTCACACTCACTTCCACTCACTCGCACTCATTTCCACTCACACACACTGGCACTCACTCGCACTCGCACTCACTTCCACTCACTTGCACTCTCTCGCACTCGCACTCATTCCACTCACACTCACTTGCACTCACTCGCACTCGCACTCACTCCACTCACACTCACTGGCGCTCACTCGCACTCGCACTCACTTCCACTCACACTCACAAGCACTCACTCGCACTCGCACTCACTTCCACTCACACTCACTGGCACTCACACTCACTTGCACTCACACTCACAAGCACTCACTCGCACTCGCACTCACTTCCACTCACACTCATTGACACTCACTCACACTCGCACTCACCTCCACTCACACTCACTTGCACTCACTCGCACTCACTTCCACTCACACTCATTGGCACTCACTCGCACTCGCACTCACTTCCACTCACACTCACTGGCACTCACTCGCACTCGCACTCACCTCCACCCACACTCACTCGCACTCACTTCCACTCACACTCATTGGCACTCACTCGCACTCGCACTCACGTGTATGAAATGAGTGCGAGTGAGTGCGAGTGAGTGCACTCATGAGTGAGTGCGCCGACCTATGGTTTTTAGCGATCTGTTCATTGATTGAAGCCTCCATCTTCCCCTGAGCTTCTCTTCTAGTTTGGATGATGAATGCAGGTTCCACTGAATCGGCCGTTAAAAGAATTCAAACCTCTGCCCAAACAAGTAGAATGAATGAATCAACGTGTGAAAAGAATAAAATTAGCCTAAAGCAACAGTTATCGACTTGATTCGGAGCCTCCCTAGTTCATGCGTGCCTGGAACTTTTCAAATTGTGAATGTACACTTAACGTATGAGATTATTAATGTGCTCGCACTTTACGAGTAGGAGCAACATAACATGCATCAGTCCCGCCATGGCGTTCTAATGGCTATGACACTCGTATGCTGATCTGAAGGTCGCAGGATTGAATCCTGGCCATGGCGACTGCATTTTGATAGAGAGGAAATGTTGAGGCCTGCATACTGTGAAATGTGAAAGCACATTAAAGAACCCCAGGTGGCTGAAATTTCCAAAGCCCTCCACTATGGTGCCTCTCAATCACATTGTGGTTTTGGGACATCAAACTGCAGAATTATTATTAGCATAGCGTGCATAATAACACAGTAGGTGTGAATCTTCCTCAGTCATCTGGTTCAAATATACGAGTACTCTAAGGCGCATCCCTGCTGTCCAAGGAAAGGAGTTCAGCCAGCTAAGTGGATTGGCTGTGACACCTTTACGTAAAACTTCCTCTGTAAATTGTTTGTGCTACTTGCTCAAGAAAAGCGAAACAAGCAATATGAAAACTAAAAAACATTAGCTCCTCAGGTAAGAAAAGCTCCAGGGAGGAGGGGGGAGCAGCTGCCCCTTGAAATTGCAACTCCCCGCTCACTCGAAGGACCTCTCCCATCAGTTTGCCTTCCAAGACAAAATACCTAATGCCAGTGCTGTCGTCAGTGTGATAACTGCAACCCCACAGGTTAGTTCCCTCAGCACACTGAAACAGTCCCACTTGCTTGTGTTCCAATGTTATGGACAACAGTAGTTTTCATCTTATGCTGGATGAACATTGAAAGAATAAGTCCATGCAGCCCAGTTCTTTAATGTCGGTTCTGACATGCCCAAAACACAATGTGATGACTCATGTTGTCGTGGCAGGCTCATTTTTACTACCTGCTTTTAATGTGCATGCAAGTATAGAAGTGCCTTGATTTCATACAAATGTGGCCCCAAAGGCCAGTTATCAAACCTGGGAGCTTGAGTTCAGCAGGGAATCACAAGCATTACTGCCCGAAATAGAGTGAAAGGAGGTCTTTGTGCAAAGCTTGAATACTAGCTGCTAAGCAGTAAACATTGCAGTAAACATTTTAATTTTTGTTTGTATAATACTCGCTTGTCATGGTGGTTTGCTGACATTTTACACAAGCAAAACTTTACGTATGACAGAAATCTGGGCTAGCTGAGCTTGTACTACTTTATGCATTCCTAGTGTTTTTGAAGAAACTTCAGAGAGAGGCGACTGACAACAGGAAGGTTCTATTCCTCAACACCCAGTCCTGTTGCCTCTTTCTGAATTTTCTTCCTGCTCCGAAAGTGCTGAAAATGCATAAAGTATCGCGAGACATCATGCCTGCGATTTAAAAAAGAAGAGATGCCAAGCGCTTCGCTTACAAAACATTCAGTGTTCCACGCTAGTGGTAAAGCAATTACTCCTACCCATATAAATGCCCACGACTGCATACTTTGCTACGGTGAACATCCAACACAGCACACACTGTTATACCTTTTTCTATTACAGCATAAAAATGAAGAATCGTAAACCATACAGTTTCTCGAGCGACGAACGAAAGCTTTCCAACGTGAAATAAGAAAACGCATCCACCCAAAGCGACACGGATCGCGACGAGTTGCAATAAAAACAACAAAAACGCACATTGCGTAAGGACATAAGTCAATGCGACAGGAAGTATACGCTTAAGTGCACACCAAGCTGGTTCGCACAGTATGCTCGCGCGCGCCATGCACACGCGACACGAGAGGCAGACGCGCGTCGCTATGCTGTCACAACGTAGCCACCGCGATTTCGCCCCCGTTTCCCTGCAAATACTGTTCGCTGGATGCCGACAGCTACCAGTTTCCTGCGACGACACGCTCCCATCCTCATTATTATCGTTCACAGGACAAGGGTGCGTGAATCATGCTCGAGCAGTCAGAGTGCAACCGACGCTCGTTGCCATGGCAACTAGGCTGCCATCACCGCTTGCCTCAGCCCCGCCAGCCACTGCCCCAGCATAGACGAGCGAAGAGCACGCACCCAGTCACCGACGTGGGCACAAGCCTCGCCCCTAAACGGTATCCGCTCTCGCGGTCTTTCCTCGACTCCGTAAACAATAAGACATCGCCGCCTTTTGCTCATGGTGCCCATCCGGTCTCAGCCAACGTCCGGTCCACAGACTTGCTTCGCCGGCAACGAGCCGATAAGGCTCCTTCCGCTACTAAATTCCTTCGACGCTCATTATTACAACGTTATTTTCTACTCTTCTCACCCTTTCTTCTTTTTATCTTCCAACATTCGCACAAATATTTCACTTTCCGACAACCTCGCATTTGACAGAGAACGCAGCCCGCCAGTCGACCTCGCGAACCAACGTACAACGAGAAAAAATGCAACAGAACGAATTAAGAAGTGCAAGGTAAGCTTCGTTAGAAGGCGGGAACTTCATTTACCAACGCGCAGCGCGCCGCTCCTTCAGACTGCTTGTTACGAAAGAGACCGCAGAGCGCGGCAAGCGATGAGCCTCTTCCGTTGACGTTTAATGCACCGGTTGCAAACCGCTCCATGAAACGGCAAACGACGATAACTCGCGTAAGAAAATCAGCAATTTCAAACGCTCCTGTTACGCATCGAATGAGTTTCGGAGCAATGTAACCAGCACAAATGCTTCAAGACATGACGCGGCTAAAATCAAATAAAAATCAAGCAACGGCTGCGCAGTGTTCAGTGGAAAAGCCCGGATTTCAAACAATAGCCGGGGTCTTGCACACTGCTGAACCACACCTAAGAAGCGCTTCGCTGCAGGAAGCCATCAGGGAACGTTCTGAATGCAGCTGACGCTCTTGGTGTGCTTACTTTCGTGCAAACACCGGCGCGACACCTCATTGAGAAGCTTCAAAGTGTGCGCACTTCGCACCCATTCTGACTCGATAAAGCGACTAAGCCTAATCGCCTCTCCGATACATCTTTCAAAATCAAGCGGCAGCCGAATGGCGTTTACAATCGAAGTAATAAAGCCATCGGTGTGCTATACGTTCGTGCACGTCGAGAAGTCAAGCGAAGAGGTGAAACAATGAATGCTCACCTGTCTTTTGCATGTTGAGCGGGGATAACCTGCCACCACCTTCTTTCACACACGCATGCGTACCGAAACCTACGAAACCGCCGAAACACAGAGCAACCACAAGAATACCCTCGAACCCATTTCATTAGCAACGAGTTGTTTACACAGTTGCTACAATGATTGGAAGAGCACAGACATCTCATAAAGCCATGGAGTTACTCCAGGAGTTTCTGTAGGAAAAGTGGCAAGCAGCTGGTGACTTCCACAAGAAGCGCAATGTAAGATGTAAAAGTGTCATAAGTGATACAATATGGCGCTAACGATACGGAAATAATATGTTTCATGATTAAAGATCACGTGTTTTTTGTTTTTTTTTTTATCGCCCACGAAGCCGACAAAGTTGACGTGTTCGATGTCCGAAGCGCCGGACGTGCCGTTGCACAAATATTTTTGTACACTTGGCTAGAAATAGAGCTCAAATACTTATGTTGTACTAATAAACATTAGAAGTACAACACTGGGCTCAATAACGCTCAGGAACGAAAAGGAAGGAACTGTCCGACTCCACATGTACCCAACCTTTGCAGCTTCTGTGTCATGCACGTTCCCCTGCCACGTTTTCTATTTTCTAGAGGGGCCATAATAGCAAAGGCGGTCACTTTTTCAGGCAGAATGACAGAACACATGGCAACGCGTCAGCACATTTTCGATGGAGGCGAAAATGTCAGAGGCTCGTGTACTGTTCATTGTCACTGCACGTTCAAGAACCCAGGTGGTCAAAATTTCCGAATCCCTACACTACGGCATTCGTCTTCTTTCTCTTCCATTCCCTTTCCCCTACCCATAATGACGCTGAGCCGGGCCACGGGCGCTCGATTAGCAACGCACGAGGGCCACCACGTGCGTTTTTATCCAGCGGCCATGGCCGGGCTTCCGACATGGGCTGCAGAAAACAGCGGCCTTTCCGTGCCCGCGATGCATGGTCCTGGTGGAGCTTCTGGAAGGGCACTCAGCAGCGAAGCGGGTGGAACGTTTGTCATGTTGGAAATGTATGCTCGCAAGTATCCATGTTTCGTTTGCATTACCAAATTCTCTGTGTCAACTTCCGTGATGTCCACTGCAGAGCTCTTCAATCGTTTGCGCCTCGTTGGAACACTGGAACCATGAGGTTGGTTGAAACAAAGTTACGGGTTTTGGACATTTCGTGTGAAAACGGTAGACGTAGATCCAACGCAGCGCAATATAGCAGGGCTGCTTTTTTTTTTTTTTTTGACAGTGCGTCTGTAGCCCCATTAGGCAACGGAGAGCAACTACTGCCAGTGCACAAACAGGCATTGGCCTGTTAGATCGCAATCAGTTTTTATATCTTGTACTCCAGTCTTCCCTGCAATGCGTCAGAAAAATGAAAGAGGAAAATGCGCTCTAATAATTATCTAACGACTGTAGCACACTATCACATAAAATAAGAATAGCGTTTACATCAGAGCGAAAATAACTGATAACTGACTAAAGAAACGAAACCAAAAATGCACTATGTCTTTCGTTCGGCAATGTAGCGTTAGCGTTAGTGCTATCAATATATTCGCCATGGAGTCGTTCCCGCCTGAGCTTTTGGCGAAAATCTTTAGTTTTTTAAATGGTAAAGACATTGCCTCCGCCGCTCAAGTGTGCCGCTCGTTTTATGAAGCGAGCCTCATAGAAAACATCTGGCGAACACGATGTGCCCAGGGTAAGCTTTCCGGCGGCGACGCGCGCTTGTCGCACGTCGGTCATCACGGAGCTGTCATGTATCGCAGGCTTTGTCCGTATATGTGGGCCGTTGAAACGATGATACATCGCACCCAAGACTGTTATTTCTGAAAAACACTTAAGTTAGAATGGACATGTGGTTTCAGAGCTTGTCACTGCTTCGACGTTGCTGGCGTCTTTTCTTCCTTTGTTTTCTTAAAATGACAGTTTTCACGACAAACACGAGTCTCTTCCACGTAAATGCAGTGCGTAGTTTACTAGTAAACCACATTTATGCTGCACACGACTGTTTGTACGCGTACTGCAATCACCTTCATATCTCCCTGGGACAAGAATGCCGTGGTGTTGCATTTTTATCAAACAAACTTGCATTTAGGACCTCAGTATCGGTGGTCCTTCTAGAACGTGTAGTTTTGTCCTTCGCACATGGTCACTGTGGCCAACTCTTGGCGTATTATAATGCATAACATTCGCTGTGCAAACGTCGTGCGCAGCAGTCGTCGACAGGGATACGTTTCAGTTGATAGTATGTTTGTTAACGGCAGCAAGAAATTTTGTATTCTGAGATGTCAGCTTTGCGAACACAAAGGCAAGCGCGCGCAAATTTTCTTATAGAAAGGCAAGGGGAAAGCTCGCCGCCAGTATGCTGTTTACGAAGAAAGTTTGTGTTGCATCAAATCGTAGCTTAATTATTGGCATTTTGTATTGAAGTCGTCGTTCAGAAAGTTTATCCGCATGTGCGTGCGTGCGTGCGTGTGCGCACGCGCGAGGAAGCAACCACAAAGGATCAGCAAAAAACTAAATTGAAAAAAGAAAAAAAGAACTGCCAGAAATACGTGAAATGCCCACAGTATCCAAGGTGAAAACATTGCAACTGGAAACAGATGTGATAAGTTCAAGTGACACAAACTCGGTAGCGCAAAAAACACGGACGAAGAAAAGGAAAACACAGACAGGCGCCACAACTAGCCCAAACAAGAGTGTTACTGAAGTTCAAGTGGTTTATGGTCAAATTCGCAATGGGGACCAGCTGGGCCCACTGGCAACTGTTCCCCACTGAGAATTTCGCCATAAACCGCTTGAACTGGTCTCAAGTGGTCCCCATTGCTACTGGCCTTATATATGTGAGGTCAGTAACATGGGGGTGAAACTGTTACCCCTGTTACACATATGTGTAACAGGTATTGTGAACAATGCCGAGCTAGAACCGTACGTTACTATAGTGGGATTCAAGACAGCAAAAGGTCATTCGTTGCCATCGCATGTGATCGAGTTGGAAACTACTGGCCGCCAAATCTGCAGGTCAGGTCATACAGCGGAAGCAGCTTTATGCTCTGTCTGGGAATCTTCTTGAATGCCTTCTTGGTGACATGGCAAACTCTCGCACATTTCGTAGGTTGTGTACATATTTCACCACCTGAAAGCAATTGTATTTACACACTGTTAGCAAAGTTAAAGAAAATCACCACTACAAACATGTAACACTACCAAGAATTACGACTTCAATGTCAAAGAGCCACTGGTTTATACTTAAAAAGTGGTGCAACTAATAGTTCAAAATAATGCTGTGTGCACTGAAAATAGCCTTTTTCTGCTCCAAAATCGAGTAGCAGGAAGCTTTGAAGCACTTTGAGTTTAAAAATCCATAGACTTATGCATCGTACAGTGCTGTGTCAATAACATTGTTCACTGTACAATGTTCCATGTTGCCAAGGTGTCAAGCCACTGGCACAATTTCTGCTTCCAAGATGGAGAACTTGCACCCCAAATATAATTGTGACGTACTCGCCTTCAAGTGCTAGCATCGCCACCAAGGAAAGCAGCGCTGTTCGTTCGCTCACATGGGACCCACAAACGTGTTGTCATGAGCAAAAACAGTTGTCATGAGTTGGTCTGAAGTGTCATCTCTTCCACGTTCAACACTAGTTGAGCATAATTTAACTACGCAGGTAACAAGTATCCACCTGTTCCTCTTCACAAAACATCACATCGTGTATCACTACAGCACAGCGGCCCGCACGTATGCCTCGCCTTGGCTATCCACATGTGCCCTATGAAACTTGCGCACAGGCGCTTCTGAGTTTTTTGTTATGCATCTTGTTGTCGTAAGTAAATATTGCGGCATTTGCCCATGGTAATTTTAATTTTTGAATATCTTTTTGCGCATGCATTTATTAATTGTTTACTCTTTTTGTTCGAACATATCGGATACGAAACTAATAATGGCCGTCAAGGCAACTGGTTAGGTCATGGTTCCTGTTGGTGTCCAGATGGGCGTAATGGAAACCAGTTGCCTCTCACTTCATTTCTAACTGGTACCATTTGGCCGGCAACTGGGACCACTTGGAATGTTAATGGAGCGAGTTGATTCAAGTTACTTCCAGTTGAAAACCAGCTAGATTTCCAGCTGTACATACATTTTCACCTCAGATGTACCTTGCCCAGTGAAATTTGCTTTTATCCTGCTGGTTAGAGTAGACATTTAAATAATGTAGATTTGGGGCTGAGGTTGGTGCTTTATGAGATGAGGCCGATTACGTGCAGGAAAGCCATTGTTCCACATACGTCTTGGAATAGGTGTGTATCACTAATTATGCAGAAAACAGTTATTTTCGCTTCAGGTAGAGCGCTGCCGTTTCCTTTCTTCCTGCACTCTTTTCTGTTTTTGGAACAGTAAATGAAGAATGCTTTACTTAAACTGCGCCTCTATGTGCCTAAATTAACCGTATGCGGATCTCTAAATGAGAACTGCACATTATGAGCCGCAGTTCCCATGTTTTTTGTATATATTGTTCAAGCAGTCAGATTTAGTGATGTTGCCTAAATTAACTTATGCTGTGAAGTGCCAGAATGCAAGAATCTTAAGTGTTTATGGTAGAGTATGTGCCAGTATGCAAGGCAGTGTGAAATTGCTGTAAGTGTGGAAGCATTTAGCAGTATAATTTGACAAATTTTTCTTAGTCTTGAGCCTGTGTGCCTTGCTTGCGCCTTGTTTTGTGCTTCTTTCTTTGTGTACTCTAAACATTCACCATGCAAGTGTTAGGTGTCGTTAAAAGAACTGAGCAGCTTACTTGACCGGGAAGGTTCTTTGTTATCTTTTTTATTGTTCAATTTAGGAAGTTGGCTTTGTACGTAGAGCAGTCTTTTTTTTTTTTTTTTGAGTACATATTTAAGGCTTTGATGGGAAAAGTTACTAATCTGATCACAAATATAACTGCAATTTCTGTATCATACAGTGCATGACATTGCTTGCAGAAGAATTAGGAAATAAGGAGTAGAATTAGGACATTGCATTGAAGAGTCAGATTAATCTTCTGTGGCCCATAGAGAAAGGAGCACTGACTGTATGAATAGCGTACAGCCTTGCGGCTGTTGATGAATTATAGTGTTTCAGCTTGTCCCACATGTGGAAGCTTTGGCTTGTTAACGACTTGTGCTTCTTTTTCTTCTTTCATTATAATCCATTGTAGAATTTGCTGTCAAAGTTCAGCACGTTGGCAATGTTGTCTTCAGGGACATCTACACAAAATGTAAGTTGCCTGCATGCACTTTCCCATCTGAGTTTGTGCTGTGTGTTTTGTTTCGTCACAACTTGCACAGTTGAATTGAACTTTGAGGAGTATCTAGCCCGTGATTTATAAAAAAAAAAAAAAAGTGTGTGCATTCTCGCATGAATTGGCCTGCGTTACATATTTCTTTAAGTGTATATGCAAACCGCTGAGTAGTACAGTAAAACCTCGTTATAACGGAGTTGAAGGGGGAGTGGTAATTACTTCGTTATAACCATTAGTTCGTTCTAACCAATATCAATTTCATCTATAGGAATTTCAAGGGGAATTGCAATAGCCTCGTTATATCCGGGTTTGTTATAGTGTGGTTCTACTGTAGTGCTGTGAGCTTCTCTCCTTATTTGTATGTCTTCCAGAAACGACTGTACGTTTAATGGTAGTAGCTAAGTGCGACCTAGAGTGCTAAAGGTTACAGGCTTGACTGCACCACCCCTTCCCCTTTTTATTTTTATTTTTATTTTACTACAACCTTTTTATTACTAGCTCTTCCTCTAACCCTTTCTTTACTGTTTGAGACTTGGGTCAGTAGATGAGCCCCGTGACATTTGGAAAGGCTTTCAGTCCTCCTGCTATTTGTGACTCACTCCTACACCGGAACAGGAGTTGGCCTCCTCGGTGCAGTACTTGGCCACCACCTCCCACACAATGTCTACAATTGAATCCGGGGCCTAAGTGTCCATCTGCTGCGGAACATCTGACCGCAGTGGCAGTCAACCCTGTGAAACAGCGGAGGGTGCTAATAATCACTGGAATCGAGACAGGCTGCCACTGGGAACTAAATCTTGGAACATCCAACGGAAGCTCCCTCTCGAGTGAAACTAGGCTAGCAGAGCTACTTGAGGAACTAGAAGATGTTAGTTGGGACATCATTGGCCTTAGCGAAGTTAGAACTGGTGAAACTTACACAGTATTAAACAAGGGACATATCCTCTGCTATAGAGGGTTGCCCGAAAAGAGAGAATATGGCATTGGGTTCCTAATTCACAAAGATATAGCGGACGTGGACGAATGCTACAGCATTAATGAAAGGGTGGCATGTGCTGTCTTAAAACTAAATAAGCACTATAAACTTAAGATAATCCAGGGAAATGCTCCAACAATGAACTACGATGACAAGCAAGTAAAACAGTTCTATGAGGATGTCGAATCAGCAATGAAAATTATACGGATGAAATACATAATATTCATGGGGGATTTTAAAGCAAAAGTGGGAACAAAACAATGTGGAGAACAAGCAATTGGCAACTACTGACTCGGCCATGGGATTAATCGGGGAGAGATGCTAGCACAGTTTACCGATAAAAACAGACTCTGTATAATGAATACATTCTCTAAGAAGCACAAGAATAGGAAGTGGACATGGAAAAGCCCTAATGGGGAAACAAAGAATGAAATTGACTATAATGTGTGAGCAACCAGGCATAATTCAAGACACAGAAGTAGTAGGCAAGATAAAATGTAGTGATCACAGATTAGTAAGGGCGAAGATTGTGCTTGACCTAAAGAAAACAACTAAATTACTTACTATGAAAAACTCAAATCTAGAGGTAATCAAAGCAAAGAACGAAGAATTTAAAGTCTCCCTAAAAAACAAGTTCGATGCGATGCCTTGGACCAAAATGATGAAGATTTAGAAGTAAACAAAACCATGACGAAAATCTTCAAAACAGCGATAGAAGTCGAGGGGTAAAACAACAAGGCAAGATATAAACAAGTTGTCCCAATCTACTAAAGACAGTAAAAGAAACACCAACAAATGAAAGTGACCTCGTCAAAAGATAAAATATAATTCACAGAACTATCAAAGTTGATCAGTAAAGCCAGGCAAGGAGATGTAAGAATCTTAACCTGACAGAAATAAAGAGAGCAGTGGGGAAAGGTACCAGCATTAACTCGGCCAGAAAGAAACTTCACTTAGGACAAAACAAAATGCATGCACTAAAAAATAAACAAGGTAATGTTATCAACTTCAGCGAAATAGTGAAGTTAGCAGAAGGTTTCTACTTTGAACTGCACAGCTCTCAGACAGTCCATACAACCTTAGTAGAAATCAAAGGAGAACACTGAAGTTTCATATATAACCACTGACGATGTCACAAAAGCCATCATATACATGCCCTGTGGTAAAGCAACAGGTGAAGACTGCCTAACAGCTGAATTTGGAGGAGACATATGAAAAACTTGCGTCGCTCTTCACGAAATGTATCAAGACATCTAGTGTACTGCTCGGTTGGAAAAACACTAATACCTATAATCCTGATACACAAGAAAAGTGACATAAAGGAGTTAAAGAATTACAGACCAGTTAGCCTACTTCTAGTAATATACAAGCTATTTACCAAAGTAATCTCTGCTAGGATAAGAGAGACACTTTACCTTAACCAACCCAGAGAGCAAGCTCGTTTCAGGAAAGGTTACTCAACCATAGACCACAGCCATGCTATCAATGTAATAATTGAGAAGTTCGCTGAATATAACAGACCTCTTTGTGTGGCCTTTATAGACTACGAGAAAGCATTTTATTCCATAGAAATAAATGCAGTTCTAGCAGATTTGCATCGACAAGGTGTACCTAACACATACATGCATACCTTAAGTAATGTCTACAAAGATTGTACAGCCGTACTACTCGTACATGAGAAGAGCAGAAAAAGTAATGTCTACAAAGATTGTACAGCCGTACTACTTGTACATGAGAAGAGCAGAAAAAGTAATGTCTACAAAGATTGTACAGCCGTACTACTCGTACATGAGAAGAGCAGAAAAATTCCGATCAAGACAGGAGTTGGACAAGGAGATACAAACTCCCTGATGTTATTCAATTCATGCCTAGAAGAAGTGTTCAAACATCTAGACTGGGAAGAAAAGGGAATTTGAATGGATGAAGAACATCTCAGCAATTCGAGGTTTGCAGACGACATTGTGCTCTTTAGCAATGACGGTGATGAACTACAAAACATGATTGAGGACCTAAACTGGGGAAGTCTTAAAATAGGCAAAAGACCAAAATTATGCTCAACAGTCTAGCTAAAGAACAGGAATTTAAAATTAGCAATGAACCCTTAGAATGTGTGAATGAATACGCATATCTGGGGCAGTTACTAACAGGGACGCCGACCCATGAAAAGAAATCCTCCGTAGAATAAGGATGGGATGGAGCGCTTTCGGGAGACATTCCGAAATCATGAATGGAAACTTGCCACTGTCGCTAAAGTGAAATGTGTTTAATAACTACATTCTCCCAGCAGTGATGTACTGTGCAGAAACATGGAGGGTAGCTAAAAAACTAGAGAAGAAATTAAGGAGCACACAGTGTGCAATGAAAAGAAAAATGATAGATGTAACTCTAAGAGATAAAAAAACGAGCGGAATGGATCAGGGAACAGACAGGAGTAGCTGAATATATATATACCACTAACAAGAAAGAAGTGAACCTGGGCAAGACATACCATGCAGAGGACAGATAACAGATGGACAGTAAGAGCGACGGAATAGATACCAAGGGAAGGGAAACGTAACCGACACAGGCAAAAGGTTAGATGGATCAGTGAAATTAAGAAGGTCGCAGGCATAAAGTGGAACCGACTCGCTCAGGATATGGCATATTGGAAATTGTTGGGGGAGGCCTTCGTCCTTGGACTTAAGATAGGCTGATGATGATGATGGTGAAAAGATAATGGAGCTGCCTGGTTATAATCCTTTCATTGGTTCAACAAGCATTCGACATGATGATTATGAAGTATTTTGGTGCAATATTTAGTGCACATTTAATAATGCGAGTTTGAAATCTTAGTGTTCCTGCACTCCTGAAATGACCATGTTGCACTATAGGCCAGTATAAGGGCTATTAGGTGACATTTCAGTGATTTAACCTTAAGACATTTGAAAACATAAACACTTTCTAAACCTTGCTTTTCTCTAAAATCATAGATCTATACGAAACCTAGGAAGTAAGAAATTGGTCGGACTCTATGTGGTGCCACTGTTCGGATGTGAGGCTGGAGCACGGTTTGTTTTCCCATAGCTCCCGAGGGCGCACCAGTTTTGGAGGCCATGGTGGCGACTATGATGATGTCAGCTGCAGAGTTGAGGGGAACATGTGCTGAGAAACTGAAACAGTCTTTTTTATTGCTCTGAATCAACCCACACGATAGAATGAAACAATGTATATTATAGATTGCTGAGCCAAGATTCCAAATACACACGTCCTACAAAATTTTCTGAAAATGTTCCATGACCCCTTTAAGGGAATACAGCACGAAGATGCACACAGGGATGATGTAAGGCGATGAGGAGGAGAACATTCCCTTGCTTTGTCCCTGTGTGTGTCTTTGTGCTGTATGCCCTTAGCTATGTACAAACAAGCCCAATGCGACACTGTGTCCGAGTTGTTTCTTCTGTCCATCTACCCACTCGCTTGACTGCATGGAATGTTATGGATGACATCAAGCAAGCAATGATGGCTATAATTTGGTGCCTTAATTGATGGATCTTGTGGCTAAGTGGCTTCTATGCACAATTGTCACCTTGTATTTTTGCTAAATCCTGAAAGACAAACAAATAAGGAGAAAAGCACGAGGCACTATTACGCAATAATATGCATGAAAGGGGCCCTGCAGCACTTTTTTCGACTGCCTTCTGCTCCGCCACGGTGGTCTAGTGGCTATGGTACTCGGCTGCTGATCCGAGGGTCGCGGGATCGAATCCCGGCCGCGGTGGCTGCATTTCAATGGAGGCGAAATGTTGAGGCCCGTGTGCTGTGCGATGTCAGTGCACGTTAAAGAACCCCAGGTGGTCAAAATTTCCGGAGCCCTCCACTACGGCGTCTCTCATAATCGGAGCTGGTTTTGGGACGTTAAACCCCACATAACAACAACAATCAACTGCCTTCTGGCTCTCAAGAATGTGTGTACTGAGATGAACGCAGAAAGGATGGTAAGGATTGGTGCACAAAAACCGAAGCTTTTAGTCGTCAGTGTTCATAACCTGGGCTGATGGCCTGAAAAAAAAAAACGTTTTTTTTTTTTTTTTCGTATTTCGCTCTTCCACAGAGGGCGATGGTTGCTTCCAAGTAGCGTGTGTGTCATATATAGAGACACCGGAAGTTTTGCCTCAAGGTTGCCTGTACAAATTACCTTGTCACCACTCTTCTTGACCGAGTTGCCATTATGGTTACAAAAGGTACTATGTTACAGTGAACCACGTGTGTCATTCAGAAGACGTGGTTGTTCTTAAAATGTGGTGCTTAAAACAGATTTCTTTTAGGGTGTCAGGAATGCTTCTGTTACGCCCCTGACGCGCCTCTTACCATTCAACTGCACTGGCGCATCGCTACATTGCGCTACATAATAGCACTGCTGCTGCTGTCATCCGGTTTTTGGGGCCCCTTTCCTGCCAGGTGCAACAAAAGAGAGAGAGAGAGCGAGAGAAAAAGAGTGATGGTCACCCCGCACCATTTTGGCTGCCACCTCCATTGAAGGCAGATAATAAACTGGTTTCACGTGTTCGATGCTATGGTTTTTAAACCACTGCGACTAACTCGTGCCTTTATGGGCCAAGGACAGCCCTGGGCATAAGGTTTTATATTTTTTGTGCTCAACAGCGGGGCTGAGCAGCTAAAGTAAATTGCACGAATTGGCCTGTCAAGCCAATTGCAATGCACAGGCACCGTCGTCACTGCCATGTAATTGAAAGTCAGTTCCTGTAACAGAATTCTCTGTTGTGTGCTGACATGGTTCAAGCAGAACTCTGCAGGAATGGGCTTTCTTTGTTGAAATAAAATTACAGTAGAACCCCGCTGTTACGTTCCCGGCTGCTGCGTTTTCCTGGCTGTTAAGTCGTTTTGGGCCAGTCCCAGCATAGCTCCCATAGGATTCAATGCATTAGGAACCCCGCTGTTATGTCGCAGTGTGGGAACATTCCTGTATGTTACGTTGCGAATCGACACTCCAAGCGGCGACTGCCGACGGCAATATTGACTTTTCACGTAGCTTGACTTGGCTTGACTGTATTAGCTGCACAGTGGGCAACGCCCATTATGTTTCCGGCTTTCGTCAGAAAAATTATGGCACAGATGTGCAAACTGTTTGTGACGGAATCGTGTACAGTGGTTACGTTTCCATCGATGGTGCCGTTGTCACCTCCGAGGTTTTCTCTGTCGACGAAATCGTAGCCGAGTGTGCCGATGCGTGCACTGAAAGCGCTAGCACTGAAATAAAATTGTGTGCCGATCACCACTTCTCTCATTTTTCCATTTTTCCCGTTTCTCGGCTCTTGCATTTCCCAGCTCTTACGTTTATTTTCTACGGTCCCGTGAAAAACTTATCAGCGGGGTTCTACTGCATAATACTTCACTTTTGGTGCTTGCAATCTCACTGCGACATCTCCACATGCTGCAGACCAGAACAAATGATAAAAACGGCATGCTCAGTTGGTGTCGCATTGCCCCTAGAGTGTATCAGAAACGTCTATTATAATACAGAGAATCTAACTTTTGAAATACAGGTTATTTCACAATAGTGCTCCTGCCTTGCACATTTTTAATCAAACGAAACCTATCCAGTGCGCTTTCATTTACAGCACTTCACTGTGCCTAAATGTAGGCCAATGTGTGGCCAAATAGCTTCTTGAAGCAGTTTTTCTTTCTAACTGGTTTCGTGTCTCAATCATTGCAGCAGTCATTTCTATAATAAATACATGCTGACTTCTGAATGGCAGTGAAGAAAAGGATGGACATTCAGCATGCCGGCAAATGAAATTAAATCTGGTGGAGCATAACCATGACTAAAATGCGCAACATGAAGTCCCCTTAATTTATATATGTGTAGCAGCCACCAAAATTATTTGGGTAGTACTATACCTACAATTCAGAATCTTGCTGTATATTCGATATGCATGTGGTGCAGAGAGGAAAAAATTGTCTATATTTCATGCTTTTTTTGTTGTAATATACTTCCTTATAAAATTTGTTCTGGACATTCTATATTGAACATAAGGTAACTGCTACAGTCCTAACTTATTATAAATGAAATGATTGATTGACTTATCTATCTACTGAAATGTGTATCTGCTGAAGGACATTCCTTTTAAATCACACTGTTTGGTGAAGCAGTGGCACTTTAATGAAGACGCAAGAAGCTGCAGACAGACAGGACACTTGCTGCACTTTCAACTAGTTTTATTTAAGAAGGAACACTTCATATTTATGTCCTCGCACCCCTGGACGACACAGATAAGAACGAACTTTTCAAAAGACAGTCATTGATATGAAAGGCACAAAAGAAGAAAAAATTTCTACATTGTGCACGTGAAATGTCACATAAAAGCTATTTTCCTTCCGAAAAGGAGAGTTCTTACGCATTCAGTAAAACATATGGCTGACTAATGCATTTGTCCCCTCTTTTGATAAACTTGCACAGCTTCCTACCTTACTGACATTCCCCTTATATGATTATTTTGGTGTGCTCCTAGACTTTTGTAGTGGTGGTGACCGTTGTTATGGTTGTTTATTCTGCCAGCTAGAATTCTTTTATGGGACAATCCATTTACTGCCATTCTGATCTGTTCTTTCTTGCTTTATTATGTGACAGTACTCCACAAGTACCGGTTTTACCTGGGTCTCTGGCAGCCACAGGTGTCTTCTTATGGAGGCCTTTTCCAAGTCTTGGTTAGTATTCATAATTCTCACATTTCCAAAAAAAAAAAAATGTAACTGGTGTCCAAGTTTTGGTTCTGGTTTATTCACTTTTGGGCACATAACCTTGAGCAGGTGCTATTTGGCTAAGCCAGCTAGCGATGTCTAGCAGCGGCACCATCTTGGGCCGGGTTCTCCGTCCGGGTGCATACATTCGTTATGTGTGTTTCAGCAAGATCTTGCTTTCGCTCTTTGTAAACATCATGGAATCATTTGGTAGGTTCATTTGTGAGCGTGTGGGATCTGATTGATTAGCAGGACAGTTGCCATCGGCATTGTTTTGCGTGTTATTGAGCGGGCAGAGGCGGGATCAGCGGGGCCGGTTGGTAGTAGTAAAACGGGGATACTGGGAACTGTGTCGCCTCTTTTTTGTTTGAGTTACTGTTGTAAGATGACTCGCCTCATAATAGTAATACTGTTGCTTTTGCTAACAATAGTGCCACTCATTAAGGCAAGAGCCTTAATGTCTCAGTGAGAGTAACCACAATGTTCCAGTCAGAGTGCCCTAAAAAGAGGGTGGTTCCAAAATTATGGAAAATCATCAAGAAATGATACCTTGAGAAATAAATGACTAATCATGTAACACGATAAATCAAACGAACTCTTAATTCAATGCAGACATGATTAAGGCATAATGAACATGATAGCCAGGCTTTAAGTCATGCTCATGACTATAACTAAAAGTGAGTTGCCTGTCCAGAAATCAATGATTGAAAATTGCAAGCTAATGTTTGTAAGTCATGCAAGTCATGTCAGAGTGGTTATGATAATGAGAGTGCACCGTGATAATGAACAAATCACGATGAAGAATGACCTGATTTTGCAAAGCATGTAATTAATGACACATGATGCAAGGAAAAGCTTCAAACTGTAAGAAGACGGTCAAGATGGGTATTCAGACACTGATACTGCAATGGTATTCGGACACCGATACTAAGACAAGTAAACTTTAACTAGGTGTAATAAAGTCAGTTAGTAAATGCCGATTGTATGTCTGTGTGCATAACATCGTAAAAATGTTGTGGCATGATGTATAAGCCATGGTATATGTGCAGCATTTACTCAATTAAAACCATCGCTAGATAGCTACTCTTGGCTGGAGCTCCTTCATCTTGGTTAACTGTCGGCTATTGTGTGCTGACTTTCTCTGTAATGAATAACATTGGCTAAGACGTACAAACCTTGCTGCCATCTTGGCATAACATCGGCTCCCACGGTGTGTCAAACCTGGATTTTTCTTGCTCTGATCGGGTTTCCCGTTTATCGCAGTCATGGTTAACAAGCATTCATTCGGGTTTGTTTTCGCAGCCTGGTTCATTATCGACTTCCGTCGAGCACCCCACGTTTTTTTTTTAGGGAAGCGTCCGCGTCACAGAATGTGCTGAAGCACGTTTGCCGTTCAACAAAACATGCCCGTCTGGTTTCCGCTGCGCAAGACCGACCTGCACGTTTGTTCGCTTTGCATGATTTTTTTATTAGCTGGGTGGATGGCCTTTTAGACACGCGAGAGTACCATATTTACTTGAATCTAAAGCGCACGTTTTTTCCGATAAAACGAGTCCAAAAATCGCATGCGCGTTATAATCGAGTGCGAACGAACGACACCATTACCATATCGCCGTCGGCATCAAAATGGCCGCCTCCTATGAGGTTCGGGCGCTGCCGAACGGTCACCGGCTAAAAAAAGAACTACGTAGCGGCGCGGCAGTCTTTGGCACGTATAGTTTCTGTAGTTTCTATGTCGCCGCCGGTCCCGCGCTGAACGACGCACATGCTGCGTAGGCCGATGATACTCGCCGTGCCGGCTTGGCTGTCTTGCAGCCAAACAAAGTTGCTACGTCACTGGTGCAATCTCCGCCGCACAGCTTTCAATAACGTTCGCGGGTAACAGTAACAGGAGATGTTTCCCATCACTGCACGCAAAACGGCTCATCATCGCATTTCTCCCTCATATCTGCTGAGCCTGAGCCACCTGAGCCTCTCAGTCGTGCGCGCTGCATGACGTCCGAGATTGCATCGTGGCAATCCCGGAGACCACGCCCCGGTTATCTGCGCCAGCCTGCGCAACACACATGGCAGCACGCGTGAGGGAACTGCGATAGCACAGAGGAATGCAACACTGCGGCTGCGCCCATCAACGTTTGGCAGTTTTATCGGGACGCAGGAGCTATGAATCTGAGTGCCGAACGTGATCGAGACACTGCGGATTGAGTGAAGCGGGAAAGCTATAGCGCGGCCGTTCGAGGGACTACAGGGTTTCAAAGTTGGCGGTGCGTTTATTATGCGAGTGTGTTCATGACGCGAGTACGGCATTTGTTTTTGTAAACGTGAGAAGGTTGATTACTAAGGACCTTTTTTTCCGTGTCACGAAAAATGGGAGCGAGTTGCAATTGATGTTTCACTTTATTTTTTTTATTTTTTTGGTCGTGGGAAACGGGTGCGCGTTAGAATCGAGTAAATACGGGAAATGCCTTTGTCCCTAAGGTATATATATAAAAGAAAAGTACCAGCACATACTAGAAACGCAAAATAAGGACATCTGAGAGAGAAGCGTAGAGCCTCCCTCCAACAAACGACAAATGTTCGAGGAATGGGCGTACAGTGGCTCGCATAAGAAGGAGAAGACAGACCGTTTCTTGGCTGCTGCTACAGGCTGAAAGTCAATGAGGAAGTGAAAAGCTCGTCGCACAGGCCAGAGGCATACAGCAGCAAGGACGAGAGGGGGTGGGGGGGAAAAGGAATGCTTGTACTAATACCCCTTGCTTTGCTAGTACCTTGAAATGCATTTTAGATCTCATGGTTGAAGCTAATAGAGTAGGGAGAGAGAACTAAAGGAGAAATCTAGGGACTTTGTACCATATGCAACGAACGACACTAACTGGGGTTGAGGGTGTGTTGGCGACACCAGCGTTAGACTGTGTGGGAACATGAGCGGTGCAACGTTTGGCCTGAGTACATCAGGGAGTGTGCAGCCGCACTCCTCCTGCGCAACATTGTGCGTGCTGCACAGCTGTTTACGTGCAGCATTTCTTTTCTTCTGGTTGTAGGTGCAACCGTAAACAATGCAGTGATGCCCTTTTGATAGGCTGTTTTTAAAGGACATTTTAAAGCGCTTTAGTGAGCGAAAAACAGCGTGTGCACCGTGCAAGCATACCAAAACGTATGGGCGGCTTGGCGCAACAAACAAGCCATAGAAGGGGGGCATGGCCCAGAGAGGTGTCTCCCGCGCGCTAGTAGACGACAAAACACGATCTGGCTTGCTGGTGCAAGAGTGCTGATGGAAAGGTCTATAGACCGTTTTCTCGTGGGTGCTGCCATGTTGCCTAGCATGCGGGGCAGTCTCGGATCTGGCAACCCACTGGCTTATGCAAACGCTCGCTTTTGCATGGTTGGTATGGGGGCGGATGCAGTTTTCGTTGTTCTTTTAGTGCTGGTGCACCCAATTTCGGCTAAATTGGGGCTCTATATGTAGGAAATGAGTCTGCAACAAGTTTTGAACCTGTGATGTTCATTGAGGACGCCGCGAAAGTACCTTGGTGCTATATATTTACGGCGATTTCTTTTTGTTTTCAAAGCGCACACACGTTTCCGCACTTTCTGGCTGAGCAGGAGCACCCCTTGGCGATACAATGAACTTTTTTTTTCCTTAGTTGTATTTTTGCGAGGGGGGGGGGGGGGGGGGGGAGAATGGGGACGTGCGTATGCGCACAGTGGCTGATTGATTGATTGGTGGGGTTTAACGTCCCAAAACCAGTTCTGATTATGAGAGACGCCGTAGTGGAGGGCTCCGGAAATTTCGACCACCTGGGGTTCTTTAACGTGCACTGACATCGCACAGCACACGGGCCTCAACATTTCGCCTCCATCGAAATGCAGCCGCCGCAGCCGGGATTCGATCCCGCGACCTTCGGATCTGCAGCCGAGTGCCATAACCACTAGACCACCGTGGCGGGGCATGCGCACAGTGGCTGGTTTCGGTTACATCCCTTAGGCAGCTTCTGTTTCTTTTTCTTTTGTCAGCTTTTTTTCTTTTTTTTTCACTCAGTAACACGATTGACAAGAGTGGACTACTGTTTGTGTCACGATGGTGATAAGGAAGGCGAAGATCAGCCGTCGGCTCTAGCGAACGGCTAGGTGGAGTCCGCAGTCGAGACATTGCAGAAACCCCTCCCCCCTTTTTATTTTACCATACCTAACAGTGAAGACAGCTGGAGTTTCTGCCTCTTGTGAGGCAGATCGTGGCACCCCATATCAAGCAGTGTGGCGCGCCCGTGCTCAAACCCATAATCAGCCTCGGAAGTGAGCCGTGTGTTTTTTTTTTTCTCGTCTACTCACTGTACTGTTGCACAGTTCACCCTGTAATGGGCAAAGCTAAGTTGAAGCTATTGAAGAAACACTATTTGATCATTAAAAAAGGTACATGCTTGCTGTTTTTCTTACTTCGCTAAGCTGATTGATCGTTGCTGGATTTGTCGGGCAGGCTTCTTGTGGTCATAGCCGAGGTTGAGCATCGATGTGTTCGCCAGAAATTATAAGGCTCCGATATTCCTAAGAGCTTGTCAGTATACAGAGCTTTTCCCATTTAAGCATGTAATCCATTAATGCTGCTGCTCCTTATCAAGAGGAAAATGATACAACTTGGAAAGTGCCGAGTTGCGAACACTCTGTGTCTGGTCATGCACGTCACATAATTCCTTCGCAAAGAGTTTCCTTTTCATGTAGTTGTTACAACCATGAAAACTGTGCACTGGCTTTCTGTCGACGTTATATGTTGTCCGGCATCACGATAAAAGCGAAAAAAACCGCCATGTTAGCCCACAACCCGCACAAATTGTTTGACAGCTCCACACATCCAAGCATGAGTGCGCACGCTCCAAACTGCCTGGCACACACCAGGAGGAAGGCATGAGCGCGCGGGTTGCCAGAGCGCTCCTCCTCACGCTGTGAAAACGGTCTATAGAGGTGTGACATTTTATGCTGTGTTACATGAAAGGGAAAAGTACTTCCTTGGACGGTGCAAGTCAAAATTATGGACCTAGTGCTTAGACAGAGTTGTAGTCTAAGCTGATGCATGCCTTTGGAGGCTGGTTATTTTCACAAAACTAGTTTAAAGGGACCGACAACTGACCAGAACCTGCGATTAGATTCTGGCGGAAATGAAAAAACCATGAATTTTGATGACAGATTCAAGCATACTTAATGGGGTTTGAGTAGAATTTGTATTTTTAAATTACGTTTGAAAACCACAAAAAACGGGTATGTCGTGCAGCGTAGCCGTAGCGACTTCGTACTGCTATATGAAGTCTTCGGTTTGGTGTGCGTAGTCAGATGCTCTTATACGCACCATAACTAGTGCTCAAAGTTAGAGCACGCATATTATTAAGCATCCCTGCTCTGTTCTGCGCTGCCCACGAGGTACGAAACAATTAAGTTGACCCTGAGAAGCCACCGTGGGACGGTCGCTGAGGGCTGCGATACATGTGCGCGCCGTTTTTTCTCTCGTCTCTGCGAAGCCAGTATCGAGTGCACAGCACGAATTCGCAAGTGAGATCACAAGTCATAGCGACATATAGGCTTTATAAACGCAACATTTATTTCTTTCTATTTAATTAGGGCTTCACTGGTCTCCTTTCCACGTTGCCGGCTCATAATCGCTATTGCGCTCACCTCCCACTGTTTGCAACTGTGTTGCCGCTAAGACTCCATAGTCGCCGCTGATAAAAAATTCGGATTTTATATGTTTCGCGGCGTTTTCGGTGTTACCATTGAGTGATTAGGCACTCTGACCGGACAAGCTTTCAGTTACACTAATAAAAGCAGGTACCATAAAAATTGGTTGTCGGTCCCTTTAACTCTTGTTTTACTGCAGGTAGTTGGCCGGTTTTTGTATGTTTGAGTAAGGAATTTTTTCATGCAACAGCTGCCGTGTTTACATGGACAAGCCATATATCTAAGTGGAGGACCATAAATGTGCTTTCAAATGGTACAATTTATAAAGAACTCCCTTTCTAAAAAAAATTGTAAAAAACACAAAATTTTTAAAAACATCTTTCATCAAGGAATTATACCTCTGGCAGAAATTTCTTGTATCAAATTATGAAATAAACAGATTGTTTCAGTATTACTTGGTACTCGCTATATAAAAAAAGTAGTCTTAGCTCGAATGCTTCTTGAGTTACAGAAAAATACATAACACATAGTGAAATAGTCAAGTACTGTATGGTGAGTACATTCTATAAAATAAATAACAATTATAAAATATGTATTTAAAGGTAACAAACGCAAATTAGTTATTAACTCATCCAAGCTGAACTTTCACAGAGTGACTTCAATGCCGACATCCCCACTGCTCAAAGAACCAAAGTGAATGCGTCTAAGCCACAGTGACCAAGTGGACCTGCCTTCTTCATTTTTCTTACGGATGCGTGCAGTTTCCAATGTCGCCTCGCAGTGCAGCTCGCGTTCTCCTCGACCTTTGAGCTTGCATTTTCTTTAAAAATCCCCAACGACATGGTCGTGAATGACCTTTAGCAGGCCTGCAAAGCGGTGGCTACAGCTTGTTATTGTGTGTGTTCTGCAGCTGCAAGGGTGGCGGTGTGGTGTGACAAGCACTGTTCTTATGTTAATGTTGTATGTGCTCACGCTGGGGCGTTTGGCACTTGATCATCATGCATAGGCATCCCTACCTTGCGCCAAAAGCTTTTCGCGTGTCGTTCGTGACTTTGCTTATTAATTACTTTTCTTTTGTGACTAGTGTACTGTATTTAAGCCATGATCTAGGTATTTGATGTTATTACAAAGTGTCTTTTGTGCTTTGGTGACGGCCTTGAATGTAAGTGCATTATGTGGATATTGAGGAATTATATCGTGCCCACTTATGTGTTCACATGGCATTTGCTGGGCAGTGTTCTGTGGCTTCACACATATTTACGTAAGTGTTCTTCTCAACACAGGTTCAGTTCTCTGGGCAATTCACCATGATGACAGGAGAGGTAGTAGTTCCTTTTGCTTACTTAGCTGCCTTCATATTGGCAAATTGTATTGGATGAGCAAACTGTATGTTGTCTAACACCACCTCTGTAACAGAGGTAATTTTCATCACATTTTCATTAATAGAAAGAGGATGAAAGTAAATGTACGCAGCCACCTTCGATATTGCTATTCAGCCTCCATGGGAATTCTCTTTTGCAAAGCTATGTATGTGATTACCACATATCAGTGAACAGATCGCAGAATACAGTTTAGAACAGGGAATGTCGCAGGAGCCAACATTTCGACAAGTGGACTTGTCTTCGTCAGGGTGCCGACTGCCTTCCGCAGCGTTCGTTTATGTACGCCATTGCGCACTCTCCCCCATCCTTAGAAAGAGAGGAGAAGAAGAGCAGCATGTGCGAACAATAACAAAAAATGAAAAAAAAAGAAAAAAAAAAGGGGGGAGAGGGTAGGGTGTAGGGGGAGTTGGGTGACAGGTGTTAGCGTGACTAATATAAATGGCAAGAGTGAAAGCTTCCAAAGAATCCGCTCATTGTACATATCTTGGAAATACATTGTGTGTACAGTGCTAGAAAGCAGGATGAAAAAAAGGAACACATGCTCGGAACAGGAGTTGCTCCTATGGCATGTGTCCCTCTCTCCACCCCGCACCACCTGCACCACACCCGCAGTGCATTTCACCGAAAGCTTGTTGCTAAAAATGTAACCACACTCATCGAACTCAAATAATAAACACACCATATATCAGGTGTGTTTATTGTTTGATTCAAACTTGCTCTGTTGTGCTTTAAACGTTAGTGTCCAACCAAGATGACCTCTCGAACTGTGCATTACAGTCACTTTTGACTGCAATTGGCGGCGCTCATGTCTTACAGGCGCACGGCCAACTGGCAACTCAAGAGGTTTAGAAATTAGAGCTCCCGTTCCAACCTTCCAAATCCTTCATAATTCGAACTGGAATTGGTTTATTTCCACCACAATAAGTGCATAATACATTGCAACATTGGCACATTTGTGAAACAGAAAAATTAAGAGAGCTTCCGTCAGCTTAGTCTCCAATGCACATTTATCAGTTCAAAAGATTTAGTTGCTTCATGCGAAATGATATGTGACTGACGAAGGGGCCGCTTCAAGGGAAAAAAGAACGCTTGTAACTGGCACCTTGTTCACATGGAATAAACCAATGTCTGATTTCTCAGACCCCCAGGGGACCGCGGAAACGTCCAAAAATTGGGCAGTCCAGAAAAATGAATGCACACAAGAACTCTCCTTCACAATTCAGCGAATTCATCGTTTAGGTGACTCTGAAAAGACCCTTCTTTGTATATACAAAACACACACACACACACACACACACACACACACACACACACACACACACACACACACACACACACACACACACACACACACACACACACACACACACACACACACACACACACTGATGTGGCCAGCGCTACCTCATTGGTCAACACCTTGGCGCAATAAAGTCACTTATTTTCTTTTGCATGGCGTTTCGCTTGCCCGCAATGATGTCTGCCTCAATGTCAGCTAACATCATGTTGTCGCTGTACACCAATGACAGTGCCATCAGTGATTGCGCCAACTCGGAGCTCATCAGTTGTGTAGGCGCTGGCTCTTCGTTCTCGGTGTCGGAGTTGTCGGAATCCCCTGTATCTTGATGGATGATTTCATCATTGGTCAGTTCCACACAGAGCTCAAGGTCTTTATCAGCATCTGCGAAGCCCTCAAACGTTATGTTTTGGTTTTCCTATTATGAGCAACAGAAGCTTCTCGCTGCCTAACATTTTGCTGCCAGTGAGGACAGCGAGCCACTCTTTGCTGTGCTTGCCACCGTGGCAGGGGTCACCAGCAGCTCTGGCAGCAGCTTGTAGAATAGTCCAGTTTTATCGCAGTTAAAGATATCTTCAGATGTGAACTGCCGAAGCAGGGACTGCAGCTTTCCATTTCAATGCTCTACGACTATGGAATCGTCACCGGTGCTACTTTCTCCGCACATCTTCTTGAACTTAGTCATTTCGGTTCATGAAATTGCGGAGCCACCCATCGCTGAACGTCATGTTCATCTGAAGCGTGAGAACCTCTACCTTCTGCTTTAGAATGTCGCCTGACACTGGGATTTTCTTGGAAATCGGGGCATTCAGCCACATGAGGAGTGCTTCTTCGAGCTGCGGGTAAACACCCCGACTCACTTTCTTTCCAGCCCCAGTCGATTTTGCAGCCACTTCCAAGACCTTTGTCTTGTTTTTCATAAAGGCCAAAACAGTTTGCTTGGAAACTCCTACTCCCTCCCCACCTATGCCTTCGACCGGCTGCTTTAAACTTGTTTTGTGATGGCGGCTTTCTTTTCCATCGTGAGCCTACGAGGGGGGTTTGTGCGCTTCGAAGGTGCGGACGAAGATGAAGGAGCAGTCGCGGCCATCACTGTCAGTGGTGAATTCGCTTGATGAAAAGCGCAGCACCAAACAGCTGGAAAGTTCTCGGTGGATTCACCGAGATTGGGAAACGTGAACGCTGAAGATAACATGCAGCAGCACACGATCTACCGCAGAACTGACCAAACATGTGAATGAACACGATGGGGTTTGGCCGGTTTGGTTAAGCTACGGCTGGCAAAGGATTGGTGTGTGCTATATTGCAGTTTCGAGGGTACGGTAGCCGCAGCATAGTGCTGCTGGCTACACCTGGTTCCGGCGGTGGGTTCGAGGATACAAGAAAACAAAAATGATGGCATTGATCATGACTTCGGTCGGCAGTTAGCGGTAAAGAGTCTGGAAAAACGAACGCCGAAGGCTATAAGCGTCTGGCATTTTGGACTTTTTAATACATTGACCCTATGGAGAAATTGACGGTGCCGCAGATGAGTCCGGGGAATCAGGCACGTCCGGAATTTTGGGCGTCCGAGAAATCTGACGTCGACTGTATGCCAAAGCTGACATGGATACAAATGTATGAACGTCACTGGCAGCCAGGTGATGACATCAATTACTTGACATGTTTGTTGTTCACATTGCAAATAACGATTATAACGTCACATGTGGTATGTGTTCATATCGAACATCAAGCTCAGTAAAACAATAATGGTGTAACATTGTGTATGTAAATGTCGGGTAGCAAATGTCATAGATACGGGATGTGCAACCTAGCTTTTGCCTATGTTACAAGAGCATAATTTCAATCACGGATGCTCTGAATTATAACTTAGAAATCCAAATGATCAGTTAAATATCATTCTGCATATCTACTGTACAATTTGTTCTTTCAGGGATCAGCAATTATCTTGAGGAGCAAATAACAATCAGCTCTCGCTAACTTTTTCTTTTTTCAATGTTGCAGCTCATAGAGATTTTTATGCATATTTCTCCGAATACTTGGCCAAGGCATTCGACCATGACGGAAAGCCCCCAGAGCACCATAAGGGATTAAAAGGGCCCATCAACTTTTTTGACAGACATGTTCCACTGCTCGATGTCTCCATCATAGTTCTCGCATCCGACCACAGCACATCCGTTAACACCACGTTGCTTGACAAGGCACAGGGCTCTAACAGGGTTCAGCAAAATGGCCCTTGTCAGACACCACTGGCCATGCTTTTGCTGTGGAGCAGAGTCACTTTCCCTCTCGAGTCTGAGGCTGCTAAAGGCCAGTCATGCCCGAAGCGTGCGGCGCTCAGCACGTGCCATCTCTTTTCGCCTGGGCAAACTGGTTCCTGCAAACAGAGCTCGCTTGTGGACTTTTAGTGCCATCTAGGCGATATCATACAAACTATAGCTCATCATACAAACTATAGCTGCTGTTTCTGCATGGTTCACGTTTCGGTTGCTTGGCGAGGACTTGTAAAGAGAACGCAAGGAAGTGCACATGAGCGGTGCAGGGAGGCAGGATGGCCTGGACATCTGAAACCATGCACACTGCAAGGAAAACAGAAGAGGCCAGGTCCACTCGATGCTTATGTGGCTTGGATGCATTTTCTCTGGTTGTTTGAGCAGTGGCTACGTGGGCATTAAAGTTGCTCCGTGAGACTGCAGCTCTGATGAGTTAGAACTAAATTGGGTTTGTTGCTTTTCATATCATATTTTGTAATTGCTGTTTATTTTCCAAAATGTACCTTTCATATATGCATTTAATACTTGTATATGCTTGTATGAATTTATGCACCTAATTTTTTTTTTTTTTGAGGGGTGAAAGACGTGCTAAAACCCATTTTTCATATCACATTTTATAATTGCTGTTTATTTTCCAAAATATACCTTTCATATATGCATTTAATACTTGCATATGCTTGTATGAATTTATGCACCTAATTTTTTTTTTTTTTTTTTGCGAGGGCAGAAGGACGTGCTAAAACCCATTATTTACTTGACCATATCACTGTGTTATGGACCCTCACCTACTACACCTGTGGGAAGCAAGAAGGAACCTCACTAAACGATGGAAAAGGCAAAAACGAAATCGAAAACTGAAGGAGAGAATTAAAGAAGTAACTCGGCAAGCTGAGGAATATGCTAATCAACTCGCATCAGCCAATTGGGAACAATTCTGTGATTCGCTTAATGGAACCCTAGGAACAGCAAAGACATGGAACATCCTCAGAGCCATGATTGATCCACTGAAAACAAAACGCGAGGGGCAAAAATCCTTAGAAAGATTGCTGCACTTATACCCAGGCACACGAGATGACCTCCTTCAGGACGTCTATACCAAGTGCTTCGGAGATGAAGCCGTCACAAGCCAATACCAGGCTAAATACACTGGAATCCCAAACCCAGAAATGGATGTTCCTTTCACGCAAGCAGAAGTCAGAGCGGCAATCGTCAGCATGAAACGGAACACAGCGCCAGGGGCGGATCAGATCACCAATGCCATGATTCGCAACATGAATGACGAGGCCATCACAGCGCTCATGAACTTTATAAACAAACACTGGATCAATGGAACGATACCACAGCAATGGAAACATGCTGTGATAACCATGATACCAAAACTAGGGAAGAAATTGGCTATAGAAAACCTCAGGCCCATCTCTCTTACATCGTGCCTAGGAAAGGTGTTTGAGAGGTTAATAAACACTAGACTACAACGACATCTTGAAGAAAACAACTTGATGCCAAACACCATGTTCGGCTTCCGCCCAAATCTCTCGACACAAGACATCCTTCTACTTTTAAAAGAGGAAGTATTGACCAATGTTCCCAAAGCAGGAGAACACATTGTCATGGCCATCGATTTAAAAGGAGCCTTTGACAACGTCAGTCATAAAGGCATACTAGATGGGTTGGCAGAGACGAACTGCGGTCAAAGGACGTACCGTTATATCCAAAGCTTTCTTAGTAAAAGAACTGCAGTAATCAAACTAGGAGAAGATGAATCCAAAATCTTCCACCCTCCGAGCAAAGGCACCCCACAAGGAGCTGTGATCTCGCCAACACTTTTCAACATAGCCATGCTTGGCCTAGCCAAGAAACTCGAAGAAATTCCAGATATCGGACACTCTTTGTATGCGGATGACATAACAATATGGACAACCAAGGGTAACCTGGCAGAAAAAGAAGAGAGGCTCCAACTAGCAGCTAAAGTAATAGAAGAGTACACAAGGGAAAAAGGACTTCAGTGCTCAGCAGAAAAATCAGAAATTATTCGATTTTCCAAAAGTAAAAAACAAAGGACAGACCCGAGCCTTCGACTTGAGGTCAAACTAGATGGCAATATAATTCCAGAGAAAACAACTGTTCGAATCCTAGGGATGTGGCTACAATCCAATCAGCGATGCCTCCATACACTTAGCATGATTAAGAGAACAGCTCAACAAATTGTTCGCATGATAGTCAGCGTTACGAACAATCGAACAGGAATGAAAGAGCAAGACGCGCTTCGTTTAGTAAAAAGCCTAGTCATCAGCAGACTAACATACTCACTACCGTATCACAGCATGAGTAGAGATGAGAAAGAAAAGGCGGACCAAATAATAAGGATGGCGTATAAAGCAGCTCTGCGACTACCACAAAGTACTTCAACAGAGAAGCTATTAGCTCTTGGCCTCCACAACACATTTGAAGAGCTGGCTGAAGCACAGCTTACTACCCAAGTCAACCGCCTGCTGCAAACACCAACCGGCAGAGCACTTCTCCAGAGGATCGGCCTCGGTGAACAAGTCCAAGCACATCGAAGAACCAGGGAACTGTCCTGCCTACTGAAAGACTGGTACAAGGTATCCCCGCTACCGAAGAACATGGATCCAACTCTGCATGCTGGAAGAAGAAAAGCAAGAGCAGCTTACATAGATAAAAAGACAAAATACATGAACACGGCGAGATTCACAGACGCCGCACCATATCAGTCAAACGCAAAGAACATGCTAGCAGTGGTTACAGACCGAAAAGGAAAGGTTACCAGCTGTGCCTCAATAGCCCAAGCCTCCATAACAGAAGCGGAGGAGGTAGCAATTGCACTGGCAATCAAGGAGGGCCGGGAGCGCAAAGCCCCACTCACAATAATCACGGACTCGAAGGCTGCGTGTAGGAACTACCAAAGGGGTCGAATAGGTACGAAGGCATACCAAATTCTAACCAAAGCTAATAAGGACATCCCAATCGAATACACCCAGACCATAATCTGGGTGCCAGGGCATGAGGGTATCACCGGGAACCTATTTGCGGACGAGGCGGCTCGAGGCTTCACAAATCACCGAGCCTCCACGGACACTGCGGTAGAGGACCCGACGCCCTTAGACCCTAATTGCGCAACAATTCTGCAGTATTACAGAGATAGCAGAAAAATGTATCCAGCCCCACATAAGAATCTCACGGCAATGCAATCTACGGCGCTACGCAGACTCCAGACAAATACATACACGAACTTACACAGGCTACATACATTCTACCCCACAGCATACAGAGATATATGCCCGTGGTGCGGGTCCACACCAACTCTGTTTCACATTACGTGGGAGTGTACACTACACAGTGAAGAACACCACAACATGAAAAACACAGAGCAACAATGGGAGGCACTGCTGTCCAGCTCGGTCTTTGAGGATCAGCTCTGGCTGGTCCAAAGGGCCGAGATGATGGCATGGGCCAGCGGAGCCCTGGAATAAGGGACCCGACCATTTGTGATGCCCCGCCTTCAGGGGCAACAATTTCATTCCTATATTTTATAATAAAGTTTTGTTCTCTCTCTCTCTCAAGTGCTCGAGCTAAGATTGTAATTCTTTACACATAGAATGCCAAGTAATACTGCTACAATTTGTATATATCGAAATTGGCTACAAAACTTTTTTTTTGCTGGTGATACAATTCCTTGTAGAAAGACTTTACTGAGAATTTTGGATTTTCTCTTTGCTTACAATTTTTTTTAGAAAAGTTTATGGATTGCATAAAATGAATGCCATTTGAAAGTACATTTATGGTCCTTCACTTTGATATATTGCATGGTCATGTAAACATAGCAGCTGTCATGGTGGCAACTGAGATGGCATGAGCCACAGAGTTGAGAGGAATGAGCGTTGAGAAATCAAAACTGTTTGCATCACTCTAAATAAACCCATACGATGCTGCGAAACAATGTATATTATAGATTACAAATACGCACATCATATAAAATTTTCAGAAATGTTTCACGATTCTTTTATAGAGGTACTCCGGCCGTTTTTTCACCATATTCTTATATCAATGTTTCCTGATTGTGCTGGTAGTCCTGTAGCATCCAGGGTGGTTGAATTTGCTCAGAATTTCACCAATAGTTTTAAATAAACGAATGTCCGACGTTTTCAAACCAAAACCAAAATGGATAGATGTGGAGCTGGGGGGGGGGGGGGTGCCTGAAGAATGAAAGTGGCAAAGCCTTTCGATGATGTATCGGGTTATGCCATCATTTTCAAACTTGACAGCAATGATTTGAGCACTGAGCTATCACCGTTACGCTGTTGACCGCCCACCTGCTCGGATAGGCAGCGTCAAAAACATGGGGTGGCTTACATGGAAATCCACTAAAGAATTTTGAAATTCATATTCAGGAAATCTAAATGACTTGCAACTGTCTGGCTTGGCATATAATATCACAATGCCGAGGATAATATGTTCTGAAAATTTCACTGAGATCAGTGGACAATGAAAAATCCCCGGAGTTGCCCTTTGGGTTCTCACAAAAAAATATTTTTTTGCTGCGATATGTAGCTGGTGGCCTATTAGTCATGACACAGCGGACCAATTGCTCCACCTTAACAGTTAAAATTAATTATTTACATTCTGTTTATTACTGTCTAGTTTTGGATAGCTCCAGAAAAGACAAGCCACCGGGTTCAACTAGCGCCATGTAGCGTTTGCACCACGCTAAACAAATTTGACCACATCAGCATGGAGAACTGTGACGTACTTCTGCATGGTTCCGAAACACCTGCTCAGATTCTTTTGCCGGTTGCATGTCCAGCATGTTGTCTCATTGCTGTCATCATCGTCAGGTGGTGACAATTTTCATTAGGCTTGGTATTGCTGGGAGTCTACTCACACAAACGTGGCAAAAAGGCAGTGGTGGCTATGTTGTCATTTCTAGCTGCACTGCTCGGAGCTTGGCTGCTAGTGTTGACATCGCTGAAGTCAAGGTTACCCTTCACTTTGGGTATTGTTGCTGTAGCAAGGTGTGGCGGGTAGCACTCGATTACATACATCAGCCTCAGCATTAATTTAAAGTTACTTCCAAGCTATATTGGTAAATGATATGTGCATGTCCACTTCTGCATGTTCTTCGGCCACATGTCCTCGACGTAGCTTGTACCAGTCTTCCATGAAGGAACTTCCTGCAAAAGTGCAGAAGCTCAAAGGCTCACGTGGCCTGTAGTGCATGGTCATTCTCGTACAGTCCCCTTCACAAACATGTCGCTTGCATTCATCTTCGCTGAACTGAGACAGCCGTCCATTCAGAAAAATGTAGCCCTTTTATAGGCTCCTGCTTGCATTATAGCCCTCTCTATACGAGTCACCCACATGCAACACACAGAAAGCTCAAGAAGTGTCCACTTCTTTTCGCACCTTTGATGTCTGCAGCTCTCTTGCCAGAAGGGGTAGCCATGACATTGAGAGTCCTCTAGTGTGCACTTTCTGGCAAGGAAATGTCAGGAAGCTGCGGTAAACATTGAAATTTCCCGAAGCATTTTTGAGCTTCTCAGCGTGTGTTGTGGTAGCACGTGGCTTATCATATGCAGTGTGTCAGAGAGTTTCTTAACCAGTGATGCACTCCTTTATTCTAGCGGACATTGTTCCGTGATACCTGCCTGCTCTTTTAATGCTTGTGTTCCTTCCTGCTTGGTTGCATATCTGTGCTGTTCAGTGCTCTCCATTTCATACTAATTTGTTTCATACTACTTGCTGCTACTGCTGGCTATTTTCATGCTACTAGGGGCATGCGTGTCATGCAGTATTGCCACTTGTGTGATGCCATCTCAGTCACTGTCCAAGTCCGCTCCTTCAATGAAAAGGGCACATGACCATTGTTCACAATTTTTTTTTCTATTTTGTGATGTATACATGGGTGCAATACATTATTGTTGGGGTGTGCAAATGTTCGAAATTTTGAATAATTTCCGAACAGCACTCGCTATTTGATTCGATTCATACTGAACTTTTACTATTCTAACTATTCGAAGTTGGTAATTAAGGTAAAAACATGTTACGTCTCTTGACAAGCGGCCTATTTCCGCACGTAGTACGCTTTGCCGCATAACAACCGTGTACTGTGGCGAAGCTAACACTTGGGTACTGTGGGAAAGCTAACACTCACATACTGCGGTGAAGTTATCTCAGCTTTCTGTTGCACACTTCTCTGTTGGACTGTTCTTCAGGACTTTGGAATGACACTGTGGGAGTACGCTAGTCATGCAACAATTTTTTTTGCCCATGTTTAGCGGTACATTTCTCCATAATTTGACATGGTATTATTAAAAAGATGTTTGAAAATTGTTTGAAAAATATTTTATCCACACCTGAACACAAATATTCAAATTCACTTCACACTCAAAATTTTGCTATTTGCACAGCTCTACATTACTGACATTATTGTCACTGTGTTGGAATCATCAGTGCACGGTTTTTATCTCTCTTTTTTTCCCTGCAATGCATGTGGTTTGCTTGTACCCTGTGAGGGGACCACTGAAGATGTCAAAACGAGCACATGTTCAGACATGGGTTCAGTAGAGCAACAAAAATAACATGGAATAACATTTACTGCCATGTTTTATGAATGTTCGAATTTCTTTGCCCTTGCCCTAGCTTGCATTCAGCCTCAGCTGGCTCTTGAGGGAAGATGTGTGAAGTGCATACCTTTTACAAGGCAGTACTCTTTTTCCTCTTTTGTTCTTGCTGCATGGCAAGATTAGGTCTTGAACCACTTTGGTTATGTATGTCATATACATAACCAAAGTGGTTCAAGACCTAGTGGACCAAAAACTGAATGTATGTCGTATACATTCAGTTTTTGGTCCACTAGTGGCAGAATGTATTGAAGTGGAAGTGTTTGGTAACACTACGGAATAGAAAGTGTGTTCATGAGCTGGAGGGCAACGGTGATTAAAATTGCTCTATTTATCAAGAGTGCTAGTGAAAGTGATATTTATAATGATAGTGAGATGGCTCTTCTATTTTCAGTTTGACCCTCAACGTGCAACCATAGTGGGGCAGGAGTTGCTACCTCCACGGGACCCATTCATCACTGAACCACTTCGAAAAAAACTGCTCTTTACTGTTTCACTTGACCAGGAGAATGAAGATGACATTGTCTGTGTTGGTGGCTACAAGGGACCTCACAAAGCTGTCATTTTGGAGGTATAGTGCAAACTTCTTAACCCTTTCTTGTTCAGCATGCTTTCGCTTGCGCACAATGCACGTTACCACTATCAGAAAGCATAGCGTTCACCTGCAGTGTTCACTTGTTTCTATCAAGGAAAGTGATCATGCAAGCAGCTTGCTGTCGTAAACATTTCCAAGGCACCACTTTTTGTTACCGTTTGTGGGTCCAAGGGGCTTGACTGCTTATTTGCACATGTCACTTTCCCGCAACTTGTTCTTAGCGCAAACATGCCATTTTATAAGAGTGTAATGGTCAGTGTGGCCATTTGCTAATGGCTGTTCTTGTCATCATTTATAAAGGTCACTTGTCCGGCCGTAGTGACCAGTGTTGTGGGATGCATTATACAAGGCGCGAGACATGCTTTGCCATCACTTCTGAAACAACTGGAAGCAAGCGAGGAAGTGGCTTCAGGAAAGAGAAGAAGGTTCTTTGTGCTTTTTCTAAAAGTCTAATGGGTAACACTTCCTTGCTTCAAGTTTTGGTGGTATCTGTTCTCACTTAATTTTTTTTATCATACAAGAATGAAGGGCTGACAAGATATAAACATGCTTTACTAAACTAGGTATGCAGCAGATGCAGTGATGCTACTGTTGTGGCAATTTTGCCGAACATTGGCGGAATGCATAATAATAGTAATAATTGACGGGGTTTTATGTGCCAAGGCCATCATATGACTGTGAGGCATGCATAGTGGAGGGCTTCAGTATTTTTGCCCTCCTGAGGTTCTTTAATGTGCACTGAAAACGGACAGTACAAAGGGTCTCTACCACTTTTGCATCCATCGAAAATGCAACCGCTGTGATTGGGGGTCGAACCCATGTCTTTCGGCTCGGCAGTCAAGCACCATAACCATTATACCACTGTGGCAGATGTGCTGAACTGCACTCCCCGCTGCATCCTGCCGCATTCCCTCAAACTATGGTAAATATGCACCCGCCTTGCATTGAAGGTTATGCTGTGGCTTTCAGAAAGTAAACTAACTCTTTGAGCACTTAATTCACTGTGGGAAGGGGCAACAGGAGAGCTAATGGATTCATGAGTCATGTGGCAATTGAAGCATAGCGAAGTTATGCCATGCTGCTGCTGTGGATGTCAATCATGGTGGGTACAGCAATTATGCTTGCTTCTACTTAACTCAGTATGAGCGCTGAAGCTTTAAAGCTTGTCATTTGGAGTGTGATCAGCACATGCCGTGGTAATAGCCTTGCAACTTCCTTTACAGTAGGGTCATGGCATAAGGTCTTCATCATCTGAGGCATTCAGTGTGCATATCGCTATTTTTATCACTATTGAAGGGGTCGGTGACAGATCGCGCATCCATCACTGGATGCGTGATCACTGGGTTCTATGTCTGCATGTGGGAGATGCAGAATCTCTCATGGTTCTTCTCTTAGTTGAGTGTTGCTTTGTTATATTGTCTGTACCCTGAAGGTACCCCTTGTGCAGTCACAACAGATAACACGTGTGCTGTCTTTCAGCACTATCGTTGATTCGGGTCGTGCATTTGTGAATACATATTTCCCATGAGTACTGAATCTGAATGAAACTGCTGTTTGTTCTCCACAATTGCTGCTGATAAGATGGCAGTCACTGTTGACACCCATCAAAGACTGTGATTTCTCAGTTTTGAAGGCCACGTATGGCATTTAATGCAAGAATTGTGGCAATAAATGCACACATTAGGCACGAAGCATTCCATCATTTTCATTTTTCCTGTAGGGCTCTTGCTGATAACTGTGGCGCAGCGACTTTGACTCTTCTTTTGAACCCTAGCTCCGCTTTAGTTTTTTTGCATTGTACACGTGGGATGTGTCTTGCTTTCAGCGCTCCAAGGGTTGTCATTTAATGGTTTGCAGTCAAATCTCTCCAAATTAACAAGAGCTTGATGCAGCTGAGTAATGGAAGTGCCTGCTGTGACCAGAGGACCAGCCCAAAACTGTCTTATTTTTTAAATTGTGGATTCAATTGGAGAGTTTTTACTGTATTTTCTTATTGTTTTTTTGTTTCCCCTTTTTACATGTTTCCCCATGTATGATGCTACCTAGCATTTAAAGAAAAATAATGAGTAAGATATTCTTCTCACCTTCATACACAATTTTTGTTGCAGCATATTTTTTGCAATAGTAAAAGAAATTTTAATGATAAAGCTTTTATTTATTTAAGTGCTAGAAATGTTGTAATGTTTATGTATTGTCCTCGACAGAAGTGGTGCAGTCCTCTGGATGCTGTAGGTGGTCGTTAGTGTTGCTCTCACTGGCGCCCTCACAATTGTGCATACTGCTTGTGCAGGTGCATAGGAAATTAAGGGAACTTTCAGAAAGCAAGCTGTTTGCTTCATCGCACGCAAGGTTTATTGGACTTGGTTGACGAGCAGGTTGTTTTTAACACTCCTCATGTCACTCTCTTGCTCAAGCAAGCCTTTATTAATGTTGTAAGGACATGGTTTTTGTCAGTATTGCTTATTGCATGGCCTTACCTGTAAGCTATATACTGGTTTTGGATTGAATGATCACTTATTTCTGCATTTGCTGATCTTGGCAATTGGCTCATCACTAAATCTTTCTGTACATTTCTGTTGCAGATTTCAGAGGATGAGTTTGTGTTTAGATGTTGCGACTCAAGCCGTCATCGTCACCCAAATGGAAAACACCAGGTATTTTTTTTTTGTTATTGGAAGGTGTGGCTCAGAGGTCCAATTTTGTTATAAATAAGGTTTATTGGGCAGAATTTATGTACAATAAGGGGATGTTTTACTTTTTTATATGATTTTTAGTTTGTTGATGTCTTACCTGCTTATTTTGTTGTGGTTCTTGGAAGCAAGATGCAGTCCCTTGCACGAGGTTTGAGCTTCATGCCACACCGATAAGTGCATTATGAAGTGACCCTCATTGCCTCCTGTAAAGACAAAGGTCCATAAATTAACTCAGAATTATTTTCCTTCAACTTTACAATATGTAAATAGAAAATTAATCCTGATTATAATTATTAAGAACGTTGGTGGTTAGCTTTGCAAAATACAGAAAGTTAATATTATTGCTGATCACAGTAAAGCATATATGCATGCATTTTTTACATTCTTTTGTATATGTAAATATGAAATTGTCCTGTAATGGAGTGCAAAATTAAGTGGAAAAGTGCTTGTGTACACATTGTAATAATATACTCTGATTGAGAAAAAAAGCAAGAAGCTGGAAAAGAGCAAGCAAAGTTGAAAGATTCTAAGGTTGCACTTTATGCTGGCACATATTTATTTAGTATGCATGAAATTTGGCCAGAATATAGACCAGTATTTCCAGAAGGAGTGTGAAACTAAAATTCTGCTGCTCCATAGCTGGTAGAACCCTTGCAAGCTTCTTCTGCAAGCTGGGCTTTCTATGCTATGCCACAGTGATTACATTTTTCTTCAGCTGTTTCTGTTTCAAAGGTTCCTATAAATCCTCTTTGTTTGCTCAGAGTGTACTCAGAGTTGGACAGCTAATTTTTTACAACCTCTATAAAGTTTACTTCCTAGGGAATTGTGGCAAGGTGAACAGTGTGTGCAAAACCCACAACAGGTGCCAAAGTGCTCATATGGCTGCATCTCTTGAGGTGACATTGTCGTTGACATCACTGATAGATGGAAAATGAGTTCTTGGGGGCCTCACATGTTTGATGCAGAGTGTGGAGTGGCAACATGCTGTGTGCCTGTCGTTCAGCAATGTCAGCACCTCTTGTCACCTTGAGGGACATAGCCACGTGCTTGTGTCATTGTGTGCTCGCAGTTTCATGTGGCTTGTTCAAAATTTGCTGTACTGCAATTTGCCGTAATATGTTACACTGCAGTGGCAGTGTAAGCAGGTTGGTGGCTTTTATCATCAAGCATACTAGTGTAGGAAGGAGCAGGTTGCGCTTGCTTGTAGTTACTGTGAGTTATTCCATGGTTGCTATACTCATGGTCGATTGTTAGACTCTGAGCAGTCTGTGTGAATTAACCTAACGGGAGCACTTTCGTGTGCACCTGCTCATTCTATCTCATTTATTTATTGCACCTTAAAGGCCCAAGGCATCTGATTACCTAAATTTAATCACCATTATGCAACCAAACTCTGTGACAAATTGTGTTAGGGGCTAAGCTCCCTAGGGCGTAGCCTTGTCATCTGTGTCCATTGCGCTACACAAAACCAAAACCAAAACTGAACACTTGCACAACGAAAAACAAAAACATCTGTGTAAAAAAACCGACTGTATGTGTACATCAGTCAAGTATATGACAGCACAGGACATGATACAAAGAATATGCCAGGGGGTGCTGTACTACAAAATCCAGATCCTCAACCGAGCCACAATCATCATCATCATCTGTACCAGCTCGCAAGGATGCGTCAAAGGATGCGACAGGTTGTGGTGTGCTGGGTGCCAGGGCACCGCGAGATCGCTGGAAATGTGGTGGCGGACCAGCTGGCCGGGTCTGCGCACGACCGCGCACCCGCCAATACATCCATGGCCGTCCCTGCACTTGACATGAAACCTTTCCTACGATGGGAGCTCAGGGCGTGCAGGCAGCGCCTATGGGATAGGCAAACGGATAACAAACTGCATGTTATCAAACCGAGGCTTGAAAACTGGCCAGCAGTATCCCGATCACGCTACACACAAGTCACACTTACCAGGCTACAAATAGGACACACTCACTCAACACATTCACACCTTTTGTCTGGTGGTGATCCGCCATTATGTGAGAGATGTGGAGAACCACTTACGGTTCTCCACATCCTCGTCCAGTGCAATGAGTTAGATGCTCTAAGAAAAAAGCACTTTTTACTACCCTACCGACAGCAGCTCCCACTACACCCTGTGATGCTCATCGGTAGGGATCCGCTTTTTAAACTTCAATCACTGTTCACGTTTTTAAATGATGTACAGAGTTCATATTCCGAGGTGATCCGTAGCACGACCTCTGTACCGAGGTCGCGGCTGCGGTGACTACATCCCCGCCATGTTTTATTATCACGACCTTTCGCCATCCACTTTAGCCGCACATATTCCACGTCACTGTCATGATTTTAATAACTGTATCTTTTTACCCGCGTTAGCGCGAGGAATTTTAAGGCCCCTATACAGCCACGCACCATATCATTGTTCACATCTCTTGTCTTCTGAAATGGCGCTCTTTGGCCATCAATTGGCCCTTGCGCCATAAAACAGCACACATCATCAAGGAATGAGAATGCGCCCTCGCCCGCAAGAGACAACGCCTACGCAGGCAGTGTCTGCTAGCGAGTTTCTTGACTGAAAAAACCGACTGCTCGCGCTGTACAGCTGTTCGCCGGCCACCCCATACATATAGGCTCTGGATCTTGACCTGCAATGCAGTGCCGGTGGGAGATTTCTCTTGTGCGTAGTTGAACGATATAAAGATTCGCAATGTGTGCGTTAACTAAAAGTAATCTGGAACTCTGCATTATCTACAATGCGGGAGCGCAGGAACCTCGTAGAGACCAGGAGTATGAATGACAATGCCTGTGTAAATATACACACGCGTTTTCACTCATTTACATGCGTGAGTGGCCAATGTCGCGGGTGATTTACGATAACAGCCGAACGATCCCCAGTGCTTTGCCCACTCGTCATGATTCACTTTGTGGAGATGAGTGGATTTTCGTTTTTGTTTTGGTTTCTGACTTGCCATTTACTTGGTTCTCTTTTGCTGTTCCTACAAAATATAACTAATGAGCACTCCAACAAATTTAGGAGAAAAGCATTGGAATTGTGTTCAGAATGGTTCACTGGTACAATTCTCTGTGGCATACTCTGTACTTGCATGAATGCTTTCATTTAGAACACATACTGACTTTTATTTTTGTAGGAGTATACGGACAGAGTGTTGCTCTTTTTGTTGTGACATGCACTGAGCTTTTAAGTGTACATTGTGCAGTTGAACTTGCCATATTAATTGTTTCAGGTGCTTTCACTCAGCATTAAAATGACTTTTTCAGGAGCTTCGTGACTGGATTCATGAAGAGACTTCAGTGCCTCTGGATATGCATCAGTTCCCACACAGCCAGGAGCTGCTGCTTATGAAATTTTTGATCTTGAGGCAATTAGAGTAAGTACAACTTCTCTCTATTCCTTTCGTGTTTGTGATGATTGTCTCCTAGGATTGCTTGAAATGCTCTGATTGTGCTGGCACAACAGTGAGCACAAGTGAGTGATTGGGTTGTTGCCCACTGTTGTGTCGTAGGACAAAATAAAAAGAAAATAAGGAAAGTAGATGGGTGCAGGACTAATCTCAGATAACTTGCACTACTGGCTGTGGCTCATGAGAGAAACTGCAGGGAGGGTGCACTGTTTATGGATGCCAGGTGAGGTAGAGGGAGGGAGTGTGTGTGTTAACAGTGGCTCTCCACTCTGGGCAGCATGGTTACAGGACAGTTTGTTTTCATTTAATTATTCCAGTAATTTATCTTGCTTTAAAGATCCTTTAGATTTTGTTTTGGTTTCAGACGGGCTTTATTTGGTTCTCTTTTGCTATACCCACGAAGTATAATTAAAGGGCACTCCTATAAATTTAAGAGCAAAGCACTCCCTAGAAGGCAGCTTTACAAATTCCGGCATGTAATGTAAGTTTGCAGTATGCTTTAATGAAGGGCCCTTTTAATTGAACGTAGACTTGTGTACTTCAGGCATTTGCTTTTTGTGATGTTGGAAACGATGTTGCTGCATCATGCTGTAAGTAAAGATTGTATGGGTACTGTCTACTCCTTCGTTTTAGTTGCAGCTAATGCAGTGACCACCCTACATGTCAACATAGCTTACCCATTTTTGAGCCGATAAACAACACAAGCAAATTTATGCAATGCCTACCCTTTGCCCATCTTATATACAGTCGACTCTCGCTACAACGAAATTGACGGTGTGCGGAAAAAATTTCGTTGTAGTGAAATCGAAAAAATATAAATGACCTGAGCTGGTGGAACAACGAAACTTTTATGCCTCAATCTTGCATGCGGCACACGGCATCACGGCGGTAGTCGGAAGCGTTCGGAAACCACGAGTACTGAAACCATACTTGCCAAGTTTGGAGAAATGGAATCCGGAAGATTTACGTATTTACTCGTTTCTACTGCGCCCTTGACAGTAACGCGCACCCGTTTCCCATGATCAAAAAAAAATAAAAGTGAAACATCAATTGTAACGCGCACCCACACAAAAAAAAAGTCTTTAGTAATCAATCTTCTCACATTCACAAAAACAAATTTCGTACTCGCATAAAAAACAGACCGCCGACTTTGGACCCCTGCAGTCCCTCGAACAGCCGCGCCGTGGCTTTCCCGCTTCACTTGATCCGCGGCGTCTCGAAGACGTTTGGCGCACCGATTCATAACTCCTGCGTCCCGACAAAACTGCCGCACGTTGCTGGGTCTAGCCGCGTGCAAGCGGCGGCAGCATTTACTCGCAGTGCTGCGTTCCTCCGTGCTGTCGCAGTTCCCTCATGCCCGCTGCCGCGTGCTGCCATGCGTGCTGCGAAGGATCGGGGCGTGGTCTCAGAAATTGCCGCGACGCAATCTCGGACATTATCCAGCACGTACGACTAAGAGGCTCAGGCTCATCACAGATATGGGGAAGAAATGCAATGATGAGCCGTTTCGCGTGCAGTGATGAGAAGCATCTTTTCCCCCGTTACGGCCACCCGCGAATCGAAAGCAGCTGCGGCTGGGCGTCTCAGAGATTGCATCGGCGACGTAGAAACTCTGGCGCGGTGAGTATCATCGGCTTACGTATCATATGCGTCGTGGCGTCGTTACGCACCGGTGGCGACACAGAAACTACATAAAGTAGGCGCGCCAAAGACCGCCGCGCCGCTAGTTCGCTTTTCGCCGGTGACCGTTTGACAGCGCCCGAAGCACGTAGGACGCCGCCATTTCGAAGCCGACGGCGATATGGTAACGATGTCCTTCGGTCGCACTCGATTCTAACGCGTGTACGATGTTTGCGATCCGTTTTATCGGAAAAAAGGATTCGAGTAAATACGGTACTTAACGGGAGGGGGGGAGGAGGGTGCTTGGACCATTAAAAAAAAAGTTGACCGTGGTGGTGGAGGAGTTGTTGCAATGATATGGGCACTGTTAGCGGGTTTTTGCAGTCGGCGTTTTTCTGTACGAAGTCCAACTCGATAACACCGCCCACGCAACGTATGTTCTACGCGCGAGTAAAAGAGCGCTAACGCTGGGGGCGAACGCGGCTGAAGCAGAGATGAAACGACCCGGCCGTCTCCGCCGAACGAGCTGAACAATGCAATAACATCGCACCCGCGTGTGATCGCTGTCGGTGCTTGCTTCTCAAACAGAGAGGAAACTCCCAGCCCTTCTTTCGTCGGGCGAAGGACCAAAAGGGGCGCCGGTGGAGAGAGGGGCGGTCGCGCGCGCGCTATCTCGACAGACATTGGTAATCAACCACGCAATCAACAGCGGCCGTTTCTGGTGGTCCCAACACGCGATTTCGACTTTGTAGTCGTATTTTTATCTTCTGAAATGCACCAAAATGTTTCGGATTGTGTTTACTGCATAGCAAATTGAATTTTCGAGACTGGAATTGCATCGTCAAATTTCGTTGAAGCGAAACGGCACAAAAGAATGTGTTCGTTGTGGCGAGCATACTTATGCATTGCCTCCTATGGACTGCTGACGGGGATCCGAGAATTTTTCGTTGTACTGGAAATTTCGTTGAAGCGGCGTTCGTTGTAGCGAGAGTCGACTGTACAATAATCATTTTGCAGTGAACACTCATGTCACACACTACTTGTCTACATGTGATTGCTTTGAGTGGCAGTTGTAAAGATACATTGCAACTCAAATATCACTTGAAATAGTTAAACCTTTGAACAGGTTTCAGGCGAAGGATTGTCCTGATGTGCTTGTAGAAAAGAAAAAGAGAAGGAACAAAATGCGCGCAGGTTAGCACTGCAGACAAGAGAAGAAATTGGAACGATGAGCAGCCATCAGTCCGGCTCCTTCATGAATCCGTAGTCTTATTTCTTTACATCTTGGTGCCGAAACCCGTCATGCGGACTCGTTCCCTTCCTCGCACAACTCAAAGGACCTTCTACTTGACTGCTACACGCTCCAGGCAGCAAGGATTGACTGGACCATTCGTGATAGGCAGGAACACAGACCTCTATCATAAATGCTATACGTATGGACGGGCTCAAGACCAAGCGGTCAGCTTGGCGAGCCCAGAATGCCAAGATTCTGCAGGAAGTGCAGTCGCTACTGGCAGATCCTACCGCTGATGAGGTCAAGCTCTCAAGCATTCACGATTGTCTATCGTCAAGCAACGCTGAGCTCTCAAAACGTAACAACGCGCTTGAAGGGAATATCGCCGACGAGGAGCTTGCAGATGAATATGTAACTGTGGCAAGATACAATGATCAAGCCACCACTACGCTTGCCAAGATTTTATGTAAAATCATCGCTTTTGGACGCATGAACAGCACAGCAGCGGCTGCTTCTCAGAACACGTCAACAGTGTCTGATGCTGTGCTCAGAATTGGTCCGAGGCCGCTAAATCTTGATATGCCTACATTTCGAGGCAACATCTATGAATGGCCAGCATTCTGGGAGCAGTTCTAGCAGACTTTCAGGCAAAAACCTGATGCGGCGTGGCATATTTGTTGAAATACCTTAGGCTTACGTTGTTCAGGCCCTAAACACAAAGATGAAGTAGTAGTTGTCAACTGTGAAGCCTATTCTTTTTATATATACAGTGCGAAGCCAAAGATGAATCTCGTACTGGAGCATCTTTTGCAGTATAAGGCACTGAAGCTGCCGTGTCTACTTCAAGACTATAATCTGACCATCCCACAGTGTCATTGGAGTCATCACTGCTCCTTGGTCTCAAAAACAGGCAGCAGAAACAGCTGAAGTGTTCGCTGCTGGAGTTGCCGTTTGTGGTGCACGGCGCCATCGGAGCTGCCATTATCGCTGAGCTTAACAGTACCTCCAACTTGCGTTTCGTTTGCCGCTGCCTGTTGGCACGTGTAACGTAAACAAAGAAAACCAGAACTGAAGGAGAAGTGTTTGAAGGGTATGCTAGATGGCCATAGTTGCCTGTAAGGTGCCAGGGTAAATTTTTTTTTAGCTTTTTGAAGTCATCGGAACTCGCATGTGCAATGGCCTATGGCGCCGTAGCAAAAGAGTTAATGCTACCTCATTCAAAAGTAAAAGTGTACGTCAGTGTGAGAGAACATTGAAAGATAATTGGTGGGTGTGTTTAATGCAGTTTTTTTTTTATTTACCACTGTGCCACAAGCCTGAAAACGACTAAAGTTTGTATGATTGCAATTTTAAATCACCGTAGACTGCAGGCAACATTCATTGAAATGCAAGTTAAGTCAAGGGACCACTGAAGTGATCAGGAAAATTTCTCAGTAGTAGTGGTGTCAGCACCCTCTCTTCATTATTCAATGTAAAAATTCAAGAGAAGTCTTGCCAAATAGAGGGCTGGCAATTTTGAGGTCATGGAAGACTCAGCATGTTGTAACCAATTGCTGTGGTGCATACCGTGCCTCTGCATGGGATAAATGTTTTTGTGATGCCCGCAATGTGTGTTACATTAAGCACGTTCCCTTTACTTGTGTGCATCCTCTAAATTAGCGGTGTGCTGTCCTTTATGTTATCGCTGGATGCTCATGAGGTGTGTGTCTTATCATGCCTTCTCTGTTTTTCTTTGTTGTGTGCAGTTATGCATTTCAGTATAAGCGAGTTATACTGCAAGCCCCATTGACTGGCGTGCCCATCCAGCCTGGCATTTTCAAGGGCACCTATGGCACGCATGGTCTTGAATTGATCCAGTTGGAGTATATTGACAACTGCACGAAGCTTCGGGCCTCCAAACTTTCGGTAAAGTGCTCAATCAAACTTCTCTCATTTTGTACACATAGAAGGGTGTGCATACGTGTTTACTACTTTGTTCACTATGACATGCATCTTGTGAGTTGTGTTTTCAGCACCACTCTGAAGAAAATAAAATGCAGTAGACTCTCATTAATTCAAACTCGAGGGACATAGGAATTTTGTTTGAGTTGACAGAAGTTTCAGTTATCAGATGCAAGCAGAAGTATGGCTCAGTGCTACGTACCAGGAAAAACAGAGATGGCCAGTTATGTGCACTCTTGCCACCTTAGTGTTTTCTTTTTTTCTGCTATTGGTTTTGAATGCTTTGACAAGTGCTGGCAGGCAGTTGGCTTCATAGATACGTGAACATGAATGTTCGCATAGAAGGAAACCAAAGTAGACTATATTTCTGATAAGGGTAAGCAAAAGGTCTGAATTAAAAAAAGTAACTGGGTGATAAAGTTTGAATTAAGCAACTTTTTAAATACATTGAAAACATAGTAGGCCAACCAAAAATTTGAAATTAGCATAAATTAACTGAATATTTAAATTATCGTAGGTTGAATTGCCAGAAGTACTGTGTAGAGAGGCCTGCCAATCCTGCAGTGTGCATTTCATTTAGTTTCTTATTGGTCTGATAATACACTGACCCACCGAGCAGCCTAGGCAATTATGGTTTCTAGTGAGGATGTGCAAATATTAGAATTTCAGAATACTTCTTGAATAGCATTTCTATACGATTCAATTTTACTGCTTGAAGTTTGCAATTCGGGGCAAAATACCATATCTACTTGCGTAATGAACACACTCGCATAAGAAACGCACCCCCAACTTGGGACCACTGCAGTCCCGCAAATGGCCGCGCTGTGGCTTTCCCACTTCACTCGATCCGTGGTATTCGTGAGTCGTTCGGTGTGGCGATTAATAACTCCTGCATGCAGCCACCATAAAGCTGTCGCAGCGGCGCTGAGTCGCGCGGTAGCGTCATGTGGTTGTTTTTTACTGTTTTTAAAATGAAATTTCATCGCACGCATCACTTTAAGCATTACTGTGGATCGTAAGGCCGTCTTTCTTGCGCGTTAAAATGTTTGTTCAACCAGAAAAATTTTTCGTAAAATTCACCCGCATAAGAAATGCATCCCCCAACTTTGCTTCTGTTTTTTGGGGAAAAAAGTGCGTTCGTTCTGCAAGTAGATATGGTATGTCATGTCTGGTGACAAGTGGTCCATTCCTGCATGTAGTAGGTGTTGCCGCGTAACACTCGTGTACAGTAATGAAGGTTTGACGGTCATTTACTGCGGCAAAGTCAACACCTGCACACTGCAGTGAAGCTAACAGTCGCATACTGCGATGAGGCTAACACCCACGTACTGCAGACCCCGCCACGGTGGTCTAGTGGTTATGGCACTCACCTGCTGATCCGAAGGTCATGAGATCGATCCTGGCCACGGTGCCTGCTTTTTGATGGAGGCGAAATGTGTTGAGGCCCATGTGCATGCAATGTCAGTGCACGTTAAAGAACCCCAGGCGGTCAAAATTTTCAGAGACCTCCACTACAGCGTCTCTTATAATCACAGCTAGTTTTGGGACATTAAGCCCCACAGATCAATCAATCACGTACAGCAGAAAAGTGAACCGTTGCGTACTGCAGCGAAGTTAGCACTTGTGTATGGTGACAAAGTTAAGTAATGCTTATGTAAACTTCTTTGTTAGCCTGCTGTTCAGGGTTTTATTGTCTATTGTTTTTCTATGGACGACATTGTGGTAGTATACTATACCCTGTTTCATACGTCAGGTGCAACACTGTGGAGGCCAGCGAGACTTCTTACAGTAGACATGTTTGCACCAAAAAAATAGATAATTTCTATTTTGAACCCACAACTTGAATTCTTTATGTCGAGTAATAACTGCATACCTTTTGCTCGTTGTAAATAAATAGCCCCATCGTACAGCCATGATTATGTTGTTGCATATCTCTTAGCGTCTCGATCTCTTCATTTCATTGTTTTTCATTTGTGTTTGCTCTTGACAGTCCCCGCGCAGGCCTCACATGAGCTTTCACAACCGTGAAAGGTGGCTATGAGACACGCGAAGCTATACATTTCGCTGGTTGCACTTCTTGCATAGCCTCCACAGCACTGCACCGATGTATGAAACTGAGCATAGTCGTTCAATAAACTATTTTTGCCCATGTTTAGCAGTACATTTCTCTGCAATTTAATGTGGTATTATGAAAGATTTGAACATTATTTTAAAAATATTTGATTCGATTCACAGTCTGACATTAATATTCGAATTTGCTTCGCACTCAAAATTTTTCTATTTGTACAGCTCTACTTTCTAGTGCAGTGTGCTTTGTCATGGTGCATCGCTGCCCTAGCTTCAGAACTGTTCTATTCCTCCTTATCTTTTTATGGAGTTACAGCTACTCAGTGGGTAAGCACAAAAACAAAACAAATGGGAGCTATGCTCATTGCCAGAATAGCAGAATCTTCCCTACTTTTATATCAGGAGTGTCACTGACCATGGCTTGTTCGCTGCAACTCATACTAGATGCGATGGTGATAGTACATAGGTGTCTGTACGATTTAGAACAGTGGGAGTCTGTGACATGTTGAAAACTTATCATGGTTGTGAATACAAATTGTATTGTTGAGCCGCAAATTGGCAGCCTTGTAATTTTGTCTGTCACAGTTTTATTATCTTTGTGCTTAATCATTCCATGACTGACCTACGCGACCGATCGCTGTTGGTCACATGTGAAATGATCACACACAAGCCCGTGTCTATGCATCTGAAACAAGGGTACCAAGGACTCAGTTCAAAGCTAGCAGGGCTCGGGCATCTAAATTTATGAATAAAGCTGGCTTCTCTCTACATCGATGCACCAGAGTGTGCCAAAAGTTGCGAGCTGTATATGAGAAGGTCATGACCTTCCATAGGCACTTCCTGAAACTTCGTGACACTTGACGGTATGTGCTTGTCCAGATCGGCTAATGCCGACCAAACTCCCATATACTTTGACATGACCAACAGTACGTCAGTGAGCGTGAAGGTGCACGCGATGAGAATCTACTCACAACGGGCAGTGAAACGCTGCATTTACTGTGATGTTGTCATGCTTGGAGGATGGCACGAAGCTTCACTCGTACATCATGTTCAAAAGGAAGACGATAAGAGGTGCTTCCTAAAGGTGCTGTGGTACGGGCGAATGCAAAGGGCTTTGTGACAGATGACCTCGTGGTAGAATGGTACCATCTGGTGTGGCTCCTTAGGTCAGGGGCATCCCTTAAAAAAGACATCCCAACCTGCTAGTGTTACACTCATTCTGAGGTCACGTGGTCGTACGCAGACAACAGTGCACCACCAGAACCACGGGCAATAACGAGGCGCCAGGGAGCCGCGCCCGCGCCCGTGCGGTGTCTCGGTACAGGCCGGCGACATCTTGTCCGAAGGTTGCCGGGTCACAAATCCCGCAGCGGGGGTCTTGTCGCCGCGTTGCCGAAACACGGTTGCTGTCGAAGAGGGGTGCGCGCAACGGTTTGGCAAGCGCTAATTTGGAGTAGCAACAGCGCCTAGACGATTGCTTGCATCTGGAGGGTGTCAGATTGGGGCAGTGACGTGCGGAAATCCATACACATGTGTCGCTGGTTAGGTGGTCCGACGCCTTCTCTTAATGTCGAGTTTTGTTTATGTTTTATATCTTGCTTTCCATGTTTTGGGAGAGGAACTTATACTGTATTGTGCTATGGAGGCGGGTCCCGAACGGTGGTCGCGCGGCGGATTGGACTGGTGAGTTTTCTACTGACGACGTGGCCCTAAACAACGATTGGGTAGGCGCCCTGGCGAGGCGGGATTGTCAAAGAGAGAAACTCGTCTCGGGGCAGGTGACGAGGGAGAATTTGGAGAGATTCGAGAGACGTGAAAAGACGCGGGGGCATTCCGTCATGTTGGAGTCGAAGAAGTGAGTCTTGTATGCAAGCCCTCGTGTGAGCCGCGCTGTTCGGCTCTCCATCCTTAGAGATGATGTAGTCCTCGTGAAGAGCCCATGTCAACAGCAATGATCGGAGAGGATCCGTGAGCTACGAGGACTTCGAAGATGACACCTGAGCCCCTGCCTAAGCACCAGTCCACCGCCGGCGACGAGACCTATACACCGATGGAGCCTGCCTCCCAGATAAGCGCTCTTTTCGTTGCGGCAAGCGCGTTTAAGACACTGCGCCTTTGTTTGTCGGCCGCTTTGCACTTTTCTTTTTGTGATTGTTTATTAACTGTTATGTCTGCCATGTTCATTCCTAGTTTGTAGTGTCAGTGTAGTTCGCTCCTTGATGGCTTTGTTCGTTTGTTATTGCGTTAGCTAATTATTGTCAATTGTGTGTTTCAATCATATTCGTGCATTAAATTAGTTGTTTTGTTAATTTAAAAGAGCCTGTTGCCTCTTTTCTTTCCGGCCCCAGCACGAATCCGTTTTGGGGTTAAGTATCGTTGAGATGTGTGGCCAAGGGGGCATGAGCGAGGCTGGTTGTGGTGTTTTGTTGGACGTGGAACGGTGAGCGTGGTAGCTAAGAAGTATTGTGTAGAGTGTGGAACCGCCTCCCCCTTTGCGCGTAGTTGGGACATTTCACCACGAATACAGCAAGGGGATATCAACAGAAAACTGCAAGCTTACCCCAAGCGGTTGTGTGATGAGGGCCTCGCTGGCTACTGTGTGCGGGTGGGTCCTCTCCGCATGGGCAGCTCTATCACGAGATGTTGTGGTGCGGTCATTAGCAAAGTGTCGACTGGCACTTGATAATGACGTGCTGTGGGGTCGCAGCAGCTATGATGGCAGCAGCACCAGCGAGGACGACTCCAGTGATAATGAGTAGTAGTATTCAGCAGCCATATGAATAAATTTCCCTTGTGTGAAATGCACTCGCATTTCTCTCTCTTTCTTTTCTTTTTTTGAGACAGGCGATATTGGGGATTCCACTTACATTCAAGTCGACTTACAATCGTATGTGTCTTGTTTTATTTGGCAAGTGCATTACGCGACTTTTTTTGACATGCCTATGATTCGGAAGTCTTTTGGACACCATAATGTACTCCTCCGTAGAGTCGATGCATAAGGATGCCTAAAATTCTGTCTTTTTACTATGAATGTGTGTCAGAAATGGCACGTTTATGCTGTCCACTGTGTTGAAGCCGCCACCGCTGCTACTTTATCTCGTAGCTTCGAACCAGTGCTCTCACTTGCCGATCCGGTTATCCTTGTAGCTGCTGCGAAAAGGCAACTTCACTTCAAACAAAAGTTATGCGGTGAAGCATATGCTGTGTATTACAGTGAAGCATATAAACAGTTTGTAGGGGCCACTGCCATGGGACAATGCATTTTAGATTACATGTTGCGGTTATTTCTTTGCCAGTATCGGCGGTGCTCACCAGTAGGCGCAAGTTTGTGCATGTAAGCTTGTTCCCAGCAGGTACCATAGTGCATTCACGAGAGTTGATTGCACAAACACGGATGTACTGCGAGACCTTTACAGCTACTTCAGATGTGACTGTAGTGAATCAAGCGCTGGAAGGAAGTAAAAATGCAGGCACTTCCTTTACTGCCCATCTTTTTCAAATTTCATGGCCCCCAGGGAGTTGGACAAATCAAACTGATGGCAGGCATTCATCAGTCAGTATCCCCATTATCAGGAACAATGCACCAGAGTCAGTAAATCTGGCCTGCCACATGTAACTGGCGCAAAACTCGAAACTCGACACTGCACTGAGAATGGTAGCCAGAGACACACAGGAATGGTAGCCAAAGGCATCCGGTGCACAAAGTGAAGCTATACTGATGCTCAACTGATACCTGCCAGCGCAATCAGCAACGCAGAATATGCACCGTCAACATGCAGCCCGAGTTGAGAAAAATACTATGTATGAGTCAGACACCTATTAGGGCATTAGGAAGACCTAATGTTATAATTAATGTGGCAGACTGTGTGCTTGATGCTCAGTGCCATGGGTACTGTTCGATTATGACTACAGTAAAGCCTTGTTAATTCGAGCCCTGTTAATTCAGAATTTCGGTTAATTCGAACAGGGCGTCTAGTCCCATCCAAAATGTGCATTGTTTTATCACTGAAAACTCATTAATTTGGACAGATTTTATTGCTCTTTCGTTAATTCGAACTCCTGATCAAGGTTGAGCCATGATGCAGCCGCGCTTTGGATATAATTCGGATTCACAGCTGAAATCACTATTGCACCTAAACAACTTCAAGATCAGATTGTGGCCTTCGAGGGATGTAAAACAAGGTGCGAATTAGCTTTGCATCTTGGAGTGGGGGGGGGACTTACATGGCACTGGTTTACAACCAAAATGAAAGGCAGTGCATTGCTACTGTCATCAGCAACGGGCAGCCGATGGATTAGCCATTTCTTTTGTCTGGTGCGTCCAACACGTTCGCATTGCTCTTGAGTCAGATTGTTCTCCTGTAGCGTGCGGTTGCTTTTAAGTTTTATTTATGCTTGTGCATGGTCAGCGCCATCCATAGCTTTATTATTTGTTTGTATTTGAAAGTGCCAGTTTTCTCTTTTATTTTGTTCATTGTCTGTTTCATGCGTGGGCATGTCTCCTGCCGCAGCCCCAGCAGCAAAGAGAGTGAAGTACGAAACAAAGGATTTGGCTGCGAAGGTACAAATATTGAAGGCGTTGCATGTGGGTGCATCTCAAAGAGAAGTGATGGAAAAGTTCAATGTCAAGAAGAGGCACGTTGAGTAGATACGTCATGAAGACCAGATTATGCAAGCGTATGACAGCAACATGTTTGGCGAAAAGAGAAAGAGGCTCCGAATGGCAGTGCACCCCAAACTAGAGGTGCTGTTGCGATGCATTGCTGACTCGCGCAATGCACACTTGCCCTTGAGCCGGCCTCACTGACCATGCACATTGATTCTCAGTGCGTCGGAAGGGCGGTTTGACCACTTCAAGAAGCAACACGGGCTGGTATTCCACAATGTGTGGTGAAGGATGTGCCGTTGACGGGAGTGTTGTGCAGGACTGGCGGTCTGGACTTTCCGCTTGCCTTTCTACGCACAATAGAATGTTATAACGATCCCGGATATAACGAACTATCGGATATAACGAAGCAATCGCAATTCTCCTTGAAATTCCTATAGATGAAATTGACATTGGTTATAACGAACTAATGGTTATAACGAAGTAATTACCACTCCCCCTTCAACTTTGTTATAATGAGGTTTTACTGTACAAGTAGGTGTGTGTGAACACTAAAATTGCCGAATACGAATCGAATACGAATAAGGCAAAAAGACAGGCCCCGAATATTGAATCGAATATCGAATATGTGGATAGTAATAGAGAGTTTCAAAACAGGAAGTAACATAATAGATTTATTCATTTCAAAAGAAATTAATGAAATATGTTGCAGCACATTTGCAGACTGCTGAAGACTTATGAAAGCAAATTTCTGTATTTACTAGGGTAACAAACGCACCTTTTTTTCCCGAAAAACAGAAGCAAAGTACAGAGGTGCATTTATCACGTGGGGTAAATTTTATGAAACCTTTTTTCAAGCTGAGCAATACATTTTAACGCACAATAAAATCGGCGTTGCGACTCTTGGTAATACTTAGAGCCACATGTGCGATGAAATCTTATTTAAAGAACAGTAAAAAAAAAAGAAGCTACAGTAGAATCTCAATGATACGAATTCGTAGGGAGCACGTAAAATATTCGTATCACCCCGAATTCGTATGAGCCAAAACAAGTTAAAGCTGGTCATGAAGATGAACAAGAGCTTTATTGGGGTCAACTACTTCTTGCTGAAGAAGTCCATGATGTTCTTTTGATCTTTTTTAACTTCGCTGTCCCTCAAGAAAGTCGCCTGAAAGGAATAAAACCGTGATGCGGTTTCTTCACTCACGCTGCCGGTGCTTACGTTGCTACGCAGTACATCGAGGGCGTCAAGGTTTTCCGACATTGACGGTAGGAGATCACCGGCATCTTCACCATCACTCTGAGGCTCGGTATCCTTTTATAAAAATGTAGCGCAAAGGAACACACGGACAGACAAAGAGCACAGGACGGGTGCTCTTTGTCTGTCCGTGTGTTCCTTTGCGCTACATTTTTATAGAAGTCATGAACCAACTAGCCCAAGAAAACGTTTTGCTAAGCGGTATCCTTTGCCTCGTCGATCAATTCTTCATAGATCGCAGCCCACAGGTCGCTACGTTGTCGTCCGCGGTGACGAAGTCTCGCGCCGAAGCTCGAGTTTCAAGGTTCTCCCAACCCTTGATGTGCAAATCGTCGTCAGGCTCTTGGTTTTCTTCCGTCAGAGCCGCATCCGATTCCGCGAAAAATGCAAACTTGCGAAAGCAGTTCGCGATCGTGTCCTGGGTCCCATTATCCCAGAACATGGCCAAGAAATGTAACGAGTCAAACAGGCTAATCTGCGAGTTTTCATCCTTGTGCTCAATTTTTGCCAGGAGCCTCCACACAAGCAATCCCTTCAAACGGTGCTTCACATTTCGGATTATTCCCGCATCCAGCGACTGTAGACGGCTCGTGGTGTTTGCGGGCAGGAACCTTACGGCGACATTGCTGAAGTTGCAGTCTTTGGGATGGGTCAATGAAAAGCAATTTTTTTTCTGTTTTTCGCTGCCATTTTCCGGTCCAAAGTCGTAAGGAAGTCACGGAAAAAATCTGCTGTCAAAAATCTGAGTAAGTCGCTCACATGAAGCTGTCATTTTGCGCATTCGTATCATCCGCAATGGCTGGAGAAACTGTTCGTATAACACCGAATGACGGCGCATTTTATACAACGTAGTCCGTCCAAAACAACATTAAAATTCGTATCATCGTGAAATTCGCATCAACTGTAATCGTATCATCGAGATTCTACTGTATATAGCGTCAGTACCACGTGGCTCGGCACCCGCAGCGGCAGCCTTTATGGTGGCTGCGTTTTGTTCCAATGCGATGGCCTTTCGCTTCCCATTAACTCTTGGTTAGCTCACAGTGCCACGAAACTAGAACGATGGCGACGCTGTTGAATGGTCAACAGTGAAAAAATGAACGAGCGGCATGCAGCGGTCTTCAGCACGCATATAGTTTCCATGGTTTTTATGTCACCGCAGGTCCCTCCCGTAAAGACGCATATGATGCGTAGACCAATGATCCTTGTGGATGCTATCTTGGAGACGCCCAGCTGCATCAGCGTTCTGTCGCGTTCGCGGGTGGCCGTAACAGGAAAATAGATGTTTCCCACAACAGCGTGCAAAACGGCTCACCATCACTCATATCTCCCTCATGTCTGTGCTCAGCCTCTCAGTCGTGTGGGTTAAAGCACGATGTCCGAGATTGCATTGTGTCGATCTCGGAGACCACGCCCCAACCATGCTTAGGCTTAGCAGTGCCAGCTGCCTGTGCAACACGCTGCAGTGAGCGGTGTAAAGGAACTGCGATAGCGTGAAAGAATGCAGCAGTGCAAGTAAACGTTGTTACTGCTGCTTGCATGCGTCTACGCGTGGCATTTTTATCGGGAGGCGGGAGTTTTCAATCGCCACGCCGAAAGGTGCCCGAACGTCGCGGGTCAAATGAAGTGGGCAAACCACAGCATGGCCGTTCGCAGGTGTGCAGGAATTCAAAGTTAGGGGGTGCGTTTATTACGCGGGAGCAAAAAGCTTGCAATGGCGATGCAGATTTGTCCATGATCTCATTGTACCAATGCGGTGACGGTAGAACACTCACGACAAGGCCTTTTCTTTATTTTTCAATAGCGTGGAAGAAATTACAACTCTTTCGTCAAACAGCCCATTTGATGCATGGGTCGCGTACAGCGGCCTTCTATGGCGTGAGAACCAGCGCCGCTTGTGGTTTCGTTATCAAAACGTCGTTGCCGCATGGAGCCGGTCCTCCCGGCCTAGTTGTGTGCAGTGCGCTGACTGCTCGCACGGTCACCACGACGGAGGCGCGCTGTTGTACCGTGCGCGCTTCCTTGCCATTGGAGCATTCTTCGTACCCACTCTTCTGACTATACAGGGCTGCGGCGAGTGTTGGGTTCAGCACGCTGCTTCCGTTTGATTAAGTGAAGCACACTTCGCGTCACCACGATGTACTTCGCGTTCCCACACTGGCACGAAACAGCAGCGCGCTTGGACCATGTACTACGCTTACAGTAGTGCTGTTTTACACGCGATGCTGGTCAGATGGGTGAAGATCCGTTATCGTGATCTTCAGCCGGCTTGTCACCGCTCTCGAATAATCGCCCCTTTTGCTGAATATTTGGCCAATTTTGAATATTCATGAATATACATACAAGCTGTGCAACATTTTCAACGCTGGTGAGACGGCGCTGTTCTACAAGGTTCTGCCCGAGAAAAAAATTGCGTTTAATGGGGGACCTGTGCGTGGGCAGGAAACCAAGTAAAGAGCTGGTGACTGTACGTCTGGCTACGAATATGACCAGCAAAAAGCAGCTGCCGCTGCTGGTGATAGGAAAGGCTGTGAAGCCAGGATGTTTTAAGAACGTTAAGCAGCTGCCTGTCGGCTACTGCTTTAATTGAAAGGCAGGGTACTTCTCTACAATGCTAGCAGTATTCGTCACAGTCCATGATGATGCACTGTCAGAGTCTGTAGAATCACATTCCTGATGATCTTGTGGAGCTCCTTAAGTAGGTTCAGCCACTTGGCACTTGCCTTGAAGTTTTCACTGATGCTTAGAACGCAGGTGTAGTTGAGTGCCTTCTACAGAATCATACTACTGCCGATCGGTGTCTTCTTAACCCTCATTTCACAAAACCAGGCATACACTGCCTTGTCAAGGTCTTCATGGGCTAGCTGGGTCATCATCTTGCGTTGAGCAGGTGCGCCCGACGCTTCAGACTTGATTACACCTGGTGGGAATGTGCTTCGAGGATGCGGATGCCACCAGGTGTCATGCAATACCAACTAGCCCAAATGAGTGCCTTGACGAAATTCAGACTTGAGTATCGTCGACAGCGCGCTTCGCGAGATACTATGTTCTTCTGCGATGCTTCCCTTTTTTCTTCCTCTGCTGCAGTGGCAGTTATTTCTGCCTTCTGCTCCAATGAAAGAAACTTTAGTTTCTTGCTCTGTGGTGCCGCCATAGGCCCTCGCTACCATACTTAAGACTGAGGAAAAAAAATGCCGGTCTGAGCTGATGAAACGAAGCATGCTGGACTAGCGAGCTAAAGAGGCAAGAACTAAGGCTGTTAACGCCACAGAGCACATGAAAACACACACACACACACATGCACACATTGATTGAGCCAGCAGCCAATATCCAGAATGTGGATTTGGCTAGGCTTCGGCTGGCCAAGCTCGCAGGTTGTCGCAGAATGCTGCGCAGCATCGTCATCAACCACAAACAATGGCATCCCCCATGGTTTTGCTGCATTCGGTGGGTTACATGCGACTTCGGTCGACTTTGGTGCATTTCCGAACTTTTTTTTTTGTGTGTGTTTTGGGTCACTGGGTGTTTTGAGACTTGGATCTATCATTCGTGGTCACTATGGAGAATGCAGAACATTCTTATTGCCCGATCACATCACATATTTTATGTACTGTAGGAGCAGGTAGCTGACAAACAAACCCTTGTATGCTCTTCAAAATCATGCTCTTCAAGCTATGACAAGCTGACAATTTTTTTGGGCGGCAGCACTTGGAGGAACTTCATTAATTAGGTGTCAGAATTAAATACAGGACTGGCGTATACAAGGGGGATTGAGACTTATAGCATGGAAGACAAGATACAAAGAAATTAATGCATGATGCACCAGCGCCGTAGTGTTTAAGGTTGGGCCCAAGTTGCACTTAAGAACTTAAGGTTGGCCCCAAGTTGCACTTAATGATTGGCACTAGAGACAGAGAACATGCGGCCTTGGTCTGTTTTACCTTCTCATCTGCCTTGTCTGTCATTCACAGTATACCACTGTACTATTTGTTAGGAAATTTCAGTTTATATGGCCACTCCAGGCACATTTGTTCCATCTGTTGATGCTGGATGCTGTGGATGATGTCACGTCAGGTGAATCACTATAAAGAAATTAACGTGTAATAATATAAAACAAAATGAAATTGAAGGGAAAAACCTTGGCAGTGGTGGGTTTTGAATCTAGGCCCCCAGGCTGTGGCAAGTATCTTCATAACTGGGCTAAACACCAATGTGGAAATATATGTGACCTATACGAGCAAGTTGTATCAGTTGAACAACAGCAATGTGCTAATCAGCGCAAAATAGGAGAGGAGATAATCATGCTGAAACAACTCAATGATGCTGTATAGAGTGCCAAGCATTAGAAAGGAGAGAACAGATGCTGTGCTGATGCTACCCGATGAAAGTGTTTGGACCAATTCTGTAATGTGGTTGCAATACAAAAAAAAAAAAAAAAAAGCACAGGAAATACAACTGTGGTGTACTGGGCGTCATATCTTTGCACACGTGACGCCGTGCTTGTTCTGTTGTGTTGCTATCCCATTCATTGCTTTGTATTTGCAGTGACACCGTGATAATTAATGGTTGGATTTTTAGACATTACTAGATCATGTTTTAGGCGGCAAAAATAGGGAGGCAAAACGTTTTAGGCCTTCATCATCATAAGTATAGGCACAATAAATTTTTGCCTAGATGTAAATAATTTCAAACCAAAACGTGCGAGACCTGCACGTATAACAGGAAGACAAAAAAATGCTGTTGTTTACAGTGGTACAAAGGCATCAACAGTTCAACATAGCCGCACAGCTGTCCCATAAAACTGCTGGACTAATTATGATAATCTGGCTTATTTCAGCAAGCACACTGCTCACATTCATGCACGGTGGCCACTGTTGCTTACACAAGCGTTACATATAGTGAAACATGCATGAAAAAGAATACATACTTGAAAGCTGTGAATACTGATTCAAACAAGCAACAATTAATGTCTGCCTGACACAATAAAAATGTAGACACCAATAACAGGCAAATCATAAGTACAAGAGAACCATGATTTATTAAGAAATTAACATGTCCTTACATGAGGACTGTTCAATACAACACTGTCAGTTTTCTTATATAAAATGACATTATCCTAATTGTACAGGCCAGACGTCCCAACACTTCCAATTTACACCCATTTGCAGTGCACATGTTCGAAGAAATATGTTTGGAGTGCACACGGAACATAGTCTTTAGAATCACTGTGAAAAGTGTGGAAGCAATAGCAAACTACTACTATCCCAAGATTTCTGCGTTCAGAGTTGTGCCTCTTGTCACTGAGAATGCTCTTTTATGCTGAGAAGGAATGCTAGACGTCGACAAATGTTCTTGGAGCAATCTTTTACTTGGGAAGATTCGATGGCTTAACTGACACTGGGATTTAAGGGTGCTCGCCAACAAGGACTCCTGACACTTTAAAGGGGTCCTACAACACTTTTTGAGCATAGGCAGAAAGCAGTGGCTCCTGTGAACCTGTGAGCACAATATTATTCCACTGCATGCACCAGCGAATTCGCAGTTTGGTTTCAGACACAGCTGGAAAGCACAGCTGAAAAGGCATGAAATAATTCAATGCTATTTCTGCCTCAAGCGACTTACCGTGTTTACTCGATTCCAATGCGCACCTCCCGCGACCCCACCCAAAAAAAAGTGAAACATCCATTGCAACATGCACCCATCTTTTGTGACACGAAAAAAAAGTCCTTAGTAATCAACCTTCTCACATTCTTAAAAACAAGTGCTGTACTTGCGTAGTGAACGCACTCGCACCTTTGAACCCGCGCAGTACCTCGAATGGCCGCGCTATGGCTTTTCCACTTCACTCGATCCACGGTGTCTTGGACACGTTCAGCGCGCCGATTCATGACTCCTGCGTCCCAATAAAACTGCCACATGTTGCCGGGCGTAGCCGCGTCCAAGCGACGATAACATCATTTACTCGCAGTGCTGCATTCCTCCGTGCTATCGCAGTTCCCTCACGCCCGGTGCCGCGTGCTGCACAGGTTGGCACAGATAAGCCTAAGCATGGTCAGGGCATGGTCCCCGAGATTGCCGCAATGCAATCTCGGACGTCGTGCAGCGCGCATGACTGAGACGCTCAGGTGGCTCAGGATCAGCACATATATGAGGAAGAAATGCGATGGGGAGCCGTTTTGCATGCTGTGATGGGAAACATCTCCCGTTACAGCTACCCGCGAACGCTACCAAAAGCTGGCGCGGCTGGGCGTCTCAGAGATTGCATTGACGACGTAGTGACTTTGTTTGACGGCAAGACAGCCAAGCCGGCGCGGCGAGTATCATCAGCTTATGCATCATGTGCGCCGTGGCGTCCGCGGAACCGGTGACGACATAGAAACTACAGAAACTATGTGTGCCAAAGACTGTTGCACCGCTAGTTCGTTTTTTTCACCGGTGACCATTTGACAGCGCCCGAACCTCGTAGGAGACGGCCATTCTGATGCTGACGGCGATATGGTAACGGTGTCGTTCGTTTGCACTCGATTCTAATGCGCATACGATTTTTGGACCCGTTTTATCGGAAAAAAGGTGCACGTTAGATTCGAGTAAATATGGTAGTTGATGCCTCACGTGACGTCGCATGTTAAAGGAAGAGCGGGCATTTTCCGTTTTCCAGCTTTTTGAATTGCAAATTCCCTAGTGCACGTAGTGCAATAGCCTCCACGACTGATCGGCACCATTTTCTGACATCGTTCAGAAAGCTTTTCAGTTCCCTTTCAGGGCAGATAATCCCTTGTTCTTGTCCAAGACTGATAGTAACTTCGCACTTGCCTTTACTACTGGTCTTTGTTTAGAGCGGTAGCCGACCAGTATGTCCAGTCTCGCTGCTACTGGCAGTTGTTTTCCAGGAGTTGGTTGAACTAGAGGACTGGGTTGAATCCCACAGAGTTCTGAACTATCATTGTTGCCTGGTAGCATGAATAACAGTCTCAAGCGGTGCTCGAAAGTGAAACTTGAGGCTAAATAGTTTTCATATAAGGGCCAATTCTGAAAATGGGCATTTATAGGCACCTATAGTCATTTAGGCACAAGCGTCAGAATAAGCATTTATAGGCACTATAAAAACACTATAAAAGCCCTTCTTAAAGGGACTGTCCATAAAAACACTGTGAAAGCCCTTCTTAAAGGGAATGTCTACCGCTCGGAAAACTTGACGATTGTGGTGAAAAGGGAAAGATCGCGCATTGCATTTACGGGAACGAGCACGCTTTTACCAAAAAATAAAAATAAAAAGGAATTGTTTTTTAAATTTTGCTCTGGAAGTGGTGCAAAAAAACGCCGCTAGTGTCGCCCAACAGCGTGTTTATCAATTTCCAAGTGTAACTGAACAAACCCACGCAGGCTTACATATTCTGCTGGTAAACAATTATTTATTTCCTACAACTGTACTTCACCCTACAAGACACCTTTTTATAGCATGCGAGAGCAATTCGTTCTTCTTTTCGCTGTTTTCAGGGTGGTGCAGGTAGCACTGCCTTCGAATTCGTCTGCTTGTACTGGCACATAGTCCTGTGCTTCTCATGCGCGAGACGCTGCATGTCTGAGGCACACTCTAATGCACTGACTTTCCCTCGCCTCACCTCCTCGTCACCTCTGGAATGTCGTCCTTGGAACTTGTTCCTGTCGAGAAGGGGCCTCCCACGCCCAAAAGTGTTGCTCGGGAGACCAACGTTATTAAAGATGGGGAGACGGTGATGCATCACGCCCAGTAACCACTGTTGTCGGTGTCTTTGCACGTAGAAAAGGAGCAACTGCGTGAATGAAAAAAATTCTGCTTAAATAATTTCTACTCACTTTCAGGTGAAACCACTGCTTGCTGGGATACATCGAAAGCTACGCTTTCTACTGAGCGGAAAAACGGTAGAGCAATGATGGACGGTAGACGGTCCTTTTAAAGTCTAATTCATGCTCGTTCGTATGTGAAAGTGGGACGGTAAAATCACAAAGAATGAAATAGGCATGTACCTAAAATCCAGTTTTCAGTGATAATATATTTTTCTGCTTCTGGTGTTTGCGTTCTACTTACTGGTCAAAACCTGCACCTTCTCTAGCCCGAGGCACTCACAGTCATTAAAAGCGTATTTTTTGCTGCCTTAATGTACAGACTTGGACTATGTGCTGCAACTGTACTTTGGCATAGTTTAATTTCATTAGGTGGCTGCTCTCTCTCCAGGGTGACCCCAATGTACCATCTGGCCAGGTCACTTTTGAGGTGGTGCTGCAGTACTCAATGGTGTTGACAGCACAGCAGCAAGCATCCATCTCGTCCTTGGATGCCATAGAAGTACGCGCAAGTGACATCCTGTACAGTGTGCCAACCACACCCCAGCCATTCGTTGTTCCAGTGGGCTGTCATGAACGTTTCCTCGAGATTCCCAAGACTTGCATTGCAAGGTCAGTACGGCTGTGACATTATTTGCTTCTTGTGCCCATGTAGGGTATGCTAAATGTTTTAAATAGGGCTTTCAGAAATTCTCACTGTTGGGCTTCTGAAGTAAATTTTTTCTGAAGGGGCTCATGCAGCAGATGCTCATAAATCCTAAATATAGCAATAATTAGTAGTTTAAAATGCTTCACTATCAACATCATTAATTTGCAGTGCATATTGTAATTGTTAAATTGTAGCTTTTGATTTATGAAAGCATATCCACTTGGGGATGAAATGTGCAGTCTGTATGGTTACCAGAATCGCTGCCATCAAGCTTGCAGTGAAGGTGCACTGGGGTAAAGGTGCACTGCTTTTGTAACAAAATGCCGTTTTGTGCATTGAGGCACTCGAGTAACAGGATTTTCTGTAAAGTGGTGAGAAAGCTTTGAATATGTAACATTACTGGATTGTTGTTAGAACGAGGAACATCAGCCCTGCCATGGTCGTCTAGTGGCTATGGCACTTGGTTGCAAAACTGAAGGTGGCGGGATCAAATCCTAGCCGTGGCAGCTGCATTTCGATGGAGGTGAAATGTTGAGGCCAGTGTTATGTGCGATGTCAGTGCACGTTAAAGAACCCCAGGTGGTCGAAATTTCCGGAGACCTCCACTACAGCGTCTCTCCTAATCATATCGTGCTATTGGGATGTAAAACCCCATAAGTCAATCAATCAAGGGACGTCATTGGATTTCACTCCATCCACATTTCTTGTTATTCAGTTTCTCGTCACTTCAAGCCTCCGTCTTCCCCTGAACTTCAGTCTAGTTGGGAATGCCCACATACAATTAAACCTCAATATAACAAACTTCAGTATGATGAAAATCTTGATATAATGAAGTATTTGATCTTTACCACGTTATATCCATGTAACACCATGTGTACTTTACCTCCATATTACGAAGCAAGTTTATCTGCGATTTCAATGTAGCGAAGCTCACTGCTGACACACAGACTGGGCTGATAAATATAGCTTGTGCTGGTGCCAGCAGTAAAATGGGCAAGTTGCACATGGCTTTTGGAAACTGGCTTTTCAAATTGCACATTGTGGCAGCCAGATGCTTGCCTCTTCACCACTAGATTTGGGGGAGACAACATGTATGCGAACAGCCTACCGCGCTACTGCATTGCTTATCGTAGCGCGCTCCTTGTGCACTCCCCAAGTGACATGATTCCGTATTGTCACTCATGTCATGTCATAGGCCAATTCTGTGGTGATGTTATCACCAAGTGTCAAGTGACAACCACATGTAGTCTTTAAGAGGTAGTAAATGAAATGGGCTCTCACTAATCCTGTGAGAGACAGCGATCACTGATGTCACGAACGAGGCTTGTATACTGTAGGTTGTCATGGCCGGCGAAAAAAATGGCATTGCTGCTTATTTCTGGGTATCACACAGCTCGCTTTTTTCGATTTCTAACACAAAAGAAGCTTGACTAAGACTTCACAGCGAAAGCTATTGGGACTAATGAGTGCTTTTGTCACTGAGTTTTGTCACTGAGTGCACTGCTGTAACAAGGTCTAAGTTTTTTTAGCTGCTCGCAATCACCCACGGCATAACTACAACTCTATGCTATTATGCAGCCTTTCTGTGATAAAGGTGACTTCTACAATAGCTGTTGACTGAAGCATAGTGGTGACCCAAATTCATGGTGCTGTGACGGGTCTTGGTAAGTTAGTCGTTCATAAGCGCGCGATTTCACAAAGCAGAAAAGCTGCCACCGTGAACTGAGAAGCTGCAGTTCAGGTCGCCACGTTCCATGCGTTCACGCTATTTTTGACTGTAGGTTTTTTTTCTGTTTTTGTAGTGCGCTTGCATTTTCAGATGTTGCGTGTTCATCTGACTTAGTTGATAGCTAGCGGTTCGATGTTTGGTGAGCATAACATATCGGCATCACTCTCAATCTGAAAGACACTGAAGGTATTGATAACAAGCTGCATTGGCCGAATGGGTGTAGTAGCCTCGCTTACCGCATGTTACCACGGTCTGTTGCGCCTGCGTTTCTTTCATCTTTAGGCATGATGCATTGCCGCTGGGATGTGGGCTCTGATGGTGCATTATCAAGCCGTGGTTGGCGGATTTCCAGTTCAACATAAAACATTTTTTGTAAATGTCATTCAAGTTAGGTTTTCTCATGCAACTCTATTATTTGAACATTCTTGCAGCACTTCCATCTAAGAAAAGAATCCTTCAGTGACTATACCTTCCATAAAAGCATAAATTTTTATTTTCACAAAGTTTCGATGTAACGAAGTAAATTGCCAAATTATACCCACTTTGTTATGTCGACGTTGAACTGTATTTTGTTGCTCATGTTGGGAATGGAAATGTTGAAAATGGTGCAACACTAAAAATTCTTTCAAGATGGATATGTCTTGCATACTCACAAAAGTGGTGGGAAACCTGTGCCACTTGTGCCAATCTACTCCAACTAGAAATTGCTGCTCCACACTGCTCCAAAAGGGTCTTTTTGGTCTAAATTGCACAGTTGTGCCGCTACGTCGGAGTTTCAAGCACTACAGCGGAGCACAGTTTTTTTCTTAGTGGGTGTACAGGTTTGGGTTAGGGTTCAGGTTCAGTGCACACTATTTTGCTCCAGTTCAGTTCCGGTTTAGAGAAATAAAGCTTTGAACTGGTTCACATCATTGAACTGGTTGACAAACCGGTTAGGCACAGTAAACTTCGTATTTAATTTTGACAGCACTGTTTATGCTAGCCTGAAACACTGCAAGAAGCACTGGCTAGAATAGTTTGAAGTGCCATACCATGCTGTGTGTGTATATGTTCGCTTGCTTTTCGTAACGACTGCTGCCACTCAACACAATGTGTCTGTATGGTTTATTGAAATTCTGTCTCTCCTCTCTGTTATGTGCTACACAGCTTCACTGGTCGTCCACCTTCACAGATTGGAATGGCGCATCAATTTTTTTCAACTCCTTCTTGCCTAGCAGGAGCTGCTTTTGTGCAGATGTACAGTGCAGACCACTTATAATGTAATCACCTTTAGCGCTGGACTGGTTGTAACGTGTTTTTTTTTTTTACCACCAATATGTCGTCCATAGAACTCGTATATATGGACTGTATTGCGTAGGTGCGCGAAGGAGAATGTCGGTTATAGCGCAGATTTTTTAAGCACGTGACCATGAAATCGGTGAATGGAGCACGGTCTCCGGGTGCACCGGCATGTTAGAGGTGGAAGCGAGGGTGTGCGCGTGGCGACCAGCCGCAAAAAGAAAAAACAAAGCGGAGGAGAAGGGAGGGTACACTAGGGAGGGAGACCTTGGAAGAAGGAGCGAGCGTGTTTTCGTCGCCATGGCAGCGTCCAATCCAGGTGCATGCTGCGCGGAGTGTGGGATGGAAGCAAGCAGTAGCATGCTTTTTTTTTTTCCGATCTGCTTCTTTTGCCTTGTTGCATTTGTTGTGTGCACTTCGTGTCGTAGTTGCCATCTGAGTGCCCTGAGCACGTGTCGTCGAGCTCCTGACGCTATGGTGTTGGTGGCGTCTTCAAGCGGTGTGAAAAAATGCTGGGCCTTATCGCTGGAGACCAAGGAACGCGTTACAAGGGACACGGAGAGTGGGCGGAAGAAGGTGTCAGTGGCGGCTAAATACGGTGTTTCCGACATGACCGCGTCGACCATCTATAAGAACAAGGACAAACTACAGCAGCAACTGCAGCAAGATTCATCTTCTCTGTCACAGAAGAGAATACATACGTTGAAATACGAATACGTGGATGCAGCGCTGTTCAGATGGTTCCAGGAAGAGTTAGCGCTCAGAGCATCCCAGTAAGTGGCCCCATGCTCCAACAAAAGGCTAAGTTTCTCGGAGCTCTTTTAGGCCACAGCGACTTCAACCCACTTAGCGTGTGGATCCAGCGTTTCAAAGATCGCCATGGCATCACCTGCAAAGTTGTGTCCGAAGAAAGCGGCGATGTCGACAACGAATCAAAGTCTGGCTTCACTTAAACTTGCAGAATATGCTGTCCAACTATACAGACAGAGACATATATAATGCCAATGAAGCTGGCAACTTAATGAGCAAACAGACAATGAAGCCTAGGAAAACATAGGGGAAGTTACTTGTGGTATTGTAATTGTGGAGAAAGTAGAAAGGAATTAAAGTGGACGAAAAGACAAACCTGCCCTCGGTGGGACCCGAACCCACGACCTTCGGATGTCGCGTCCGATGCTCTACCAACTGAGCTACAAGGGCGGTCGTCCCCCCGTCCACTTTATTGTGTATCTATGTAGGTATTATCCTGGGAGTGTTAGGCAGCGCCACTCGAGGCCAAGGCGGCGTGTGTAGAACACACTTTCTTGCCAGGAGGCGTCACGTAGAACGTGAACTTAGACGAGATGGCTGCTGCCCAATAAGCCCTCGCATGCTACCTAAGGCACCAAGTCTGCCGCAACGAGGCCCAAGCTATGAAATAACGAAAGGGAAGGGGTCAAGGGCTCGTTCTTTATTTGTTAGAAACAACTTAATGAGCAAACAGACAATGAAGCCTAGGAAAACATAGGGGAAGTTAATTGTGGTATTGTAATTGTGGAGAAAGTAGAAAGGAATTAAAGTGGACGAAAAGACAAACCTGCCCTCGGTGGGACCCGAACCCACGACCTTCGGATGTCGCGTCCGATGCTCTACCAACTGAGCTACAAGGGCGGTCGTCCCCCCGTCCACTTTATTGTGTATCTATGTAGGTATTATCCTGGGAGTGTTAGGCAGCGCCACTCGAGGCCAAGGCGGCGTGTGTAGAACACTTTCTTGCCAGGAGGCGTCACGTAGAACGTTGAAGCTGGCTTATTTTATAACCTTCTGCCCAACTGCACACTTGTGCTTAAAGGCGAAGCCTGCTCTGGCCGCAAGGCCTCGAACGAGCGTATAACTGTATTGTTTTGAGCTAACATGGATGGAAGCAACAAGCAGCGCCTGTTTGTCATTGGTAAATTGGCAAGGCCACATTGATTTAAAATGTGAGAGTGCCTGCCAGTGACCTACAAATCCGATAAAAAGGCATGGATGACGCAGGATTTGTTCACAAGCTGGCTTTGCAAGTTTGATGAGGATATGGTGGCATAGAAGCGACGGGTCACGCTTATCCTTGACAACTCAAGCCTTCAACAGCTCATACTTGTCTCCACAACATCAAGCCAAAGTTTACTGCAGTCAACTTCAAATTTTTGCCTGCCAACACGAGAGCAAAATGTCAACCTCTCGACCAGGGTGTCATAGCAATCGTAAAGGCGCTGTACAAAGAGTGCATTTGCAAGAGAGTTTTGCTGAGCATGCAGAAGCAGCAGCCTCTTAAAGTGAATTTAAGGGCCGCAATTGATATCGTGGTCACTTCATGGCGGCAGGTAAAGGCCGATACCATAAGCAAGTGCTTCAAAAGGGCAGGCTTCGTGCACAATGCGGAGGTCCTGGAAGACTATGATGGGTGACACTATCGTCGATGAGGCACTCGGCACTGACGACATGTGGTGCGGCCTCGTTGAAAGCAGCTTTGTTGCCGCCACAGACACCTTCCAAGAATTTTCGATGCTGGGAAGTCTGAGCTTGCCGTTTGCGAGGAAGCAAACATGGATGACGCGATCGTCGCAGCAGTGCACGGTAGTGCGGAGGTTGCAACTGATGACGACTCAGATGGCGAGGACGATGTTGACCTGATGCCAAAGCCAGATTTTTCGTGCAAAGATGCCTTGAAATACCTCACAAAAGTGAAAGCATACTGCGCGAAGGACAGTTTGAGCGAGAAAGCACTTGAGTGCTTAAGCTTTGTGGAGGACGAAATTGTTCGAAGCACTGTTCACAAGCATCACCAGATGAAAATAACAGCGTTCTGCCACTGATGCGCAACTTGAGAACTTGGTAGGTTTCCGTGCTGTGTTGTGATTGTGTTGAATATGTCTGCGAGTGAAAAGTGCAATAAATTGCTTTTAAAAGGTGGGTCGCCATTTTGGCATAGGCAAAGGCCGAAAAAAGTGTGCTTTGGTTATCACGCGGTACCGCTTATAGGGCATATTTTTACAACTCCCGTGACTTGCGTTAAAACAGTCTACACTGTATAAGGAACTATTTTTTAGGGGCGAAGCTCCTTAAGGTGTGGGTCTGTCCGTCCGTTGTTCCTAGTAGCGCGTTACCGTCAAAGAAATGATTGATGCGATGAAAGAAAGAAGACACACACCTCATCTACGCAAGCTCAGGAATGGTAGGACCACCTGTCAAACGGTTAAACATGCCGGTCTATACACGAGAGACAACTGTTAAGACGATCTGTCTCTTTTCTGTTTAAGCAGAGGAGGCGCTGGTTTAAGCTAATCGACGGCTGACTCACGCATGCGCTGTATGCCAGGCCTCGGCCATTAAACGCGTTTCTTCATTTTTAGGGGTGAAGCTCCTTAAGGTTTGGGTCTATCCGTCCGTTGTTCCTAGTAGCGCATTACCTTCAAAGAAATGAATGACGCTACGTGTGGGAGGCGCGCCCTCGGTGCGTGCCTCCTGGCGCGCGAGCTCTCTCTCTTCCATCTGCTGTCTTGTGAGAGAGAGACAGACAGAGAGAGCGAAAGGCGCGCGTTGACTATGGAAACGCGCTACCAGCTCGCAAAGAAGGAGAACGCGCCCTCACCCACGAGAGACAAGCTTGACGCAGGCAGCGTCTTCTAGCGAGTTTCTTGATTGAAAAATACCGACTGCTCGCACTGGAGAACCGTTCACTGGCCACCCATATATATATATAGGCACTGGATCTTGACTTGCAATGAAGTGCCGGTGGGAGATTTCACTTGTGCGTAGTTGAACCATAAGGATTCGTAGCGTGCGCGTTAACTAAATTAATCCGGAACTCGGCACGATCTACGATGAACCTCCGGAGCTTCACCCACTCATCATCATTCACTCCGTGGATATGCTGTGAATTTTTTGTGCCTGTACAGAATCTCGCATTCGTCCAACATGCGCGTGCAGTTACATCCCCGGCAGTGCGACGATAGATTGGCGCAGGCACGTTGGCGCAGGCAGCGTCTTGTAGCGAATTTCTTGATTGAAAAATACCGACTGCTCGCGCTGGAGAACCGTTCACGAGCCACCCATATATATATATATATATATATATATATATAGGCACTGGATCTTGACTTGCCATGAAGTGCCGGTGGGAGATTTCACTTGTGCATAGTTGAACCATTCAGGATTCGTAGCGTGCGCGTTAACTAAATTAACCCGGAACTCGGCACGATCTAAGATGAACCTCCGGAGCTTCACCCACTCATCATCATTCACTCCGTGGATATGCTGTGAATTTTTTTGTCTCCCATAGGCTTTCAGGTTTTCACAGTTTGCTTATGCTGGTACATACAGTCGATTGTGGATTTATCAAACCCATCAGTCAACCTGTTAAAATCATGAAATAAAAAGTGTGGTCTGCGGTAGGGTGAAGGGTTATATTGCAGTAAACATTTTCATTAGTGATTAAAAGTTAATGTTAATACACAGATATAGTAATAAGCCTAGCAGGTTCTCATGTGTAACTTGTCTCTGCAGGTATCACGGCTTGGGCCAAGTGGCTGGTCATGGTTATACAAACCCATCTTTCTCGCGAGGTCACTGGGTCGTCTTCAATGAAGACCTCTTTGGCTTCCTCTGGCTGGAGCTGCTTTCACTAAGCATGTACCACAGAGTTAAGGAGGACCTTGCCTAGGAAGTCCCTTCTCATTGAAATGTGGCTGGAACAACTTGCATTGACATTGTGCTGCTGCATTCTTGCTAAAGCAGCTAAGGATTAGGAGCCAAAGCTGCACTACCAAAGGTGTCATTGTGAAGGTCGTCAAGAGGCCATGCAGTGCAGATGTGCTGAACATCAGGAAATTCCAAAAGGCTGATTTGTTTGAGATTGTTCACAGTGCTGTCGCAATCTTACATTCAATGGGCAGTTCTTGCGTTGTTGGGGAAAGGTCAACTGTTAAGTGTAGTGCTCAGAAAGCAATGGCACTGCCTGATACCTTGTTCATGTGTGCAATGCCACATATTACAGATGTGGTTTTATCGAACTCTGGTCATCTTTTGATTTCACCTACCAGTTCTGTGGTGGGTAGTGCCATTCAAAACAATACTATATGGAAAGTGCATTTGTGAGCACTGCATTTTTTTTCTTTACTTCCCCCTCCCCCTTTTCTTTCCCTCTTTCTTTTTGTTGAGTTTTTTTTTTCATTGCGTGAGATCTGTGAGATATTCTTCAGGATCAGTGGCTCAGTGTTGCTATACAACGTGCATTTTTTAAAAAAAAACAGAGGTTGGTATAGAACATTGGACCACATGTGGACTCATTATTTTACTAATTATTATCTTTGCACCACTTACAAGTGATACAAGAGCATGCATGACACAAAAGTTGATGTGGTCTAATTATGTTACTAGAAGCCAGTAGTAGCTTGTGTGAAGTGTTGTTCATGGGTTGTATGCTATTGCAGACCCATGTTTGTCAGGAGAAAAGATCAAAGAATGTGTACATACGTATTATATTATATACATATATACATATATTTTTTGTGGTCTGTTGTGATCAGCCGTGTGTGATGTTTATGATCTCTTGCAACGTCTAGCCATGTTCTTTCTTTTTATTGTTGGTATTGTGAGTGAATGCTAAGAACAAGGAAGGCTTGGCCAGTTAGTAACACTTCTAGAACATATTGAAAAACAGCGGCAAAGTGACACAGACAACACAAGAAGAAACACCGCCCACCAGCGGGGAAGTGAATGTTTATTCCAAATTATAAGCATGGATAAATACGTGCAATCTCTCACCCAAGTGACCCTCTAGCACAAAAACATGAAACATGGCTCCGCAAGTTACAAACACCACGTGTAATACTGAGGAACCAATTCTTTCTTAATGATATCTGTTTGCTAAAAATGCAAACTCACTATGATGTAAAGTAATGGAAGGTGTGCTGATTGGGGGCCTGCAACACTAGTAAAAGGGGCAAACAGTGTATTAGTGCACCTTCTATTATTTCCCATGAAAGTGCAGTAGCATATTTGGAAAATGCGATGTCATTAAAAAATAATAATCAGTTCTTTGGTTTTAGGCATTGTGTTTCCATCTTTCAAAATCATGATTGGTACTGTTCTGTAAGGACACATGGGTGTGAGGGTCTATGTATGTATGGCTGCTTGTAATTTTGAATGAATGCTCAATTGCAGCACGCAGCACTGGTGTGTCATTTCTTTTGTTGTCTATGTGGATTTAGCACTGTTTTTCAGTATATTCCAGGAGAAAGACTTTAATAACTGTATTTATATGCTCTCAACCCCAGTCACACCTGTACAGAATGTTTAACCGCGCAATTTCAAGTGGGCAGTGACAATAGCAAGCACTTTCAAGCTTGATATAACTTTCTACATATAAAAATGTTTTACATGTGGCATCATATGCCTAGGCTTTTCGAGCATGACACCCATTCATAGATGCTTCCATCAAAATATGTTGATTGCCAGCTTTCTGTACATCTGTGGAATTGGAGTTGTGCAGACCAATATCGATCTGAATGCTCATGTTTACGCATATTACTGCTGCTGCACTTAAATTTGCGGGTCAATGCTTTTTGATGTGAGTGGTTGGCTGTAAACCCTTACAAATGTTGGGGCTCAAATACAGGTACTGGACGAATATGTAATTGACTTTTTATATAAAATAGAGATAAACGTGTATGGTTATAGAACATCTGTTTATATAAAATAGAGATAAACGTGTATGGTTATAGAACATGTGACTTTGGTAACGTAAATTATGTACTTTGCCATGAGACACGAAATTTAAGGCATGACTAGATTTGCAAAACATGGAGGATTTTACCTCTATCATTCAAAGCTATATATGTCCACAGGTACTTGAGTGCAAATTATAAATATTAAAAAAAAAACAAATAGTACAAAAACAAGTGATGATCAGGTGGTGCGCAAGGGCATTTTGTACCTTTTGAAATGACTGAAAGTGTGTGTGATTATTTCAGAACACTTCTTGTTTGCTGTAGTTTTTGAGGTCCTTGTTTGGTACAAGGTTGCTGTCATTAGCTCTGTCATGGTCATTGTTTCCTATTGTGTGAAATTGTGTGTTACTGTGGCCAAAGCTAAATCTGCAAATCATTGTGTGGCTAAGTCTGCAGCATTTTGTGCAGAAACTTTGTGAATGAATATGTTAAAAAAAGAGCACACCTTCTAATACCTTTCATGTTAGTAGCAGTGTGGCTCTGTTGCTCTTATTTGTACATTGCGTTTTTTTTTTAGCTTTTACAACCGAAATGCCATCACGTAGTGCTGTGATACTCAATCTTTTATAACAGTTTTGGTTGCTGTCAATGCACCCGTGTTTTATTGTAGAAATCCTTTAAACTTTTACTGCGTTTTGGTAATGTGAAGTTTCCTTTCGTGTGCACCTGGTGCTTTTTTACATAACATTTCGTTAAGCAAGGGGCACATGAAAGTGGATTTTGAGTTCCTTTATGTTGTTCTAAGCTCCATTCTTTAGCTTGTGATTTGTGTCAGATGGAGCTGAAAATATTTGTGTGAGCTTTGACTGAATGGGGCATAGAAAATTTTCAATATGGGACCTTTGAAAGGACACTAAGTAGTTGTCATGTGACTGATATGAAAAGAAACGTAACTTGTAGTCTGTATTTCGTCTTGTATTTTGTTTGCTCAAAAAACTGTGTTCTGTACCATTTTAAGCTTGATTGCAGTTGCTCTGGTCTTTCAGTTTGTTTCTCGCTGTTGAGAAGGTTATACAAGTGTAAAAAATTTAATAAAAATTTTTAAAATTTAAGTTTTTGTACTCTTTTGTTTGAAACTCCAGCATAGGCTGCCTTTGGATTTGTGTTGCATTTTGCCATTTGCTGTACTTGATAGTAATGAGCTACACACGTGGCCGGTTACCACCACTTGCCGTCTGCAAAGAGTGTTGCAGCTGTGTTACTGGCGGGCATGGACCGTTCAGATTTCTTGAGCATTTTAACAGAAAGTGATGTGATAGGGTATTCTGTGCACATCTGGTACACATACGAAAATAGCGACAACTGTAAACACTTGAAGGGACAGCAAGCGTTTGTATGTGTCGTGAGATCTAGATGGAAATTAAAAGGCAACTAATTGTGATGGGATCAGGTTTGCTGTGTGCTATTTAATAACTGGCACAGAAGACCCCCCCCCCCAAAAAAAAAAAAAAAAAAGCGAGGGCCGTTCCCCTGTTAAAAAATTCGAGGGCAAGTGAAGCTTGTCACGAGTACACCCAACTTACAGCTTGTCCTTATACTTATGTGTTCCCTTTCACGGCAAGCTTTCTGCATGTCCTGTTGGCACACATTAAATACAAACTCGTAAATGTGGATACGGAGGTGGTGGTCATTTTATTTTACACGATAGTGGCTGTACAGGTGAGCATGGTTGCTTTGTGGTCGCCATGGTAAACTGGTAGAGGCTGCATCGTCAGTAGACACATTATCAGATGTGAGATCTGCGTGTTCGGTGTGTGGTAACGTGAGCGGATCAGATGTAACAGCGGAGTGTGTGCTGGTCAAACATGAAATTAGTGAACCAATGGCCCTCTGGTTTTGAGATGTTGAAATCGCCCACAGCGAGAAGGTACATGGTATCAGATGTGAGATCTGCGTGTTCGGTGTGTGGTAACGTGAGCGGATCAGATGTAACAGCGGAGTGTGTGCTGGTCAAACATGAAATTAGTGAACCAATGGCTCTCTGGTTTTGAGATGTTGAAATCGCCCACAGCGAGAAGGTACATGGTTTTGTAATGAAGACAATGCCTTCACGAAATCTTGCACATCACACTTGCCGCGGCGGTTAGGTTGTGCAGCCCTCAACTCTGGTTACGTGGCTGCTCTTCGGCTTGGGCATCCCGCACATCGGGGTCCTTCCGTCGACGACGATCGCGCAAGTTCACGTTGCCGTTGAAGCGCCGCCTGCTGCTTTCCGGAACGCACGACGTGCAGCCGTGCCATCCACCAACCACGAGGCTGATTGGCGGCGATGGTAGCGTTGCCGACTCTCGTGTCGTTCCGCCTCCCTCCACATGTCAAGAGCGCTGGGGGCGCCACGGTAGTAAAGTGTTCTAGAAGAGGGTAGTGGGCTCACTCTCCGGGGAGAGGGCACGTTGCCGCGGCGCAAAAAATGTAAACAAGTTTTCGTTTTCCTGAGTGTCCGAGTGGCGGCGCTACTATCGTCAGCAATGGGAGCCTTCGCCGTTCCTTCGCCCCGCTGCTGTAGTGCTGCTGCTGTGTTTCGTCGTCGCTGCACGTTTTCGGCCGAGCATTGCTTCGTCAATACGTTTCATTTTTCAGTTCTTATAGTTGTGAATAATGTAGATTGGTAGTAAACACCTCGCGGTCATCGACTCTTCGTGCGGAATGGCACCACGTCGCCAGAACCATTGTTATGCGCCCGGGTGCCAGACGTACCATCAACAGTGCGATTAATATGATCTTCCAGAATGCCAGTAGAGCTGTATAAAAATGCATGCGTTATTTGAATGGAAATGTGTCTATTATTTGTCATTTTTGTTAGTATTTCTTCTGATTCAGTGTCTTTACTTATTGTGTGAACAATATCTGTTGATTATTCATGTGTTTATGTGAACTTTTTTTTTAAATTTATGCTATGCCAAGTATGCTATTGAAAATATTTAGCGTCTCTGTGATTATTTGTAGTTGTGAATATTTTTCTAGCATCTATTGGGCTGTTTTGGGAGACATGCTTTTTGCCGCACACGCTGATAAGTACAAAATGGGGCAAGGCCCTTTTCAAGCTATTGCAGCTTTTTTCTATCTGTTTTCACTTTAAGAAAAAAAAAGAAAGTGATTGATAGGCTGGATCTTGTGGAGTAAGGTCATTGTGCTGCCCCACCAAACAAACTTTTCACTTATTTCTGTGAACGATATTGTTGTCTACATTTTTCCACACCTTCATTACAAATTCATTTTTTCTAAATACACGAGTGTGGACAAATAGTTCTGTAGAAAAGACTGCAAATGAACCTTTCAGGTATATTATAGTGTCAGCAGAATTGCTAACTGGATTTTGCACTCAACTGATAGCAGTGTTTGCATGCAATTTCTTACACAAATATAATTTGCAGCATGTGAGGGGTCTTCAAGAAGCAAAATCTGATTGCATGTGATGCTGGGTGGTCTACCCTTACTTTCGGTCTTTCATTTCTTGGGCGTGATTAGTATCGGTCTTTCCTCCTGCGCACTCCCACACATTTTCTTGCACTTTTCAGGAGAATATATCAGCTGAGAGCGTGTAAGGTGCTTAAGTTTGTAGTAATATTGTTTTATTTAGTGAGAGTACGACCTCACTAAAGTTACTATCGAGTACAAACACTAGCATGAAAATATTAATCTCTTTTGTCTAAAGGCAATCGATGTCAGTGCCCTTTAAAGAACCCCAGGTGGTCGAAATTTCCGGAGTGCTCCACTATACGGCGTGCTTCAGAATTAGAAAGTGGTTTTGGCACGTAAAACCCCATAAATTAATTAATTATCGAAAGGCAATAGAACTGCGAGATCTTCTTTTTTTTTTTACGTGAGAGCTCGCTACCGCAATACAAAACTGGCGGTTTACAGCATAGATTACATCCCGCGCCCGCTGATGGCGCGCTCATGTTAGGTATACTTCATGCGCCAGAACGACGACCAAAGCAAGAATATGCTTACGCAAAAGAAAAAAAGCAACGAAAATGGCTATGAACAGGGGTTGCATCAGTAGCGCACCCAGGATCTCTGCCGGGGGGGGGGTTCAATTTTTCAAGAAGGGCCGGGCATGCGGTTACACAGTTGTTGCTTGTGTAAAAAAAGTAAATAAAATGCCAAATAATAGTAGCATCAATGACGATGATTATTTTATTATTTTTTCGGCGTTTTGCAGAGACATTAGCGCCACATTCTTCTAGGACATAGCAGCAGCTACGGAGTGGGAGGGGGGTTAGGTCGGCCTCAGGCGGGGTTACAACACCCGAAACCTCCCCCGTCGGTGCGCCACTGGGTTGCATGAAAGTAGTTTGTGCTTGAAGCGCCGGCAAACTAACCACGCTCAGGGCAGCAACGCGTCGCTTACATTGCAGATGGTGGTGGCGCCATCTACCAAATGAGACATAAAGTGCGTCAGTGCACGGCCTCCAGTCAGCCCACTACCCATTTCTAGAACACTTTAACGGTAGTTCCGCGGTATGAAAATGACGGAGCGCGCGCGCCTCATTCTCTCTCCTGTGCAGCGCCGTGATGAGCGCTCGGCCCGCTGCCGCGAAAAATTACACCATCTTCCGCTCAAGCTAACCATCTCCCCGCTGCTTCGCATCCAAACATGGTTCCCTTTAGCGGGAGATGGTGTAATTTTCTTTTTTCATTGTCCACTGATCTCAATCAAATTTTCAGTATGTGTTCTCCTCGGTACTACAATAATTTATGCCAAGCCAGGCAGTTGCAGGTCATTTAGTTTTCCTGAAAATGAATTTGAAGAATGTTTGACGGATTCCCACGCCAGCCACCCTGTGTTTTTGACGTCATTACTTGCAACACTGCCTACCCGAGCAGGCGGGCCTTCTAAAGCAAAACGGCGATACTTCAGCGCTCAAATGGTCGCTGTAAAGTTCAGAAGAGCTCAATACATCGTTGCATGATATCGCCACTTTTATTTTTCTCGCACCAGCTGCATATTTCTGAGGACGGGGAGGCTGTGACGTCATCGCATACGCTGCACGAAGCGTCTCCCCGTGTCAGTTTCGGTGTGAACACATCGTTCATTCGATTATTTAAAATTATTGGTGACTTTCTGAACAAATTGAATGACACTGGCAGGCTCAGGGCTATCAATACTGTTGAAAAACAGCGATATCAAAATATGGCGGAAAAACCGCCGCAGTTGCCCTTTAATAATGAAGACGCGAAAGAAAGTACACAGACGACACACAAAAAAACGACAAGGACGAGCGCCTTGTCGACAAGGCGCTCGTCCTTGTCATTTTTTTGTGTGTCGTCTGTGTACTTTCTTTCGCGTCTTCAAGTCATTATGAATGGTCACCAACTAGCCCAAACAAGAGTTCTGCCCTTTAAGTTTTTTTGCTTTCTTAGGAGCAATGTATGGCTTTCTTAACGACAAATCGTCATATAGGCCTTATAGCGGACGCAGTCATACATCCAACGTCGCGCGTATAAGTGCTGTACCTTAAAAGCAGCGTCGCAACCCGTATTTCCGTTTTGTGCGTTTTCTAGCTTACCGAGGTTCTTCTCGCGAGATTAGCGTTTTTGGTATTGGGAAAGGCTAACCTACTAGTATGAGCAAAATTGCTTTCCACTTTTAGTGTCACTTGCCTTCGGAGGGTGGGGTCCCGGGTTCAAATCCCAGAACTAGTAAGAAATTCTTTTCACTGTAATGCAACATTTACCATGACTCTATGAAATAATTAAAATGGAAGTACTGAAACCTTCGCACACATTCGGCCGAAAAGCTACAAGATGTGGAATAATGATTTAAAGGGACTGTCTACCGCTCGGAAAACTTTTTAAGATTGTGGTAAAAAATGGGCAGATCGTGCGTCACATTTACGAGAACGAGCACGCTTTCACCGCACAACAAAAGGAATTATGTTTTTAACTTTGCGCTGAAAGTGGTGAAAAAAAAAAAACGCAGCTAGCGACACCCAAAAGCATGTTTGTCAAATTTCCAAGTGTACGAGAACCAGCCCACGCAGGCATACATTCTACTCTGCTGAAAAACAATTATCTATGTCTTACAAGCGTACTTCACCCTATAAGACACCTTCACCCTATAAGACACCTGCTTTCGGGGTGGCGCTGGTGGCATTACCTTCGAATTCGTCCGCCTGTACTAGAGTGTACTAGAATATTCTAGTACACTCTACCTGTACCACGGTAAAGTGTTCTAGAAGGGGGTAGTGGGCTCACTCTCCGGGGAGAGGGTACGTTGCCGCGGCGCAAAAAATGTAAACAAGTTTTCGTTTTCCTGAGTGTCCGCGTGGCGGCGCTACTATCGTCAGCAATGTAAGGTCCCTCCATAATTTTTAAGGTAGCGACATTAAGGTCCCTCCATAATTTATTGAGGGACTTTACAGCAATGGGAACCTTCGCCCTTGCTTCGCCCCGCTGCTGTAGTGCTGCTGCTGTGTTTCGTCGTCGCTGCATGTTTTCGGCCGAGCATTGCTTCGTCAATACGTTTCATTTTTCAGTTCTTATAGTTGTGAATAGTGTAGATTGGTAGTAAACACCTCGCGGTCATCGACTCTTCGTGCGGAATGGCACCACGTCGCCAGAACCATTGTTATGCGCCCGGGTGCCGGACGTACCATCAACAGTGCGATTAATATGATCTTCCAGAATGCCAGTAGAGCTGTATAAAAATGCATGCGTTGTTTGAATGGGAATGTGTGTATTATTTGTCATTTTTGTTAGTATTTCTTCTGATTCAGTGTCTTAATTTACTTATTGTGTGAACAATATCTGTTGATTATTCATGTGTTTTTGTGAACCTTTTTTAATTTATGCTGTGCCAAGTATGCTATTGAAAATATTTAGCGTCTCTGTGATTATTTGTAATTGTGAATATTTTTCTAGCATCTATTGGGCTGTTTTAGGAGACATGCCTTTTGCCGCACACGCTGATAAGTACAAATTGGGGCAAGGCCCTCTTCAAGCTATTGCAGCTTTTTTCTATCTGTTTTCACTTTGAGAAAAAAAAAATGAAAGTGATTGATAGGCATGGATCTTATGGAGTAAGGTCATTGTGCTGCCCCACCAAACAAACTTTTCACTTATTTCTGTGAACGATTGTTGTCTACATTTTTCCACACCTTCATTACAAATTCATTTTTTCTGAATACTCGAGTGTGGACAAATAGTTCTGTAGAAAAGAGTGCAAATGAACCTTTTAGGTACATTATAGTGTCAGCAGAATTGCTAACTGGATTTTGCACTCAACTGATAGCAGTGTTTGCATGCAATTTCTTACACAATTATAATTTGCAGCATGTGAGGGGTCTTCAAGAAGCAAAATCTGATTGCATGTGATGTGGGTGGTCTACCCTTACTTTCGGTCTTTCATTTCTTGGGCATGATTAGGATCGGTCTTTCCTCCTGTGCACTCCCACACATTTTCTTGCACTTTTCAGGAGAATACATCAGCTGAGAGCGTGTAAGGTGCTTAAGTTTGTAGTAATATTGTTTTATTTAGTGAGAGTACGACCTCACTAAAGTTACTATCGAGTACAAACACTAGCATGAAAATATTAATCTCTTTTATCTAAAGGCAATCGATGTCAGTGCCCTTTAAAGAACCCCAGGTGGTCGAAATTTCCGGAGTGCTCCACTACGGCGTGCTTCAGAATTAGAAAGTGGTTTTGGCACGCAAAACCCCATAAATTAATTAATTATCTAAAGGTAATAGAACTGCGACATCTTTTTTTTTTTTTTACGTGCGAGCTCGCTACCGCAATACAAAACTGGCGGTTTACAGCATAGATTACATCCCACGCCCGCCGATGGCGCGCTCATGTTTAGAGATACTTCATGCGCCAGAACGACGACCAAAGCAAGAATATGCTTACGCAAAAGAAAAAAGCAACGAAAATGGCTATGAACAGGGGTTGCATCAGTAGCGCACCCAGGATCTCTGCCAGGGGGGGGGGGGGGGGGCAATTTTTCACGAAGGGCCAAATAATAGTAATAAATAAAATACCAAATAAAATGCCAAATAATAGTAGCATAAAGGACGATGATTATTTTATTAATTTTTCGGCGTTTCGCAGAGACATTAGCGCCACATTCTTCTAGGACATAGCAGCAGTTACAGAGTGGGAGGGGGGTTAGGTCGGCCTCCGGGGGGGGGGGGGAGGTTACAACACCGAACCCCCCCCCCGTCGGTGCGCCACTGGGTTGCATAAAAGTAGTTTGTGCTTGAAGCGCCGGCAAACTAACCGCGCTGAGGGCAGCAACGCGTCGCCTACATTGCAGGTGGTGGTGGCGCCATCTACCAAGTGAGACATAAAGTGCGTCAGTGCACGGCCTCCAGTCAGCCCACTACCCATTTCTAGAACACTTTAACCACGGAGAAAGAAAAAGCTGTCTTCCTCCATGGGCCTGTACAGGCGTGTAGTACTGCGTTTGTCATGCATGCGGCGCTGCATGTCCGAGGCGCGCCCCGGCGCGCCGACTTTCCCTCGCCTCTCCTCCTCGTCACCTCTGGAATGCCGACCTTGGAAACGGTCCCCGTTGAGAAGAAACCTGCCGCGCCCGATGATGAAGATGAAGACGATGAAGCATCGCGCGCGGTAACAATTGTTGCCTGCGTCTGTACACGTAGAAAGTAGGCGACTTCGTAGATAAAAGTTGTGTTTTTTAATAATTTCTACTCAGTTTCTGGACAAACCACTGCACGTTGGAGCACTACGAAAGGTGCGCTTTCTGCTGAGCCAAAAAAAAAAAAAAAAAAAAACGGGAGAGCGCCCCGCCACGGTGGTCTAGTGCGGAGACCTCCACTACGGCGTCTCTCATAATCAGAGCTGGTTTTGGGACGTTAAACCCCACAAATCAATCATCAAATAAAAAAACGGGAGACCGACGAAGGACGGTAGACAGTGTGTTTGCACTCTCGCAGCCAGTCTTTCATGTGCTGCTCGCTTGTGTCATGATATTTATATCGTGCTGATAACTAAAAAAGAAGGAACAAGACAGAGAAATGGTAGCCTAATTACTGGCACCTATTAGAATAAAAAAAGTAAAAAAAAAAGCCAACCTCCTGACACGCCTCGTAGTCCACCAGTTTCATTCGTGCTATGCATTTCTCGGAGATGTTTGGAGGCCCTGTCTCGCTCAGCAATTCCTTTTATTGCGATAACAATTATATGGACGCTTGAACGTGGCTTTCGCCGTCATGTTCCATGTATATATATATATATATATGCCTATGCTCTTTTCCTTCCGAATGAAACAGCACGGCTCCCACGCCATACGGAGACGCGCCGCATTCTAGCTTCAGCTCTTTGTTGGGGTCAAAATGAATCAACAGTTGCGCGTTCTTCAGGCTTTCCTTTGCTCTTTCAAATGCACCCTGATGCGGTGGTAGCCACTCCCAGCGTGCGTTCTTTTCCATTAGTCGGTACAATGGAGATAGAAGAGAGGACATATTTGGCAAAAAACGTGCATAATACGTGATCATGCCCAAGAACGAGCGCAACTCTGCGACATTACGTGGTCGCGCGGCGCTTGCATGATAGCCTCTACGTTCTTCTCAATGGGATGCAATCCTTCCCGGTCTATGCGATGCCCAAGGTACGTGACTGAAGGTTGCCTGAAGTTGCACTTGTCGGCCCTAAGTTTCACGCCGTGCTCTCGAAACCGTTCCAATACTTTCCTGAGCTGATTTCCGCTGTTATCGCTACGCTCCGCCACTAGCACGTCGTCAAGGTACGCCTGAACGCCGTGTAATCCACTAAGTATGGCATCCATCTTCCTGTGAAAAATTGCCGGGGCTGAAGCTATACCAAACGGCAATCGGTTATAACAATAAAGACCACGATGAGTGTTAATGACACACAACTTGCGTGACGCGTCGTCTAGTGGCACTTGGTTGTACGCGTCCTTCAAATCCAACGTACTGAAGAACGCTCCCCCCTTTAAGTTAGCAAACATGTCCTCGACTACCGGAAGCGGGTAATGCTCCACGTCGCAAGCTGGGTTGAGTGTGGCTTTAAAGTCTCCGCAGATTCGAACGGTACCGTCTTTTTTCAAGACCACTACAATAGGCGTAGCCCATTCTGCGTGCTGTACCGGCGACAACACTCCCAAGGACACCAACCGATCAATTTCGCTTGATACCTTGTCACGGAGCGCGTAAGGAATGGATCTAGGCTTACAGAATTTCGGCGTCGCTGTCGGCTTGAGCGTCAGGCTTGCAGGGGCACCTTTGATGAGCCCCAGGTCTGCCGAGAATACTTCTTCAAACTCAGCAAGCAGGCTGTTCACCCTGTATGTGGCCGAACTCGAAGCGGCAGGCAACTCCGGCGCCGTCAGCTGTTCAATTGGCACGCCCCTCTTGCTGAGCGCTGTTATCAGGTCGCGTCCACAGAGGCTCGGTCCTGCACAGTCAAGCACTATTAGCGGGCACATTACGGACACATCTTTGTACCGCACTGACAGTTCTAGTTCACCCAGCATGGGCAATTTTCCCGCGTAGCACGACAACTTCATTCGAGGCGCCTTCAAACGTGGCCACTGTGCGCCATGTCGCTCGTAGACTTGGCGCGATACGACGCACACTGGAGACCCTGTGTCGATTTCCATCTGTAGTTCCACGGCTCCCCAGCAAAACGTGCGTCGTATCGGCGGTTCCAACCCGTTTTTCTTTTGCGAGATTACGGTCCAAATGTGTGCCACACTGGCTTCTTCGCTATCGTCATGACTAGACGTGGTTTGGGCGGCTGTCAATGCTTTTACCCTATAAGCCCGCGTTCCACTGTGTCTTTCTGCATTCGGCGGCGAGTCAGGACACAACCTGGCTAAGTGTCCGAGCCGCCCGCAACGAAAACAACGCGCTTTTGCCCACCGGCAGGCGCTATCGCTATGCCTTGTGCTTCCGCATCTTCCGCACGATAGCTCCGCTCTTCTGTCGTGGTTGTCCTGATATGACCGATGATGCGCTTGCATTCTCAGCACAGTCGGTGACTCTACGCTCATCTCCTTAGCGTCGCTTTCCGCCGCTTCCGCTGCAATGACTATAGCTTCGGCCTCTTGTAGCGTCAACCCTTCCTTCGTCAGCAGCTGCTTGCGCAGGCTATTTGAGCGTACGCCGCAAATAATGCGATCCCTTAACATTCGGTCCAATACACTGCCAAAATTGCAATTGTCAGCTATGCGCCGTATGTCGACCTTCTGCCTGAATTGCCTCCCCTTCCTGCTGGCAGCGTGTAAAAAACTTGTAGCTCTCAGCTGTTTCGTGACGCTTCGGGTCGTAGTAGCTACTCAGAACTGTAACTGCCTCGTCATACGTGAGCGAACTGAGGGTTTTCGGCGCAATTCGACCAGCTAGCACTTGCACCGTTTGCGTGCTGAGAGCAGCCACAAGCAGCGCGCGTTGCTTCTTTGAGTCGGTGATGTCATTGGCTTCAAAATACGCTTCAGCCCTTAGAAGATATGGTTTCCACTTATCTCTGGTCTCGTCGAACGTCGGTAGCTGAAAACTGGCCATGGTTCTCCTTTGAGCTTCACGTAGCGGCAGTCCGGTTGCATCCCTGCTGGGCTACTTTTACCGCATGGTCGGCATCCGTGACCTCGTCGCCACTGTAGTAACCCACTGCGGCAAGCCGCAGCAGTAACGACGCGCTAGCTGGTGGTGGAACAAGAACGTTTATTCAGGCACAGCTGCCGTATCATATAGTGCAGGGGGGAAAGGGAAACCTAGGTGATAAGAGAATGCGCACGCACAGCTGTCTTGGCTGGTGGCCGCGATGAACACTCAACAAAACATAACACACACACACACACACACACACACACACACACACACACACACACACACACACACATATATATATATATATATATATATATATATATATATATATATATACAGAACTCCCGTTAACACGAATTCTCGGACATAACAAACAACATAGGTACATTTGTTTGGTTTCCCATAGACTCAATGCAGAAGAAATCCTCTTATGGCGAACCTCCTCACAGGTAACCTTCTGTTAAGAGGAACTTTCCCAGTGCTGTGTACAGCGGCCCCTAGTTTATTGTAGGGGGTCCCAAGGGCTGGACACCTGCGTTCTTTTGTTGTCTCCCCACCAAGGAGAGTACAGAAGAACCAAAGACTAAGTAAGCAAAGCCACTTAGGTGCCAGCAATGAAACTCTGTTACAGAGCTTTATTATAGATGACCCGAAGTGTTGGATTGGGTTGCCGCAGTTTATAACTGAATTGACGATGCGCCTCTTAGAGAACGGCTGTTTATTACATCAACGTTTCGGTCTGAGCCCGGCCTTTTTCAGCATATCTTGAAAAATGTCGGGCTCAGACCGAAACGTTGATCTAATAAACTGTCGTTCTCTAAGAGGCGCATCGTCAGTTCAATATATATATATATATATATATATATATATATATATATATATATATATATATATATATATATATATATATATATATATATATATATAGCATAGACAGCTTATAACGTATGTCGCCGGAATCGCGAATACCCGCACTAGACCAAAACATTTTTCACTCTACACGTGTGTAAGAACTGTCGAACAGGTAGCGGCGCGTGTTAGACATTCGAAGCGCACGACCGTGCTGCTTTCACCCGCTTAAAAAAAGAAAAGAAAGAAAAATGGATCTTTCAAAGATTTAATTAAGTGCGGGGCCGCGCAGTGCAAATAGTTCAACAGAAGATAGAGAGGGGGGAAGTAAAAAATGATTAAAAAATTACAGCATATCCACGGAGTGAATGATGATGAGTGGGCGAAGCTCGGGATGTGCATCGTAGATCGTGCCGAGTTCCGGATTAATTTAGTTAACGCGCATGCTACGAATCCTCACGGTTCAACTATGCACAATGCACAAGTGAAATCTCCCACCGGCACTTCATTGCAAGTCAAGATCCAGTGTGTATATATATATATATATATATATATATATATATATATATATATATATATTGAACTGACGATGCGCCTCTTAGAGAACGACAGTTTATTAGATCAACGTTTCGGTCTGAGCCGAAATATATATATATATATATATATATATATATATATATATATATATATATATATATATATATATATAACGAAAGGGAAGGGGTCAAGGGCTCGTTCTTTATTTGTTAGAAACAACTTAATGAGCAAATTAAGTTGTTTCTTATTATCTTATCTCATTAAGATATATATATATATATATATATGGGTTTTGCCGGTGAACGCTTCACCAACGCGAGCAGTCGGTATTTCTCAATCAAGAAACTCGCTAGGAGACGCTGCCTGCGCCAACGTTGTCTCTCGCGTTTGCCGGGGCAGTGTCGGGTTTGCCGGGGAGCGCGTGGCTCCCGGCGCCGAGGGCGAGCGCCAGGTGCCACGCGCTCGCCCTCGGCGCGTGCGTGCGCTCCAGCAGGCACGCGCCGGTGGCTACCTACTACTAACTACTACTACTACTACTACTACATACATCGGGGACGCACGAAATGGCTGCTAATGGCGAATGAGAGACAGAAGAATTCGGCTTTTAGTTAACGCGCACGCTGCGAATTTTTTATTGTTCAACAACGCACAGGAGAAATCTCCCACCGGCACCACCTTGGAGGTCAAAGCGTAAGACTGGTTACACACTACTACGACTACGACGAGGGACGAACGGGTGCCGCTTTAAGGAGCTTCGCCCCTAAAGAAAAAAAAAAAAAAGAAGAAGAAAAGGCGCTATATGGCGACGTCGCCGTTTATGCGGACTTCCCTCGGAACCGGACTGCGCAGAAACGGGAACCGATTACTGCACGCGCTATCCTTCGTTTTCTTTGACGCGTGCGCGATGGAAAAAACGTAGCGACCGCAAACCGCCATTCGAGTGGTGCGCTTGCCATCCATGCCTTCGCTTCCGTTGTCGAAGTGATTCGTCCACGTTTTAAATGCGGCCGCCATGAACCACAGTCGCCCGCGGCACCCTATCTGTAGCCAGCACTGAAAAGGTAGCGTTCGTTAGGCCTAGTTTGTGGGGTCGCGGCCGGCGTGCCGCACGGGAAGCTTGCCGTTGACAACACGGGGATCCGGTTCAGAAGAAATCGCGCTCGCGGGGTGATTCAAGGGCAATGCGCATGAAATGATTAAAAAGAAAACTGGAGACAAACAGCGGTAACGCGGACATCATGAGATCGCGGGCGCGCGTTAGGAGCTGACAAACGGCCGTAGCAGCGTTCTCCGTCGCCTAGGCAATCCTATCAGTCCTATCCTCACAGGGCGCGCCCGCGACCCGCTGCTGCCGCGACTTTTTTTTTTTTCTTCCCTCCGCTCCTTGCTCCTTCGTTCCGGGCTTTTTCCTCCTCCATGGCGATTAGTTGCGCTTTTCTCGGGCAGAGCACTTCCATTGTGAAGCCTGCTCCCTACCTCAATTGTCCGCTGATTTCCCGGCAGCTGCATTATAACCGGTCTTGCATCTCACCGAGTTGCACAATAAGCGGTATGCCTATACATTAAGTTCTATGGGAGGGTAAACGGGGGTCAGAAAAACGCATTATAGCCGGTCCTGCACTATAAGCGGTTGCACCGGGAGCGAGCTCGGCGGCTCGTTTTATACAGGTCGAAGTCTCTAGAACCGTAGTTAGGGATTATACCTTAATTAGACAGGTCCAATCACTGCACTAATGTCCGGCTGAAGGGGTCGTCCCTTCGACGCCCACGGGGACGGCCTCCAAGTAGGCGTCAACTTCACCCCCTCTCCATGTCCGCCTGGAGCGAAAAGGGGGGTACTTTCTCCTGTCTGCTTGCAGGTCTTCGATGAAAGGTTCAATTATCGCACACCCGTGGGCAAGTCGTCGCAAATACGTGCCTCACAAAAATATCCCCGGCACAAGTACTGTACTGAACGTCTTTGCTAAGCACACACACGTGCAGCAGGAGGGTCACTTGGCAGTGCCACGCCATCGCGGGCACACCTGCAGCAGGGGCTATGGCTGCGTCACTTGGCGACGCCACGCCGTCGCGTGTGAACCCGCAGCAGGGCGACGGCTCGGGTGTGTGACGAATACTTTCGCCACAGGCAGGATTCCTGCCGTGTACAACAAGCCAGAAAGGCCGTTTTCGGCTGTTTGGTGCCTTGACCCGCAGCAGCTTTGTAACAGCTTCCCCGGCGGCGGGTTGAGACCTCGACTTACAAGGGTACCACACCCTTGTGAGGAGAGGTCGTTGCAGAAGACGCTGATGCGCTGACTCCAAGCATCTCTGCTCCGCCATCTCCGGTCCTGGACATCTCGATGCATATCGTATAATGTCGAAGGAGTGTTCCCTGCTCTGCATATCAATTCCTCCAGAAATACAGCATCTGAGCCAACTACACGAGAACCACAACCGCAAAGCAGGCAAGCGCCCGGACTCTCTCCCTGAGACCTACCAGGCTTTACTCCAAAACAAAATCCTTTTACGCCTACTTATTACAACAGCAGCAATTCCAACAACCTGAAATTGGCTCCTCAGATACAGAAACACAAGTTGTGACACTGAACATGCACACACACACACACAAAAAAGACATAAGGACAATCGCCAACAAACGAGAGAGGGGGCGAGAGGAAGTGGAAGCATTTCCCTCCCTCTCCGCTTCATCTCGCCCTTTCTCTTGTTTGTTGGCGATATGGTCACCGGCTGTGCGGAGGAGAGGCGGCTGTCACCATGAAACGGCCCTTACGCCTACATGCCACCGCGTTTCATTAGAACGCCTAAAGAGCTCCAGCAGAATGCTGCTCGCGGTGAACCAAGGCGCGCTTTACTTCTCACGCAATCATTGCAACTCTAATCGACCATACGAAGTCGACAGCCAGCCGAGGCCGCTGCTCGTGTTCTACCTTTACGTACGTCCACTATCTTCCCCCGTGCTGTAAGCTGAACGCTTTCTCCTCTGCTCAATTTCCACGGCGTGGTATACGCACGCAATATTGACCGTACAGCAGCAACATGGAACCTAAATAACCTTTCATGTTTATCAGTACCACTCTTCTGCGACCAGCATGTTGTCATTCATTCGCTTCGTGCGAGTCTGGTCACGCCTAAGCACACCTGCATGCTTAATAAGCCCAGACTGCGGCTGCTGCATTTCGACGGAGGCGAAATGTTGAGGCCTCTGTACTGTGCGATGTCAATGCACGTTAAAGAACCCCAGGTGGCCGAAATTTCTGGAGCCCTTCGCTACGGCGTCTCATAACCATGTCGTGGTGTTGGGATGGTGAACCCTGTGAATCAATCATTATACTTAATTAGCTCACGTTCACTACCATTCAGATTGCCCGTAAAGCTGCTGGTCTTTGTATATTACATCATGCATTGTAATCGCATTCATTGCTTCGCCGTTCTGGCGAAACTGATTTTTTGATATCGCGCACCTGCCCACTCGCGCACAGGTTCTTCTCAAACGACAAACAACTTGAAGTAGCCGTGAAATTATTATTATTATTATTATTATTATTATTATTATTATTATTATTATTATTATTATTATTATTATTATTATTATTATTATTATTATTATTATTATTGCGTAAACAGCAAAACGCGGTTCTCGCTCCCCGCTGCTATTTCCACGCTCCAGCAAGTGCCCAACCAATCAGTGCTTGCCAGGGACACGGATGGTGCTGCGTGTCCCTTAGCAGAGTAACTCTACGTAGCGGTAAAGTTACTCGAGCCATGGAGCAGTAGGGAGCCTACATAACGGAGCTCTTTTGACAGCTGCATGACAGGTGAGAGCCGGTCATGTAGGGTCCCTATGCGCAGAGCCGTATATCCCATCGGGAAGAGTTTGGCGGTCTCTTGATCTCGCCGCCAGTCTAGCAAGTGCATGCGCTGGCGTCTGGCAACACAACACTCCCTCGTCGCCAACGCCATTTTATGCCTATAGGTTCCACGCAGTGCTGTACGTGTGCATATATTGGGCTCTGTGCTCGTGAAGTGCCGTCGGCTGCTGTGCTCCTCTTTTGACTAACATACTGAATCTTTGGTGATCTTCGGCGGTGAACTTCGTGGATCTGCACGGATATCGCAATGGGAGCTTGCAGCGCGGTGTGCCGCTCGAACTCGCAGAAGAAAAGGGGAAGGGAGAGGGGCTTTTCCCCTTACTGGAAAAGCAAGAACGAAGCGAGATAAATGGAAAGCCAATAACCACAAGAATTCGCGTCTTTGTGAGGTAGGTGTGAAAACTGGTTGGCACAGCTATGCCTGTTCTCTCATGCCTACGTGTGTGCGCAAGTACACTTCGAGGCAGATCAGTTTGAGCCCCCTCGCAAAAGGACCGCTACATTGCAGGTCAAGATCCAGTGCCTATATATATGGGGTGGCCGGTGAACGGTTGTGCAGCGCGAGCAGTCGGTTTTTTTTTTTTTTTCAATAAGGAAACTTGCTACCAGACGCGGCCTGCGTCAGCGTTGTCTCTCGCGGGCGAGGGCGCGTTCTCGTTCCTTGCGAGCTGGCAAAGCGTTCATCGCAGAAGGAGCGTTTACATAGTCAACGCGCGCCGATCGCTCTTTCTCACGAAACAGACCAGACTGTCTGGGTGCACTCCTCCGGGATCGGCCCACACATGCACACACACCGTCTGACTGCACTGCCTCCAGGATGGGCCCACCTCCACACACGGCGACGACAATTGGGACGGCGGACAAGGCTCGGCCCTAAGGTGCTTCGCCTTTAACATTTTTAATATTCATTTAAAGGAAAGCTAAATGACCTACATCCGTCTGACTTGGCATATATTATTATTGTACCGAGGAGAATATATATTGAAAATTTTATTGAGATCTGCGGACACTGAGAAATCGCCGGAGTTGCCTTAAGGGAGGCTAAAGAAAAACCCCCGCTAGAAAGGAAAGAAATTGTTTGCAGCCATTCCACTCTTGTGGAGATGGATAACCGAACGGAACTCGGACGATTAGCGAGCATCGGTTCACATTTATAACCGCTAGTCACGAATAAATGAGGAAGTGATCCCGCAGGAGAAGCTCCTTACGGGTGGACCTTGAATGTGGCTGGCTATGAACCGGAAACACATCGCTTGCTACATTGTCAAACATTCGCCACGGACACCAGATTCTTATTAAACTACAGAAGATCACACATCTCATGTCAGCGTCCAAACACTTTCCAAGAGGGGCGGCACTGGCAAAACCTTTTCTCCGTTCTTCCCGCCTCTTGACGCGCCTGTCTCTCTTGTCCGCGTTATCGGCCTCCTTCTGAGGATCATCTTTAGCCAAAATTCTAATAGAGATTTGTACTAGTCTATAAGTTTTTCTAATTAGTCTTATTAGTATTGTGTTTGTCTCATAGAAAATTTTACTTGTCTTATAGGTGCTTGTATTAGCCTATCGCATTGTTCTACTAGCTTTGCTAATTTTGTATCAATAGGCTCTATAAGACTTGTTGAAATTTGTATTGGTCTAGTACATCTCTAGAAGTGCTGATCTGCAGCACCCATTAGACTAATGAAATATTGGAATTTCTTCAAGCAAGATGGCTTGGGCTTTGGACATAACTATTAAAGCTCAAGATTTGTGACTCAAGGGTTCTATAAACAGCCTTATTAAGTCGTGTTAGTATACACAGTAAAAATTTTACACTCTTAAGGGTGTAAATAAGAAAGCAAGATATATATTAAACATTTTGGCAGTTTGGCATTAAATACTAGGTGGGCTTAGATTAACGAATGTTTGTGATGCACGGCTACCAGTTAGCTCACCCTAAGTTGGCATGTATTCTGTGAATTCTTGTTTTGTAATTGCGCAGAACAGTAATGTCCCCACTGGCACTACGTGAGGAAATTGGAGTATATATATATATATATATATATATATATATATATATATATATATATATATATATATATATATACATATATGGTGTTTTTTTTTAGTTGCAACACATTTTGAAAATTAGAAAAACATAAATCGCGGGAATGTCTTGTGTACCATTCGAGTATACGTATTGGCGGCCTCTAGATACAGAACAATTTCCGTACTTGTATGCATAATTAGCGAAATTACGCTAATTAACTTTTTAATCATCAGTAATTGGTGGCTACAGCAAATGAGTACTTTGGAGCCCGTCCTCGACACTACTTATCCCAACGATCAAATTTTCAATAGCAGAGTACATGTCGGAGCTACGCGAACAATTAGTTCCCCGTGGCAGGCTCCTTGAAACGGAAATTGGATGGAAAAAGAGCGTCTGTGACGTCGATGTCGCCGCCCCCGCGGCTTTCGTCACTCGCCACTCGGCCGTGGTCACCGCCGCTCCGGCCGCTTCGGCCGCGCAAGCAACTTGCGTTATCACCTTGTTATCTGCGGCGTCGGGCGCCGCGGGCGAGTGACGAAATCCGGGGAGGCGGCGACATCGACGTCAAAGACGCTCTTTTTCCGTCCAATTTCCGTTTCAAGGAGCCTGCCACGGGGAACTAATTGTTCGCGTAGCTCCGACATGCACTCCGCTATTCAAAATTTGATCGTTGGGATAGGTAGTGTCGAGGACGGGCTCCAAAGTACTAATTTGCTGTAGCCACCAATTACTGATAATTAAAAGGTTAATTAGCGCAATTTCGCTAATTATACATACAAGTGCGGAAATTGTTCTGTATCTAGAGGCCGCCAATCCGTATACTCGAATGGTACACAAGACATTCCCGCGATTTATGTTTTTCTAATTTTCAAAATGTGTTGCAACTAAAAAAAAAACACCCTGTATACGGAAGCGTCGATGTACGGTTGCGATAGGCGAACGTTTTATGTTGTTCATTAGTTTGAAGTGGTTGACTGTATGTTTGCGTGTGCATGTGCGATGTTCCTGCGATGTCATTCTGTAATGTGTTATAGTAAATGTTGATGAAATGAAATTCTGTACGACTCCGTGTGATCGCAAGGCACGACTTACGTTTTTGCTTTACACTTTAAGCAAGGGTCTGTACACCCGAAAAGATGTTGCCCATTTGGGACAAATCATTCACACTCTTAAGGGGGTTAAAAGTTTTAGAGTGTACAAATAGCACTTTTCGAAATTCTTGTTTTCCTGCAAGACTTGTACAAGCTATTAGTCTAATACTAATGAACTGCATTGGTGTCAATAACCTCATAGGCTGTTAGTTTTTCTATTAGAATTTTTGCTAGGGATGCGATCGCGCCGCTCGTACCTGCGTCTCGCTTCTCACTTAAAGGGACACTAAAAAGAAACAATAGGGAGTTTTCGAATAGGGGCCCCAAACACTTTGGGGCCTCAAAGAAATAGCGTCGACACCACTGCGCATGCGCGAGACCCAAACTGCCTTTGGGTTTTGGGTTGGGCACGCTATTTCTGGAATTTACCGTGAGCCCGAAAGCTTGCCCCAAACTTTTCAGCGTAAACAGACATGGCGGCGCCCATCGAAGCGGCGGCTCTCGCCTAGGACAAAACTGAGCTGATTTCTGGTTAAGTGACGACTTTATCAATCAATAAATGGTGGCGTAGGTCATCGCTTTCTTCCATCTCACGCATGCAACAAAAACTGGCCGTGAAATAGCCCGCGTTTTTAAGATCGGTTGTCGAATTGAGAGCTCGTAGGCTTAACGCGACCGGTGGCTCGAAACTGGATTACCTTGGCTCATGATACCAAATTCTTAAGACTCGCAGAACGATGAGGATTACAAGTAAGTTCATTGCCACTGCACGCTTTAAATAGCAGTTTTAAAGGGTACGCTTATGAAAGGCAAATGCGTTTATTAATCTTCAATTTTTACTTGTCGTAGCCTGCCTTTTTGGCCACTTTGGCGCTGCAAGCGCAAGACGCAAAGAGCGAGCGCAAAACCCAATTCGAAAACTCCTAGTTCCTGCGTGATCCCAAGTTAGCGCACGCTAAGCACTTTGGGGCCCCAAACTTTTGGGGCCCCTATTCGAAAACTCCCTAATAAGTCAGTTTGCATTGTGGCGATCGCCGACACCGGATCTCGTTTTTCAAGAATTTTTCCACACGCGTGTTTCGTTTAGCGGCGGCAATACCCGGCCCGCTCGGGTGATGGGGAAGAAAGGGCTGCTGGTTCACGCTTTCGGCTCTCCACGGCCTTCTCTTCCATGCGCCATTGAAAGCAACGTATCTCGTCCGAAGCCTCGAAGCGAGGAGTCGTTTTGTCTTCCACTCCCGATAGGACGAGGTCCAACAATACTAACAGGATGTCCTTTCAAAGCTTCGTTGTCGTTGATTTCGTCGCCATAGGTTGATTATTAAAGAATAACGCGAAGGTCAAAACATCATTTTTGAATTTCGCTCCGAAAGCTCGGCACTTGAACGTGAGTGTGACGTCGCGGATTTCTAGTATCTTGGCCATACCAGCTCAATAAAATTTCGTGAAGCGTGCTACGTGAAGTCTTGGCAAGAGATGATAGAATTGATTGATTGATTTGTGGGGTCTAACGTCCCAAAACCAGCTCTGATTATGAGGGACGCCGTAGTGGAGGTCTCCGGAAATTTCGTCCACCTGGGGTTCTTTAACGTGCACTGACATCGCACAGCACACGGGCCTCAACATTTCGCCTCCATCGAAATGCAGCCGCCGCGGCCGGGATTCGATCCCGCGACCTTCGGATCTGTAGCCGAGTGCCATAACCACTAGACCACCGTGGCGGGGAAGAGATGATAGAAGTGCGCGCACAAATGCCGTGCATTTCATGGGGAATGCACGCGCATATATTTCATGGTGATGATCATTTTTGTCCAGACCGGAATTACGGTAGGCATAAGAGCTCCGCTCTTAAAACAAAGATGGAGCCATTCTCCGCCACGGTGGTCTAGTGGAAATTGCACTCGGCTGCTGATCAGAAGGTCGCGGGATGGAATCGTGGCCGCTGCGACCACATTTCAATGTAGGTGGAATGCTAGAGGCCCGTGTACTGCGCGATGTCGCTGTACGTTAAAGAACCCCAGGTGGTCGATATTTCCGGAGCTCTTTACGGCGTCTGTCATAATCGTATCATGGTTTTGAGACTTGAAACCCCAGAAATTATTAATTATTAAAAATGGCACTATCGTAGTTTTGAGAATCTGCATACCAGCTTGTCCAGCTGCTGAAAAAGAATTTTATGCTGAACAAGCTTGTAAGTTATTCGTCGAGGCATCTATTATGTTCGGTATAGCAGAGAAATTGAAAGTTTCACATTTTAATATATCACCGAAACTAAGGGCTTCTGACTTCAAAAACTCTGACTTTCTTTCGTATTCCGGCCGTATTGCCTCAATAAAATTTTTTGAATCACGCTGTTTTAAGTTTATGGCTTCCGTAGGACACATTGTGCACCATTTTTACCGATAAATGATTATGTAGGCCTCAGCAGGTACCGTCATTTTGTATGACGTCACACGTATTAGTGTGGAGAGCTCAGAGCGGAGTCGCCACCTGTATTTTGTTCTTGCGCGTTTTCGAGCTTGCCAAGCTCCTTCTCAACGTAAAAGTGGTACTTTTGGTATTGTGAAAAAGTAATTTACTAATACGAAAAAAGCCTTCCCTTACCTTATTGTCCATTTAAAGAGTTTTAGCAAACTTAAGTGTGACTTGTTTTAGTAGTTGAACTCCCTTTGAAACGTTTATGCCCTTGGTTGTATGTATAGTATGCAACGTTTGAGTACATCGAAATGATGACCCGCCGTATTCAAGTGCTGTGCTACTGATTTTGGCAATTTTCTTCCCGTATATACACCACGTCGTGCCCGTTTAACATTGGTGTTTGGTTGTTCTGTTTAACCAACCTATTAACGTCTTTTTCTTGTTGAACAGTGAACATTATTTTAGATGATGGACGTAATCGCTTCCTGTGCTCTCTAAGGCAATTTTGAAGATGTTTACAAGTTCCTGCGCCAAGATATTCAAACGTAGCTTGTATTTTCTGACCTCTGTCGGCGTAGTCATGCCAAAACCAGTTGTTTCCAGAAAAGCTGATCTCCTGGCGCCCTCTAGGAAGTGGCGGGAGAAACTAATGCATTGGAGAAGGAAATTGGCCGAGAATCAGTTGGCGGAGAATCAATGGCGAAAAATCAGTTTTCAGGTACAAATTAAAACCTAATACACTTTGATGTCGCCACTTTTACTGGTTCTGCGGTCATTACTGAGTTCCACATCAAGCAAACGCAGGAGTAAACGCACTGTGCGAACTTAGCGTTTCAGAACCCCTTAAAAATAGCGGCTTATTGGACTTTTTTTTAAGGTTTCTTCCAGCGAGTGCTCCTTTTCAACCTAATATAGATGCGTCGTTGTGCATTCTTCTTATGCGCCTTGCCTATCCGAAAAATATTCCTTGCATGCAGTGCCGCGAGTGAGCACCGTAAAATGAAGAAATGTCGATGGGAGGTTTTTACAGGGAGGCTGTAAAAAACTTCCATTGGTATGGACGCTGCGCCTCGCATCACAACTAGCTACGTGTCCCTGAGAGATTTAAACTTGGTTGGAGCATATAGTAATCACATGACCACGTAAAATGACGTCGAAACTAGTCGCGTGTCCCCGCCAAATTCAGACTTGCTTACAGCTCAGAAATCACTTACATGACCCTTAAGATGACTCCCCGTAAGGGTCACCGTTATCATAAAAGGCTTGTGTGAATAGTCGAACGAATATTAGGGTGGTGGAGTTTGCTTCGACACGAATTTATAATTTTCGAAATTGGAAGCGTTCGAAACGAATAAACGCATTTTCCCCCATGTAATCTACTTGTAAAGCTGGTTTCACGGCAGCATAGTCCTTTATGCCGGGAAACAACCTTTTCAAAAAACATTCGCACAGCCGTGAAGCCGCACCTCATGGTAAAGTAGGCATAGCACATGTACCCCGCTCAAACTTTTTCGAGCGAAGCTTCTCAAGAGCTACAGGTTTCAGTGGCGGCGCTTGTGTACAAAAAAAAAAAAAATCCAGTTCCAGCTTGGGGGTTCGCGCTGCCGCGAGCGCGCAGGAGCGCAACCACGGTGGTGGTGCTGTGTGCATGGAGAAGAAATTTCAGAAAAATCTGCCGGTGCTGGGGTTTGAACGCTAGCTCAGGCAAATTAGGAGCCATATGAGTGCCTTGGATTTTCTACCATAGAAAGAAAGAAAAAAAGAAAAGAAAAGTAGTAGGTCAGGCACGCACACGAAGCTTTGCTTGCCTCCATTTTCCCATTAGGGGAAGGGCTCCTGGCATTTTTGAGCCTTGAAGTGGTTATAGGAGTTTACATTGGCTAAGCATGGCAAGCTTTAAAACGTAACGTATATTACCGCTTATAACTTACACTCTCTGCTGTTCCCTTCAAAATTATTGGATACTATAGTCGCTATTCACTGTTTTTTTTTTCCTTTATTTTTGCTGAGAAACACAGGTGTGATATTCACACAAGCCTGGTTTTCCGATTCGCGTGTTATCAGCTCTTGAAAGGAGCTCATTCAGCAGTTAGTGTGTGTTGCAACTTGTTACCTGCATTGAAAAGCACCTTTTCTTACTGCGTCAGCGTAGCCTTCCCCCGTTAGTACGCGGAGCACGCGCACTCCGGCGCGTGCTCTAGTTTGAGTGGAGACCGCTAGTGGCGCTGTAGTTCAAGAGCTGTATTTGGGAACTCAGTGGTGTGCATGAGGCCAGAGGTACAAGCAGGAATGGATGGGAATCAAAGAACTGTGGGACCGCCTCGCGTTGGGTGCTCACGGGAAAACTACAAATGAGGCTGTCAAGGGCGATATGGGATGGACGAGTTTTGAGGCAAGGGAAGACCAGAGCAAAATAAGGTTTGAAGAGAGGCTAAGGAATATGAAAGAGAGTAGATTGGCAGGGAAGGTGTTCCGTTATTTATATAGAAATAGCGTTGACACGCTGTGGAGAAAAAGAACTAGGAGGCTCACCAGTAAATATAAGGCTTTAAGAGAACTGACATCAAAGAGCGTAAAAGCGAAATGTCAGAGAGGCTGAGAAGGTTTACTGGATGGCAGCGATGGAAAAAAAAAACTGAATCTGAATAACTATACCGAAAGGGCAAAAACGAAATAAAGAGGGAGGCATTTTATGATAATTCAAGAGGAAGCGCTTTACTGTTTGAAGCGAGATCGGGCTGCCTTAGAACGCGTAGTTATAAACCGCAGTTCAGTAAAGAAGAAAAATGCACGTGCTGTGAGGAAGATAAGGAAACGACGGAGCATGTTCTGATTGAATGCGGAAATATCCACCCAAGTGCACTTTGGGCACTACCCTACATGAAGCCTTGGGTTTTAGGGACAACAATGGAAAGCTGAACATATCCGCGATTGAAATAAGTAAGAGACGGTTAGAGTATTGGTGGCAGAAAACTAGAGAGAACGGACAAAAATAATTATAGGAAAAAAAAAAGGACTTTCTGCCATAAAGGGCAGAGAACTGGGCTCGGCGACATGCGTCGACGACATGCCCGCCATCTCCCCCCAGGTGCAGAGAGTAGTGTGACGGTACTGGAAATACCAGTGCGTGACGGCAACCTGCAAAGAGCGGTTGTCGATGCAAACAAAGAGATATGGCGTACAAGTCGAGAGAATGGTTTCGATGCAGTGGAAATAAACAGGGAGGTGCATAAGGGGAGGGGGGGGGGGGGGTCAAAGAGACAGAATTCACTTCGATAGGAGGCTTGGTCATGAGGTGGGTTGGCGGCTTGCAGGACGTGCAGTAGCTTTTTTGGGGGGCACGCGGGCCCTTCGGAGTCCGGAGTAGCAAGGAACAAAGGAAACAACCAGGGGGATTTTCGAGCAGGTAGTACTGAGAAAATCCAGAAAAAAGGTAAAAGGAAGAAAAGAGAGAAGGCGCGTGTAGCAATTAGTTACATAAACATGCAGGGTGGCAGAAAAAAGGCAAAATGGTTAGAGATTGAGGAACAGTTAAACAAAGAAAAGATAGGCGTTTATGCGGTTACAGAAACACACCTTAGAGACCTGGAGGAGCCACCACATATTGATAATTATGTTTGGGAAGGGTGCAACAGGATCGCATCAGAAAGAAAAGGTGGGGGTGTTGGAATGCTTATTTATAGCGGAGCCAAATGGGAGAGAGTAAAACAAACATGTTCAGAGCACCTCTGGGTTTCGGGCACGGTAGGTGGAAAGAAAACGTGGCTAGGTGCAGCTTACATGGGGACGGGAAATAACTGTAAGGAAAATAATCTGGAAATAAAGAATTGCATAAGCACCGATATTAAAGGATTTGGTCATGGGGCCGAAATCATCCTCCTAGGGGACATGAATGCCCACATCCACGCCCTTGACGGATATACAGACACCAATGGGAGGCTATTGCTCGATCTCTGCGAGCAACATAGTCTTGAGATAGTTAACACGGGGCCCAAGTGTGATGGACAGATAATGTGGGAGGTCAGAAACAGGCAATCGAACATTGATTATTGTCTTATGACAGAAGGAATCTATGAAAAACTGAGAGAAATGAGAATAGACGAGGACGGGATGAACAGCTTGGGTGGTGATCATAAACGCATAACATTACAACTGGGACTGAAAATAATAACATAGAATCAAAATTTGGCAGCTTGTATTTAAATGGCAAGCAAATAACAAATATTGCCACAAGAGTAGAGGAAAAAGTAGGCAAAATACTAGGCAAGGACTTGGGGTATAGTGAGCTAGTACATATAATGACGAAAGAAATAAGAAAAGAGAAGAAAACTATTTCCTGGAAAGGAAAGAGAAAGCCAAAAAGATGGTGGAACAAGAAAATCCGGGAAGCGATCGAGAAGCGACGTAAAGCATCAAGGGTGCACAGACAGGCAAAAAGGGAGAAGCGGTCGCAAGTCGAAGTCAACGAAATATGGGAAATATATTTAGTGAAAAAATCCATTGTACAGAAATTGGTCGAGACAAAAATTAAAGGTGAAAGCGAACGGGTGACAGAAATTCATGACGAGAAGGCCGCGCCTAGGATATTTTGGAGCCACATAAAAGCGCTAGGTAAAAAGTCTGCCATATGGCAACAAGATATTGTTGATGAAAGAGGAAATTAATTGGAATGGTACGAAGCGCTGGGTTACATCCAGAAGGTAATAGCTGATTCGTTTAAAAAGATCGTCCAAGAGATCTCCCCAGTGGATAAAACCATGACAGAGAGCGAAACTAAGGAAGAGCTAGAACGTGAGAATTTCAACTGGAAAAAGGCCGAAGGAAAAATTCCAAAGCGCACTGCTCCGCGTTTAGATGGGGTCCCCGTCAGCCTCATTAACGAATTAGGACAGAACACTAAAGAAGCACTATTGAAAGCCGTAGAAAAATGCTTACAGGAGAGGCAAATACCGGACAGTTGGCGAAAAAGTAGAATGAACTTAATCTATAAAGGCAAGGGGGAAAAGAATAACATTCGCTCGTATAGACCGCTAACCATTACATCGGTACTGTATAGGTTGGCTATGCAAGCTTTATTGGTTTCTTAGCGCAAACACTTCTCACACAGGACTGAGAAGGGACACGCATGCGAACGAGCGCTAACTTTCAACAACGTTTTATTTCTGAGCGTTCACCCCGCCACGGTGGTCTAGTGGCTATGGTACTCGGCTGCTGATCCGAGGGTCGCGGGATCGAATTCCGGCCGCGGTGGCTGCATTTCTATGGAGGCGAAATGTTGAGGCCCGTGTACTGTTCGATGTCAGTGCACGTTAAAGAATCCCAGGTGGTCGAAATTTCCGGAGACCTCCACTACGGCGTCTCTCATAATCAGAACTGGTTTTGGGACGTTAAAATCCACAAGTCAGTATTTCTGAGTGTACATGTATATAGCCTCGGAAAGCAAAAACAACAAAACCGAACAGGAAGCACACATCTGCCATGCGCGGACATCTTACAATCTCAAGAAGTCGAGCTCTTTTTCGCATAGTCCAAGGGAGGGAGTGCTGACGCAATTGGGCCCTAATCTATTGATCCACTCTGCCTCGATTATTTCTCTTGTCAATTTAGTTGAGTTTCTTGCTACCATGGTGGCCTGGTGAAAAAGCGGATTGCAGTCACACGTGCTGCAGTGTAAGGCGAGGTTTACGCCCGTGTAGCCAGCATTACAAATTATGACGGCGAGGCATGCATCAAAACACACCACTGTCGGTGTATGGTCTGCGATATGACCTGTCCGTAGCTCGATGTCTTTAACTCCCAAAGTCGCTTTCGACGCATGTACCCTGCAGAAGGACACAAGCCTGATTTTTATTCAGAGAGCATTGTTTGAAGACGCCTAGAAGACAGGGCAGGGCAACCCACTGAGGACGACGACGACAACAACAACAACAATCATAATAAGGTGTACTTGTTGTCTCTGAGGTTCCGCTAAAGAAGATCACTATTTTCGATGCGCTCTTCTATAAACATGTTTGAATATGCGCGTTCCTCTGCATGTTTTCTTGCAGGGAAGCTTGCGGAGATTTTGGGAAAATGTTACGGGGAAAAAAAATGCCTAATATAAGCTATTTTCGTTTTCACAAAAAATAAATTCTGCTACCCAATATGGAACATCGCTGATCGTTGCACGACAGATATGCGGTGCTATTTTATGGCTTACTTGAAAAAAGAAAAAAAAAAAAGAAAAGTTAGACAGAAAACACCGCTATACTGCCAAGATTTTTGTTGTTGTTGTTGTTGTTGTTGTTGTTGTTGTTGTTGTTGTTGTTAACAAGACTGACATTGCACTCGCTCGGAATTGTAGCTGGCGCGCGTGTGAGCCTCGTTTCTCGCTTTCCCGTACAGCTGAGGTGCTTTCCCTGCGAGATTTAGCGAACGACCAGTCACAGATTTTAGACAGGCGCATATTTAACAAACGGACGTCACGCACGCGCGAGATAGCGTATTGTCGATCCGCTTGTACTTGCTGTATTTATTCTCACGCACGAAAGCGATGGCTCGCGAGAATAAGCCTGGTTACGTCCACGACCTAAAGTGGGCAGGACGTTAAGAATCTGTGCCACGTTTGGCATACACCTTGCTTTAATCGCGTCAGAACTGCGCAAGTAGGCTGGACGTCTCCGGGCAGTTGCCTCGAGAGGTATCCACCTCTTACAACTTGAGGTTGTCAAGAACAGTACATATTCAGCGAAGGCTTTCTGACGCTGTGTCATAAATCAACGCTAATAGAAGTTAGATTCCACGAATGTGATATTTATATCCCACTTATGCATACGTGCTGCACGAAAACGTCTATTGGTGTCATTGGCATTGGGTTCTCAGTGTCGGCTCTTTGGGTTGCAGTGGTTAAACAGGACGTTATACGTTCGTCAGCCGTCGGATGTGGTTTCATGGACGAAGACGAGGCGGCGGACAAAGAAGAGGAGGAGGAAGACGCTGTCGTAAAAGGAGAAAAAAGGATGGAAGAGGAGAATAACAATTAGGAGCAGCAGAAGAAGACGCTGACGAAGAAGAAAAATGGGATGAGGGAATTAAGAAGACAAGGAACAAGACGAAGACGAAGTAAATGAAGGGGAAAATAAGCCGAGTGCGAATGTGACGACGAAGAAAACAATGAGGAAGAAAATGAAGGCGAAGACGACGACGTAGAAGAAGAAGAAAGCAAGGTTACGACAACGAAGAGCAAAAAGTCGACAACGACGACTGCGAAGAAGGAGTATAGACGAGGAAGGCGACTACAACGAAGATGAAAAAGACGACGGTGAAGAAGAAAATGAAGCAGAAGACAGTGAAAGAGGCAGAGAAGAGGGGGAGGAGGAAAAAAAGAAGACCGAAAGAGAAGAACGAGGCAGCCTAATTGCGTAGAAGCATGAATGGCTGCAGCGGCCTTCCAGACGCGGAATGGACGCCAACGGACATGCCAGGAGGCGCACCAGCCGTGTCACGCTTTCTCAGTAAAGAAGCGAGACTTCAGAGTGTAAATCAGCAGTTCGCCTATAGGCGAGGCGCTCCTTTTAAGGTCAGCGACATCGAGCTTAAACACACGTAGCATCCATCTGAGCCTGAAGTCCACGGATACGAAGTAGCCATTGGAGGAGGGTGGTGATGCAGGCTTGTTGGTTCTTCATTCTAGTGCGAGTTGAGCGCGTAAAAGGGACACGGACAAAAGGAAGAGACGTACACACCATTGGAGCCCTTGGAGCTCTGGATCAGCCCTGGCCTGCAACCGACAATGTTAGTGCCACCAATGACTCCTCTGGTCTGCCTGGTCAAACAACTGTGACAGAAAAATATGTACACATATTCTTGCATTAATTAAATGCGTGGGTTCTTTTTATGTGCCAAAAACCGCGCTGTAGCAGCCGAGGACTACGGTTTAGACACTTTGTGTTTTTAGCTGCACCCACAGCGTGACGCACGAGCACTTTTGAAGTGTGCTTCTGTAGGACTAGAGACAGAAATCGGCATCGAACTCGCGACATTGAGCTGCAACGTCATAGTCACTGAGCTACTGCGGCGGGTGCATACAATGTTAGCTGTATAACGATATGGCACATAATATTTAACGGTCTCTCATATTAAAAAAGGAAGAAAAGGAAATTGCTGCCCCATTCTCAGTGTATGTTCCAACCACTTCCGCAATAGGGGCATGATTCACTTCACTGAGGCGATATAAAATTTCTTGCTGCATTTACTCATGCGTCGTACATAAATATCATGCAACGCCTTTGTACTCGCGACATCGCTCCATGCGTCGACGCCTTTCACAGTGCATTCACTTGATAGTTGTTGCCGGCATTCAGGCATATATTGTTTTGGAAACGTGTCGCATAAACGATTGAGTACGATTAATGTTCAGAACTGTTCGGTGCATGAGCACGATCAATGCGATTATGCATTGAGTACGAAGAAATATAAACACCGTAGCCCGCGTCACATTTAATTGCGTACTGTTTAATTACTATCTTTACTCAACCTGTGCATCTCATGTGTTGCAACGTGTTTGCCTGGCTGTATTTGCCGTAATCTTAATCTTCAGCAACCCAAAACACCAAAGTGTTTTTATCCTGGCCACAAGGGCCATGCATCCGTTTCAAATGTGTTCCGGTTGGCCGCGGAGACGATGGTGCGTTACGGCATCACCAGGTGGCGGTAGCGTGACTCGTATTCCATCGTGTTGGACGCGCGATTGTTAAACACATGCACCGAACCAAAAGGACTTAGTTCCACTGAACTACGTTCCACTGAATCATTCAAAGACATTCACGCTTGCATGGAACAATAGTGAACACCAGATGCTTGAAGGCACGTTTTACGTTGCTTCAGCAAATCCATGTTATAAACGCAAATTTATCTAGGCGGTTCTCGGCCGAAGAAGTGAAACAAGCTTGTGTTTTTCAACATGGATTTGCTCGTATGCATACGCATTTCTTAGACAATACATAACGTTTAAACATCGCCTGGGATAGACGGCACAACAACGCGAGAAATCCAAACACACAGTTAGCCAATTAAAAATATCCAGTAAACTTTTCCATTAATCACTTTACGTGACATATTGCAGTTTTACGAGACCGTGAATTCGCAAAGCGTATTCCATTTCAACGACTTAAGATGACCCTGTTTTCAAGATATTTATACCCCAAGTGTTTGCGACGAAGTAGTACATGGGCATTATTTTGTGCTTCTGTGAACAAAATAGCGTTTTGCGAAAAAATTTAACCGATGCAATAGTGAATTTTAACATCATGTTCCATCAATGTCTGAGCCACCCTAAGAGTCCATTCCATGTGGATATGCCTTGCAAGCTCAGCGGCCGCAATTCGTCAGCTGCAATATCCGCCGTATGGTAGTTAGTAAATTGGAAATACAATTTGTTTCCTTTTGTTAATCCGCCGATTATGTATTGGATCTCTCACGCAATGGAAGCAATATAGCCGAAGGACTATAAATGTTCTTCCCCATGTTTAAAAATTCGGTATTGTCTGATATATAAATAGAAGGCCAAATATATACATATGCTCTTCATGTCACGCTTCTCATACACGGTTCATGTTTCTGACTATTTTCTTTCATCGGTTTTCGGCGGAAGTCACGCACTACTGCATTTGTCTCTTTGTGTTGGAACCTTCCTCGGCATTGTCTTGTCGACTGTTCTCAGGCCGACTTTATTTCTTCCTGCTCCTAAAATCAGTCATTACCTGCCTTATTGTTAATATTTATTTCCTGTCTCTTCTTTTTACGCAGCCATGCATGAATGTCCTTTGCACCTTTTGAGCCGTTGCAGATTTCTCTTCAACTTTAATTTCTCCTGTAAGACGCAGTCTGATGTCAACAAACAGCGCTTAGGACCTGACGGTGTAAGAACGACAAACAAGGCGCTGAACGAACAACCGTGGCTTTATTGCGGGGAAGGAAATATACACAGGAAAAAAAAAAAAGACATTGGAAGAGCGCAGGAAGCAAAAATACACGGGACATGCACAAAGATGGATCCACCAAAGAAATGAACGCGTGATAAGTGTGGTCATATCAAGTTGTCACGTTTTTTAACAAGTAACTAATCTCGCAGCTGTGCAATGAAATAGAAGAAAAATTGGCGCAGGCATTTCCGTGCGTACGAATATGGCAAGCTTAGCTATAAGTTCACGTGCTCTCTGCTCCTTTACATTTTTTTTTTCTCTCAGGACGGTGCACTGCTCAAGGGTCGTTTTACAGCCGCATTCTTTACAGTGTTACGCCAGATGAGTATACGCAGAGAGCTTTTCAACGAGTATGCGTGTTCCTTAAGCCGTTCATTCGAACATCGCGGCCTGTTTGGCCAATATAACAAGACCTTGCAGGTAAAAGGAATCTCATGCACAACGCCAGAAGCACAGCCAACGAATGGATTCCTATGGCATTTGTCGCAAAGTTGTCACTTGGCGTATTCCTTGTTTACCCTTCGGTAAAGCGATGACGACTTGCTTCTTGCAAGAACTCGAACTCTAGTTTTACTAGCGACACACAGGTTTTTCACGGGTTAAAAATAGTCGATCCTATATAGTACAGTCAGAGAAATGGACGTGGTTATTTGAAACGGAAAACAAGGCACTTGAAGTATATAGCCTACTTTGATAGTCTTTCCGTGTAGCGTGAAGTCTTCATCAAAGTGACTGCACACTAAATATTTTTACACCAGCCAGATTGACACCCACAGCGACACCTTTCTTGGGCGTTCAGGCACACCCAACGAGATGAAGGGTGTTAACAACATCACCCCTTAACGACGGGTGCTGCCACAGATTTTGAATCATTTTTGGACATCAGCGGTTCAATATTTAGCCCCCTGCACTTAACCTCGATGGTTTAAATGTTGGCCTTGGTTGAACACTCCACCGCTTCCGACCAACCGGGAAAAAAATGGAGGTTGCGTTTTGCAATGACACTATGAGTCGAACAGCATTTCATTTCATGAACGCCCTGCCACGGTGGTCTAGTGGTTGTGGCACTCGGCTGCATTTCGATGGAGGCGAAATGTTGATGCTCCTGTACCGCGCGATGTCAGTGCACGTTAAAGAACCCCAGGTGGTCGAAATTTCCGGAGCCCTCCACTACGGCGTCTCTCATAATCAGAGCTGGTTTTGGGACGTTAAACCCCACAAATCAATCATTTCATGAACATTCATTACTTCACATTACAGAGTGACGTGTCATCGCAGGAACATCACACATGCGCGCATACACCCCAGCGTATCAAACTAATGCACGCTACGCTCTCCTCGCTAAACCGTACACCGACAAACCCGCATATATATATATATATATATATATATATATATATATATATATATATATATATATATATATATATATATATATATATATATATATATATATATATATATATATATATATATATATATATATATATATATATATATATATATATATATATATATATATATATATATAATCCAGATGTCTCGACCTGACATTAAGTGCCTGTGGGGAAATTACTGTTCTGCGCAATTACAAAATGAAGTTCACGCAACATCTGCCAGTTAAGGTTGGGCGAACTGGTAACCTTACATGATACAGATCTGTTAATCTAAACCCGCCTAATATTCAACGTCTCTTCCCAATTCTAGCTATAGCAAGCAACTCGTCGATCGAACCGAACGCGCTTTCGCGATGCATCCTGAGCTCTTAGCGGAAACATACCTTTTTCACCCATAAGGGCGCAAGATTTTTTTTTTTTTTTAACTGCAGGAACTGCTGCTGCAGGCTATGGGTTCCGATTTGATTCTGCTCACCGGTGAACCTCTTTCCCTCCAACTCTACGTGGGCATTTCGTTTGCGCATCTCGCACACTAAGAGGAAATAAGCACGTGGAATTTCCGAGGTTCTTGTTGGGGTGTATAGTATCGTAAAGGGTGCTATAGGAGTATTCATTACAGCGTTGACCAGCCGAGAAGTAGGCTCAGTGGTAGAAGGGCGGGAAATATGCAGAAAAAAAAAATGAAGTTAATCAACCATCTAGTTGAGGAATGCTGAATTGCACGGGAAGGTGGTGGGGAAGAGCACAAGGTAATTAATGTGAAAAAGAGAGGTGAGCAGGAATGAACCAAACATTGTGCTGAAATCGTGTGCCACTGACCACGCAATGGCCTGGAAGTCTGTTATGCAAGCCGAGGAACGCAAACCCATCGCGGAGTTACTTCGGGATCCTTTAACGTGCTTCTCTGCGGGTAACTGCATAGTCTGTGGAGCGTCTCACAAGTGACCAGACTCTCGGCAATACAATGCGGACTTATAGGGCCAAGCAGTGACACATTCCGTCTGTCACCACAAAGCTTTCTGCAGTTCAGTGGAGGAAACTGCGCACCTTCTTGTTTGCCTTCCTTTATACGACGCTTGCTGTTTTGTATATCGGTGTGCGAATAATGATTTTTGAGACCGAACCGAATACAAATCGTATAGTGGCAAATGTGAATCGAATAGAATCGAATACTTTTCGAATAATTATTGAGTGTTGAATAGCCGTTCTCACAATTAATGTAAATCGATTTTCGTCCTGGTATTCTTAACTCCAACAGTAAAGCAGTAACTCATCACCTGGAAAAAACAAGCAAGCCTCTGGTGACGATTGTAGTATAGTAGTTAAAATTCACGCTTCTCCAGCAAGGTATATATTACTGCGCTCGGGAAGTGCTACATTACACAACCTTTGATGCTTTGTACACATTATATGCCTGCGGGAATGAACGTTATCGTATGTTTGCTCCAACTTTGTGTTTATTTCGGTGCAGTTAACATCTATAAATATTCGTAAAATGATTAAAGAATATTCGGGTTTATGAAAAACGCCTGTTCGAGCCGAAGATGGAATCTAATAGGACGTACGCTATATTCGATTCCATCTTCGGCTCGTGTAGGACACTATTCAATTCGATATTCGAAATTTCAGAATACTCGATCGCACACTCTTACTCTTTTGAGCCTTGGTATATGCAATCAAGTGGAAGCGCCACCTTCCTTCGTGTGTTTGTCGCAGTCCAGAAAGCACGCGCTCTTAATATGCTGCGTTAATACATCAAACAGCACAAGGTATCAAAGAAGTGTCGAAGTACCTCTTAAGGTAACGTTGGTCCATTCTGTATACGCACGTTTCATGTACGTGTATTGTATGTGAATATTTTACGATCGTACACATGTATAAATGTTTCGCAATTAGACCTCCTCTTTTACTGCGTTTCGATTATATGCCAGAGCTAATCCTCATTGAGACAGCGTGCTCGGTGCCTCTCTCAAACTCTAATTGCTGTAATTTCGAAAACCGACATTGCCAGCTTTTTATCCCCCTTGCCCCTTTTCATATCTAACAAACGAACAAATAAACTAACAATCGGGTAGGATATTATAGTAGGGCGGGCGGGCACGCAGGCAGGCGACGTCGGGGTCAATTGCAACGAACACACAACGGTCAGCGGCACCGAACAATGCTTATCCGAGGTGACACCCAGCGGTCGTACTTAAGTCAGATGTCATGCGGTCCCCAATTTTATTGCGCCTTGTGCCAGCGGCCATCGGGGACCAGCCTCTAACGTGATGGCTGCGTACTCGGCTACGACTGTGCGTCGGTTGCGTGTGGTCGCAGGTGAACAGGCAAGGGGCTTGCAAACAATTATTTGGGCTGGGCCCACCCAGAGACACAAAGACTACAGAACGTTCGCTTTTAAAACACGAGCACGGGCTGCGCTACTTCGTGTACACACTGACAGCCGTCGGGAGCGCTATTTTGGTCGTTACACGGACTCGTGCGCGCGCGACGCAGCTCACCAGTGCTGGTGCGCGTGTCTGCATGAACCTGTTAGGGGTGATAATACGGATGTTACATAACATTCACGTTGTGAAAAATGCTGCGCCTAGCTGGCCGCGAATTTTGCAGATACTGAATGCGGTGCACCGAAATTTTCTGTCCCTTTTCGCAATTTTGCTTCTTGTATACTTTCTTGTACTACAGCATATCATTTGAGCCTCGTTAGCCTCTGTCAATGTTGGCAGGTTATCATACGTTAGCCTTGAGATGCAGCTGTCAGCAGCAGAACTTTGCTGTTACTTCTTACAACCGTGAACAGATAAATAAAACTGGTAAGAACGGGTACATCACAAAGTGCCCTTTCCGAAATACGGGAATTATAAAAAGCGGAGGGTTACTACATATGGCGCCTTATGTATACGCGTGTCTTTTCCTCCTCCACGCTGCATTTTTTTTTTTTTTTTGCTTCTCCGCACTTTACTTCTTATTGAAGTTCTTTGCTCCATGGGCAATTGCCCTGTCTATATTTCTCATATGCCCGTCTCTATGTGCATGCTCTGAGAGGGAGGCTTGTCGTTCATTTGCACTGCTATGTGAGATGCGCAATTTTTACGCGAGCCTGTTACGGATGAGAGGAATCAGAGCGATAGAGCGCTCGTACGACGGCACTCCTGCTGAATAACATCGTAAAAAAAAAAAAAAAACATTTTCTTGCGCTCCACGCTTGTAGCGAGAGACACGCCAGCTCTCGCTGTAAGCAAAAGCCAATAGAGAGGGAGAGTCAGTGGGGAAAAGACGAGGGCGCGGCATTGCGTTGCCATGAGTCGTCGCGATTACACATAGGCGACGGCAAGCCTCGTGAAATTCCAAGCATCCATGTGCACCGGTCGTTGATGTTTGTGATCAAGGCTACAACAGCCTGTAGTGGGCGCAAGTGGCAAATATGCAGACGTCATTCGTTTTTTCCCCCTCTCTTTCCGTCTCCATCACCCAACTTTCCAATTTTCGTCCTTCCGCCCGTCGTAAGCGAGTTCTTGCGCCGTTTCTAGACCCACACTCCCCGTTTCTTTGCGGCAAGCTGACGAGAGCATCTTTGCATCATTGCTTGGGGTTTGTGTGAGAACCCGGGCTATATAGGAGGGATCGCGGAGCCTTCGTCGCAGGTACACCTTTCTTTCCCGTTCCTGTCAGTTGTTTGCTTGGGCTTTTTGTTACTTACGATGTTTTATACGTAGCGGCCCTACCTTTCGAGAGATGGGGGCGCTTTATCCCACCTTTTTTCTTCCTCTCAGTATTATTTTTCTTCTTCGTCACCTTTCGTGGGAGACGCCGATGGGAAGCCGGCGCGCCGTTCAAAAAAAAAAAAAAAAAGCAGAACCCCTTCGCGGCAGCCCCGTGGTGTGCCTTGTTCATTTACTTATTCAAGTGTCTCAGATGGGCGGCGGGTAGCTAGCTGGGTGGGGTTGGGGCCAGCTATTTCTTTCGGCAGATGGCGCTCGGGGCGATGCGCCTTCGCATGCGCCTTCGCCCGTTGCCACAGCGCCGGCGCGGGGTCAAGGTTGTCGAGCCCCTCGCGCTGGCGCAAAGTGACGCACACATACACAAAATGAGCGACGGGGAGAGCATTTTTAAACGCATGCACGAGGGGCAGCAGCACGCATTACTGCACGTGAAAAAAAAAAAAGGATAAAGAAAGTTATATAAAAAAGGAAATCAATGCGAAAGCCGTTTTTAAGAAAGAACATTAAAACGAGGGGGAAAAAAAAGCCGTGCTTATTGAAGTGCGGCTTCGAAGATGAAACTCTTGCGCTGCAAACAGGTGAGGCTCTTTTGTGCCGTGCATATTTCGATCGTTTAAGGGGCCATGTCGGGGAAAGTGGTGCGGGGAAATTCGGTGCGCATAGTGAGGGGATATGCCTTCCTCTCCTCTTTCTGTTTGATCTTGATGCACGCTACTTGTCGTTGTTACGATTCATCGCAAAGAAGCTTATGCCGCCGAGGTTGATTTCGTGGGAACGGCGTCGAGCCACGGACGCCGAATGTGGGCGCCAGGCTCAACCCTTTCGTCACACACATGTGCCTCCGGCGGACGACTCTGCGCTGGGGGCCGACGACGACGGAGGATGATGCCTGGAGGTCGTTTATCACGCGTTCCTGTTGCTTCTTCAGCTGCCAGCGCTTCCAGCGTCCGTTGGTTCATTTCTCACATACCCTTTGTGCCCGTCGCGGGGGACGCTGTCAAGGCGGTCGTTGTGCGCGCTTCGCTGCGACGGAGCCGTGCCTCCTACTTTGCGAACGGCTTACTTCACACGGTGACGACCCTATGGCTTGCACTTGCGAGCCCCACATTCGTATTTGACTTATCAATGGACCAGTGAACGTACGCTGTTCTGGCTTCCAAACAGGCACTACAGATCTCATACAGGGCCTGTGCGATTCTGGCTGGCCGCGCACTAATAATTTCAGTGTTCTTTCACGGTTCTGTGGTGGTATTTCCCTGCGACAGTGGACGTACGTACAAAAACTTGTTCAGCTGAATGCAGCCAAGTTAGACTCTGCAAACGCATAGAAAGTGCACGCAGTACCGCCACATGAACAAGGAATTTGCCACTTTCTTAATTAAAGCTGCTCAATCCTGATAATTGAGCGCGGTAGAAAAAAATACGACGGAAACCATTTTACGTATACGTTTAGTGACGTAGCAATGGGGGAGGAGGTTTAGTGGTCCGGCACTTCCTTCCGCCTAACCCCCGCCTGCCGTTTCAACTAACAGTTGTGGTATGCAACTCAAAGCTGTGAATAGCTGGTGTTGGACAACATAAACCTCAAAAGAACAGAAAGCTGAACGAGTTGGTAAGGATTCATGATCCAAAGTGCAAAACGCAGTACTGCCGCGCGTAGAAAAAATGAGCTGGTGCAAGAAAAAAAGCGGACGGATACCTGTCAGGTAAAGCACACTGTCAATAATTTTACCGACTGTCGCATGGGTGTGATTCATAAGATTCCTTTTAGCTGCGGGTGTTTCTACGTAGGGCAGACAGGGCTCTGTATTAATCAGAGATTAATTGTAACATAGAAGGTTGCTATCAGGTGGAACGCTGTCTAATCTATCTTTGCACTGCCGGGACTGTAATTGCACGCCCAAGTTAGACGAATGCGAGATTTCGTACAGACATAACAATGAAGAAACCTGTTTGATGGTCGAGGCCTGGCATATCGGTATTGGTAAAGAAAACTGGTTTACAGTGCCAACAAAAGCGGCGCCAACGCGGCCGATTAAAATTCTTGTGGAATGTCGAACTACTGATTCTTTTGTACAAGCTCTTCAGTTGCAAACGCTTTGACAATCGTTTACAACCGTTATAGATTTAAACGTAATTGCCTTGCACTTACTGTGCTTCTTCGAGAGCGCATTCTAACCTCGTTGTTTGACGTAAAATGTTTATTGCGTCTTTACGTTTTTCTGGAATGATTTATGCAAACTAGTGCATGAAAGGTTGCGTATATGCTTTGTATCTCGCTCTACAGGAGAGTTTTTTTTTCTTTCTTTATCATTTTTTTATTCATGTGGCACGATTGCGGTATCTTGATGTGTAATCTTCGTTTTGTGCTTGTTTCTACACACTCCTGCTTAGCCTCATCTAGAGGCTAGCAGTACTGTATAAATAAATAAATAAATAAATAAATAAATAAATAAATAAATAAATAAATAAATAAGTGGAAGTGCGTGCGTGCGTGAGATCAGCCGTCGATTAACTTAAACAGAGAAGAGATAGAATGCATTAACAGTCGTCTATCGCGTAGACGGGCACGTGTAACCGTTTGACAGGTGGCGCTACCATTCCTAAGCATGCGCAGATAAGTTGTGTGTCTTCAGTCTTTTTCGCTTCTGTGCTCTGCTTCAGCTGATAGTCGGCGTTCGTGTTGTCCACTTCTCTTCCCCTGTGTCGGTGTTTTGCACGCCTGTTCTTTGCATTATAAACCTCAAGGCTAGACCAACTTGAAAGGCGTCCAATAGTGTGAAGAAGGGGGAGGGTCGTGGATGGTAGATCCCTTCGTTCAACCACAGCACGATGTTTTGGGGAGCGGGTTGTGAAATCTGACAAAGAAGGGGTGCATTAGTGTTGCCTTAAAGGTAAATGTGGCGGGAAAACGAGGAGCGGACCGTGGAAACTTTAATATGACAGCGGATTTGTGTGTGTGTGTGTGTGTGTGTGTGTGTGTGTGTGTGTGTGTGTGTGTGCGTGCGTGCGTGCGTGCGTGCGTGCGTGCGTGCGTGCGTGCGTGTGAGGGGGGAGTCACTTTCCGAGATGATAAGAGTCAATACAGACGGAACCAATAAGCGGTGAACAGTAGAAATAAGGAAAGAACATTTAGTGTATGTAAAAAAAATGGTACAGGGATATAGCTTTAAGTGCAGAAAGAAAGGAACAAAGACCGGTATATGAAATGATACACTGTGACACTATAAGTCCTCCTCCCAAACGTGGGGTCGTAAGTTTAGCGAGATGGACTTTTCGGCGAGTTGCTGACTGGTAATCATAGCGTGTGTGTGAAGAAGCGCACGGAGCAGGACAAAGCAGAGAAAGCACAAATTAATGCGAATATCTTGTTTGCTTGCATCTCATCCGGCCCTACCTCACTCATGTTAATTTTCGCATATCGTCGCCGACTATTATGAGTCTTAAGAAAACTTAACGACTTCGATAGCTGCCTTTTACGTTTGTAATAGGGCAAAAAGAAAGTTGGCAGTTTCGCCAATGGCGAATTATGACAGGCATTGATGCAAAGGCGCTGTGTCTTATCACTGAAAAAGCGCTGGGACTCGTGAAAGCGCTGCGGGACTCATCGGGTGTTGCCCTGTATACGTCGTGTGAGAGCGGCGCCTGACATGCTGAAAGTTCGGCACTTGTATATGTATACTCACTGCTATTGGCCGACCGACTTCACTAATGATATGGCCAGTATCAAGATCGCTTGATAATATTCTAATACAAACATTTACAGCAAAAAAATGTTTTCCTGGTTGTTCGAAAGGGAAAACTGTCTCCCACCTGCAGACTGCACAAGGCTACGAAGGAAAACTTGGGAAGGAAAGTGAACCCAGGACGAACAGATTTCCGGGGCCGCCCTGGAAAGACGTACGTTGGTCCTTGGTTCGATAACTGAGCATCACAGCTTTCTTTCGTAGAAACTCGCGGTTGTATCATTCGCAGCTTTGTTCTACGGATGGGCGAATGAGATGTGTCATTTTCTTACGAACGTAATTTTCCCTTGAGCGCTTGCGCAGAAATGATATATGCTACTTGTGCGCCGTAACCTAACGTGAATCTCATTTGTTTTATTGATTTGATTTGTGGGGTTTAACGTCCCAAAACCAGCTCTGATTATGAGAGACGCCGTAGCGGAGGTCTCCGGAAATTTCGACCACCTGGGGTTCTTTAACGTGCACTGACATCGCACAGCACACGGGCCTCAACATTTCGCCTCCATCGAAATACAGCCACCGCGGCCGGGATTCGATCCCGCGAACCTCGGATCAGCAGCCGAGTACCGTAGCCACTAGACCACCGTGGCGGGGCCGTTTGTTTTATTGTGATAGCATATATATGGGCACTTTAAGATGACTATCGTGCATATATATATATATATATATATATATATATATATATATATATATATATATATCGAATAAAAGTTGATTAGGAAAGAAAGGATCTTGCATTTACCTGCTGACAGTTGCACGTATAAACTGTCGTGCGCCGAACTTGAGGTGCTGGGTTCCACAAATCCACAGATTTCATGAGCCGGAGAGAAGAAATTCCTTCATTTTATTCATCTTCTGACCTTTAAAGATTGTTTTCCGGACCCGCATTTAGTGGACTAAATACGCGTCAAAACAAATATAGTCGTCGAGTATATACCAGCAAAAACTGGTATTTTTCCAAGCGTCCCGTGATGTTTATACGGCTTGCGTGCCAAGTTGATCTCGACACCTCGTAGCGTGTATCTAGGTTCTAAGTCTTTCTTTCTCTTCTTCTTTTTCTTTTTCTTTTTACGCAGTATAGCACGTACAACGAGAGCCGAAACAAAATAATCCCGCGCTTTTCCCCCATGTCCATTCATACACTGGTATGGCTTTCACTCACGCATTCTCAAAACAGAATATTCGCAACGGCGCCCATGTCGTGCCTGCACCGACGTGCTGCTCGTATCAGAGGGCCCGCCAAAGGCATTGCCTTACAAGGACGCACCTCCGCCTCGATACACTTTGTAACGTCGCAGCTTTCGACAAAGCCCGTCAGCTGTGCTGCTCAGTGTCGCTCATGCCATGCATCGTGCGACGGCGTTCGAAGGCCTCCGCCACGGGCCCCACGAGCGGCCTATATAAGAAGCAGGTGGTGGGGGCTACCGGCGGCTATCAAGATCCACCGGGAGCTTTCACCAGTCGGCGGCAGCAATGAATAATACGCCGAACGCAGCTCGCGGCTGCAGCGAAATGCGCAGCAAAAGACGAGAGCGAGACGGACGGGCCAAGCCTGCTGCGCGTCGTCGCAGAAACACCTGTCTCGGGCGAGCCGAGATGCGATTAGGGCCCACTTAGCTGGTGTCTGCCCTTTTGCGCTCGGGGCCCGTGGGCCGGTCGCTCGGATTCTAATTGGCGCTCTGCAGCTTCCCGCCGCCCTCCTGTCTGTCGCCGCTGGTATAGTAGCGGAGTGAAAAGCCCATTGCTGCGTATAATGAAGCCAGGTGAAGCTTCGGCTATTTGCATATACGCAACGTACGAACCCTTGACCTGCACGAGAGCAGTTGGACGGCGTTGCCGCGCGCGGTGTCCCGGCCTCAGGCGCGGATCCGATGCGAGCGTCCACAACACACACACACGCAGGGCGGCCGTGCAATTTCCGGACAAGCAAGATTAATCGAGTTCCGCGACAGCATGCACGGCATCCGCGAGCGAGGCTCGCCTGCGCGTCGTCGTCCGCGGAGCTACTTTCGAGTCAATTCGAGGGCCCTAATTTATCGCATAATTTGTCCCGTCTGGGCCCACCAGTTGTGTAGGGTCTGAAATTCACCTCTGGCTAACCGTAGGACGTGACTGCGTTACGAAAAGGGACGCTATATGGTAACTTCTCGCGCCGTCCTATTTAATGGCCCGTTGATGTCGTATTAATGATAATGATATATTTTGTTTAAGATTCTCAAACGGCTTTTGCTGGGACTAACAGCAAGAAGGAAAAACGATGAGGCAGGAAGAGGGGTCACTTACCTTGCCCTCTTATATATAGAGGAGAGAGAGAAAAAAAAAACGGAACCTCGAAGTGCTTTGTCGTATAAGCTGAAAGGCTGTTTCGTACATTGCTTTTCTTGAAGATTAATTGAAATTAAGTCCAACCATTGATCCACCAAATTAAAATATTAGCTGTCATCGCTTATAGCGTAACTGTTGGGGGCTTCAAAATTCCATCGAACACCTTCAAGTTCGTCCATAGCGAAAAGAACGGGCGCGCAAAACACGGACACAAGGGAAAGAAGTGTTTTGCACGCAAGTGTTCTTTTCACTATGGACCTTTACCAACTCGCTCAACTTTCTGTCCTTTTGAGCTTCAAGTACGCATGTGTATACATAAAAAAAAAAAAAAATCTGGACACCCGCAACGTTTGATACTATATATGCACCAAAGTCCACTTTTCACCCTCATCAAAACTATTTTAACGTAGAAATGTCGTTTTTAGAGCGTTAGCTGCGCATGGTGGCTCAGCCTGAACTTTGGCTCAGCCTATAGAAGCGGGTGCGAGGAGGCTGCGAGCAGGGATTTATACAGCGCCCCCAATACACCCCATGACACCCCGAGGTGGATCTCCACATCCCCCCAAAATTTCCCACGTGACCAATAACACCGTTTCCCCCCCTCCAAATCTGGGTAAACCTCTGGCAGTGAGAATGTTTCAGGAGCATAGAAGACACCTATAATAATGAGGAAAACAACTGCAAATATTACTATAGCGCTGAGATCGAACATTCAGCTGTTGGTTACTCTGGCTAATGCATGCGCGGATTCGTCTAATCGTCGTAACTTAATCGTCATAACGCAGTGGCAGGCCCTGGTTCCGCCTCATGAATTCCGAGCCTGGTGGCCATAAGGAGTTCTACAACTGCTATAAGCCTTCCTTGATGCCTTCCGTTCGTTATTGACGCTATATGAGCACGTTGTCCTTGATTTCCCAACTCTGAGCCTTAAGTATCCAGATTGACACATTCTACGTGCGACTCGGAGTAATATATGGTAGCCTACCAGAGGCTGCATGTAACAAGTTATCGCAGGGCTTTAAAAGCTTCCAACAAGAAGGAATAACCGTAGAAGCCACGTTTCCGACAAGTGCCTCTTCGTATGTACTATTTACCCGGTGTTATGTGTGTCCTGTGCATGGAGGTTTTTTACGGTTGCTTGCGGCGCCTGACACTTATGGCGCATCTAGAAGAAAAACATGGGGGAGGAAAAAAAAAAAAAACGTATAGTATCAATCTGTAATGGCCTTTACACAGACCGATCTCCTTTTCTTTTTTTCTTTTTACATTAATAAGTGGTGGCGAACGCAACCGAGATGGCATTTTTGTTGCTCCTGCCGCGAGAAGTACGCCCCGTCGCGTTGTAAAACTCGGTGTTTGTCGGGGCCGCGAGCCTCCCAGCAGTCAGCTTGCGCGTTCTCGGCCGCCATCCCTGCAGGAAGAGGCGTCGAACCTGGTCAGACAGGGCATCTGAATCCAGTGGAACGGCGACGGCCTTATCGTGTCCGACGCGCATCTGCGAGAGCAGATAGTGCGCGGTGAAGCCGTGTCACTAGCCGAGGCCGACCCATCCAGGTCTTCTTCATTTTGCGACATTAAACAAAAAAGAAGAGGAAACCGAAAAGGCGTTGGACGCGATGGCGCACTGAGCGAGTGAGCGAGCGAGCGCAATCCGAGCGCAGGTGGGGGGCCCTGCAGCCAATTAGAGGAGAAGATGGGCCCTGACGAGCAGCCGAGAGTGGAATTGGAAAACGTCGGCACGGCCATAAGTTACAATGAAAACGGTCTGGCGAGGAGGCCCCTCGGGAGGAGCCTGTCGCCCCCGACCTGCGCGCGCGCACTGCATCGACGTCCTCCTGGGGAAAACGACGACGCGACTTGAGTATGCACTCACCTGCGACCACCATTCCCTCTCTCATCTCGTGTCTTTTACCGTGTCGCGCAGTGTGCCGATAAGAATCGCTCTGGTGGGCAGTTCGCGTATATGGGAGCCCGTTTTCGACGCAACAGTCGCAGCACTGAACGCTTCTTTGTGTATACATGCTCAGGCAGGTTTTGTTATGCACGAAGCGTATGAATGTCGAGCGCGCATGTCGAGGCAGACGGCGACACCTGCTGATTCAGAATGCCTACTCGGACTCGGGAAAGAAACGTTGCGAATGCCGAATGCGTGTCGAGCTATTATTTTCTAACTTTTCCTGTTTGCTCGATGAATGCATTGATTGGTGAGTTTAGAGTCCATGTGAGAAACGCAACCATCGCATGAAACACTACTAAAGATGACGGCTCTGCGTTTATATTGATTACCTGGGTTATGTAACGTGCGACAGAAGCATCTTAATCGATTGTGTAGACATTGCGCGTTAGCCAGGCGTGCAAATTGTTGGTGGGAAAGACGATCGACATGCAGCGCACTTTTGCGTATACGTTTCGTTCCTATAACCAAGCGCGAGTTTTTGTACGAGCTATAGGTATACAGAGATTAAGTTTCATTAGCAATATTACACGTATTCGACGCTTCCCAATGCAAGAGATGGCGAGATTTACGAGCGAATCTTGGCGGCTAAGCTATGTATAGTAGAGTTCTTCGGTTGAACAACTCGAAGAAAACGCGTGCACCCAGAAAGCGGGTGAATTCGATATGCATGCCCGTACACATTTCCGTGCAAGTGTTTCTTAAATGACAGCGCTTTTCGTTCCGACGGTGTGGTGCCGGTATAGAAAACGCACCTATAACCGCGGCCATTTCAATATTCCACGCAAAGATCGGGTCTACGGGAAGGGGCGAATGAAGTGCTTTATAACTCGTATATATAAGCCGACCAAGCACACCGCTAACATTCAGTCTACGAAAACGGCGGCTTCACCATGCTTAGCTTAACCATATAGTGGAAGAAACCTTACACTCGCCAAAATTAGGAGTAAAATAAAAGAAAACTGTTTAATACGACGTTTTCGAAACCCGCACGGGTTTCTTGTTCACAATGAAGAAAAAGTACAAGAGGCCATCCTTTGCAAGAAGTGGTCAGATTGCGCAAGCATTCTGCGTATGCTTCTGGCATATTGCCACGAGTCCGATTTATGAATGCACTGATTCCAGTAGCATATACGCGAGAAGATAGTGACTTTACAGTGGCGATGATTTGTGCTGACATCCAGTCAGTTGTCGGGCCCGTGTCGGCTGCGTGCAGGGCCAGAGCATTTGAAGCTGCGATGTATGGCTTAACCATATATCGCAGCCGCTTGACCACGGGATGCTGCATGGCTAAGGTAAAGGTCGATTGTGCAAGTTGTTGTAAAACACTAATCCTTTCAATCGCGAATTAATTAAGGCCTAAAGCCTCAAATACGGATGCTACAGTTGGAGACCGAGTCACTTTCATGCGAATATGCATTGCGATATCCTTGTTATACTGGAGCGCAGAGCCTGCGGGTCACGGAGCTCTCGATATCTTCGAGGAGATGATTCCCACATAATAGGGTTGTGTTAAAATGTAGAGAAAACGCGTAACCAGAATCTTGCACGGTGTAGTGGTCAACGAACCCCTCCACATCTGTTGTTTGTCCCTCCTATATAATACGCAGCAAATTTCTAAGGCTCCATATAAATACCTGCTTCTATATTCCAGCGTGAGAGACAGTGGTCACAATGCATGGATGCATAAGGTCGTTACACAGAAACAGTTTGCTTCTCGATCTATCTTTCGCTATCAGACTTTCTTTTGATATTCAGAGTGAAGCTTGTCTTTGTCGTACAGAGTCCTATTCAGTTTTACGATTTTCACGCATTCATGTTGCCCGAAACGCCACGTGCCGGATCTCGTGAAAAATTATGGAGGAGCCCCTCTGATACAAGAGGGCTCTTCAAAGGTGCAAAAGGGACTACATGGACGCGGATATGTCCTACGCACAGAGTTCTGTACCTCTACAATTTCTAATTGATGACGACGTCATCCCATGGTGCATACAGTGACACTCATGGATAGCAGGCGGTGGGTTTCTCCGTTGATGATTATTTCTGCGCCTTTCTCTGACGGCAGGCAATTTTTATATGGCGATGCTTCTCATAGATGTGGCTCCTAGATGTCAACGCGGTCGTTTATCTGCAGTTATTCGCCATTGTTTTCTCACTCTAACGGCATTTATTGAATAGCCTCGGCTACGGAAACACAGACGAATTGGGTTTTCGAAAGGCGCTGCGGAGCAGGCTTGTATTGCAAGATCTATAGCATGCATGCCACACTTTCGCCACTCCGATTGGCGCGACATAGTATTACAGGTCGGAATCCTCGCACTTCGTGACACGCGTCCAAGACGTCTTAGCACGTGAAAATGTGGAATGCTAAATTTAAGCGCAGCGGCACCGTCCGCGCGCCATGAAGGAGGCGAGAAGTCGCCGCAATTGTTCGCTCGCGCACGGCTGGGCGTGCGCCCTCCTGTCGCGTTCGCAACACATTGTATCCTCTTTCTTAGACAGGTTTACATTCGACTTGCTCGTTAATTCTCCGTGCATGAGCAAAGACGCCCATGGGCCGCGCGGCGCTACGGGGCAGCGCGAAAGGCACAGCGGGTTTCCGGCTGTACGTAACACGCGTGTATACTATACACACGCTTCCGATGCGTGCCGCGGCTGCGGGGATCGGGAGAGGTGGGCGTGCGTGGCCGGCCGGCCGGCCCAGGCGCGGCGCTCTCGCGCAGGCGGTAGCCATCACTCACGCATTGGTGACAGGCCCGCAGCGCTCGGAAATCACGTCCCGGCCCCGTTAAACGTCCGCCGGTGCCGCGTAACTTTCCGAGCGTTTACTTTCACGCCAAGGGGAGGAACAGCGAAGGGAGGAAACTCGGCAGCGAAGGAGAAACGAAGTGCGCAAGCTTCCAGAAGAGCGCAACGACAAGCCTTGTATACTGGCATATCGTTAGTGCCCGCGAGAGCGGCCCATGCACGGACGGGACGGCTCGCGCGCCTCGAGCCAACGCTCCTTCACGAGCTCCGTCAAAGTGTATGTGGAAACTTGCAGGACATTCGCGTGCGTGCAAAAGATCCCGCGCTGAATGAGCCCTGCCCTGGGGGTCTGTTGGCAAGTGGTGGCGCTTCGGTTTATTTTTATTTCTTCTCTCTCTTTGTCTTCGCGTAACCGGCAAGTCCGTAACACCCTCCTTCCTTTTACTTTTACTCGCCGTTTTACAACTCGGGAGAGTGTCGGAAATGACACGTTGTTCAAAGGCGTCAAATACATCATCGCGCGCTTTCGCGCGGGACGGTTGCGTGCGTGCCCGCGCGTGTGCGCTGTGCATGCGGCTACGCCGCGCACGAATGAGGCGGAAGCTCGAGGACGGGACTGACTGGTCAGACGCGCCGCTAATTCGCGTGAGCGCCGCCGTGAGAAAAAAGAAATGGCGAGCCGGGCATGGTCCCGAGGCGGGGAACTAAACGGCGCATAGAGCCACCAGAGAGAGCCGAATCAAGAAGAACAGAGAGCGTCGAGTGAAGAAAGGTATAGTATATCGAAGCACGAACCCCACCAAGGTGTTCCGTTAAAGCACACAAAACAAAGACACCTTTATGCAGCACTCGCGGTCAGGCACTGACGGCAACCTCTCAACGACAAACGCAGCACCTTCGCAGTGTCCATGACGTAATTACAGGGCGCGCCTATCTTGTCTTTTTTTTTTTTTTTCCTTCTTTGCGAAACATATAAAGTTAGTCACTTCTGCTTCCCGCTTCCGGCCCCATTTGTTTTTGCTTCTTTTTGGTGTCTGCGGTTGACTGTGAGAAAAGGCCTTTCAAAACTGCTCCCTTGATACGAGTGCGTTAATCGCCGAGGTAAGGCGGCTTGAGAGTTTGTCGGGTGGTTTTCGCTCTTTTTATTTTTGCTTTTTTGATCGTGTCTGGATACAAAGACCGACAGGGCGACTTCGGAGCAACTACGTGGCGTATAATTCAGAGCTCGCGTATGCTAATGCGCAACAGAAGATACTTCTTGAAATACAGACCGCGAGAAGCTATGGCAGAGTCATTTGATGACAGGGCCATGGAAATTAGGTTTAAACGCGGAGCTCATAATTAAGTGTGCGTTAATTAGGTTTCGGAAAAGTCTTTAAGGTGTCTAATTGAACTTCTGGCACGACTTCACAAAACAAGAAGACTGTTTTCTCTGCTGCTCCGAGTGCACGCCCTGTGCCTGCAGCATGCGCGTTAAACTCGTGCTGTCATGGCTGAAGGGGAACTAGAGTGGCAACTGTTAATGTGGTTCCTCCTTGTTTTTTGATATAGATATGATATTATGTTACCTACCACAATCACTATTTCTCTCTCTCTCTCTCTCTCTCTCTCTCTCTCTGTGTGTGTGTGTGTGTGTGTGTGTGTGTGTGTGTGTGTGTGTGTGTGTGTGTGTGTGTGTGTGTGTGTGTGTGTGTGTGTGTGTGTGTGTGTTTAGTGACTCCTCCAAGTATAATCAAGTTTACGCATTGATCAATGTGTATATGTCTGCGGTGTCTGTCGAATGTGTTGATATTCTGTGTATTATTTATCCTTTTATTGTATCTTATTTATTAGCGTGGGGGCAGGATTGACTTTTATTGCAACCGTATGTATTTTTTATTGCATGAACATGATTTCTTTCCTTGCCTGAAGATCATCGTTGGTGTTGAGGGTTCTCAAGCAATTTATTTGCTGCCTTTCTCTCCCCCTCCATTGTTCAATGGCAATTAAGCTTTGAGCCGTTCATTCAAAAGCTATGCATTCCGCACTTAGTTTCCTCCTTTACTCAGTAAGATATTTTAGGCAGACACATCCCTGTCTGATTTAGCTGTTTACGACATGCTCACAATGTGCTTTACGTATAGCGAATGCATTGTTTGTTTACGAATTTTAAGTGTTTGTTCGCTATGTTCATTTTTGCTTAGTTTCGTTTTTGTTTTTAGTTTCAACGAACGAAACAGAATAGATAAACGTAGTAATACAGTGCGACTTACCTTCTGTTTATCTTGTGGTGTTCCCCTACTGCCAGTGACATGAGTCAGAAGCCACCACCCAAGACTTAGGCACGCATAACTTCTTTCTATAAATAAAGTCTCATCCCTTCTTGATTCCTACTAGTATGTCATCAACGCGCGTTTGTTCCCTCACCCACTCTGCTCTCTTCTTTTCCCTTAAGGTTGCACCTATTATTTTCCGTTCCATTGCTCGCTGCGTCGTCCTCAATTTAAGTTGAACCCTTTTAGTGAACCTTCGGGTGAGTACTAGTACGATGCAGCTGTTAAACGCTTTACTCGTGAGGGACAGTGGTAAGCTGCTATTCATTATATGAGAATGCATATCAAATGCACTCCACCCCCTTCTTACCCTTCTGATTGTCTCAGCCTCATAGTTCGGATTAGGTGTCACTACCTGGCTTAATTATATACTATATTCCCTTACCACTTTCAGTGCCTCGCCACCTATCTCAAGTTGTTGTGCTTTTCAGGGGCTGTTGAATATTACTTTAGTTTTCTGCACATTAATTTTAACACCCACCACTCTACTTTGCCTGTCTGGTGCAGGAATTACGCTCTGGAATTCGTCCTCCAAGTTGCTTAGCAAGGCAATGTCATGAACAAATCTGGGGTTACTGAGGTACTCTCCATTAACCTTTATACCCACCTGTTCCCAATGCATTGTTCTAAGTACACCTCCTCTAAACATGCTATGAATAACATTGGAAGGATTGTATCACCTTGCCTCACACCTTTCCTTACTGGTGTTTTACGGCTCTCTTTATGGAATACTATAAAGCGATTGTCCTGGTCTTGTGTCTCCAGTCTTCCAGTCCTCGCCTTGTGCGCCAATCTTTTATACCTCAGCGACTATGGTGTCTGTGGAGCCACTGTAGATATCTTCTACTATTCTTACGTAATGCTCGCCTACGCCCTTATTCCGCAATACCTGCATGACTGAGGTTTCGACCGAATCAAATTCCTTCTCGCAATCTACGGAGCTGGTTACATATGCGCGCATTTCTCTATCATCTGATTCATCGTGTGAACATGGTCTATAGTTAAATAGTTCCTCTCACTATACATTCAGGGTCAATGAAGAATCCGCTGAGCCAATACCATAGCCTGTTGACGCTCCATTGGTCCATTGGTGCTTTGCTTCGACAGCATACCCGTAGGTCCATGGAGGGACTGTTGTTGCCGTTACTTTCTCTCACGCGAGCCATTCCGATAAGTGATGAATAAGTGCGACGTCTAACGAACATGCAGCTCGCTATGGTCGCTTCGCAGCAAGAGAATCCGAGTGGTAGGCAAAATAAAAAAGTCGCAACTCCTGTACTGATCTGGACATCTAAGCGGCTGTGGCAAACCAATCACCCTGCATCACAGCGAATTTGTTTAATAATAATAATTGCTTGGGTTTTTTACGTGCCCAAATTACGATAGGATTGTCTTGCACACCGTAGGGGAAATTTGGACTGCCCGGGGTTCTTTAATGTGCATTGACATCGCACAGTATACACACAGGGGCCTCTTGCATTTTCGCCACGGCCGAGATTGCAGCCGCGTCTTTCGTGTCATCTGTCGATCTAGTAGCAGTGACGAAGGAGGATATAGGCAAACTCTTGCGTCGTACAGCGAAGATAGCTGTCGATATACCAAGTTTTAAGGACACCGTAGCCATTCACCGTACAACAGCGCGGGCTCAAAAGCTTTCGCAACGCGCGGACAGATGGCCGACGGGAGCAGATGGCTCCTGTACGCGACGGCGCGGATCTATGCCATGATAGAGGCAGGCCGCCAAGACGGCTCCGAGGAAACGCTTGGGGCGAAAGACTGAGCGAAGTCGATCCGGGTCCGTCAAAGTATGTCGTGGCATTATTATCAGCTGCGCGGTCGCTGCATAGATGTATACGTATAGATCATGGTTGTTCCCACTGTGCCACGGAACTTTCTTTGCGCCTCGAGAAATTCACGCAATCCCCCGAGGAAGGTAGCTGCCTTTACTGTGTATTTTATTATAAGTGGCGGAAAAATATTTTTTTGTTACGCTGCCAGTGAACTTGTTCCTCACATAAAATTGAGTGATCCCTTGAGATGCCTTGCAGCTTTCGCGGTCGACGACTCTCATCTGTCTGCAGTACAGTTGCAAACGTCAAGCTTACGGCAGTGGAGGTAATAAGCAGCGTGTAAACGGAAATCTAAACGCCGCTGTCCCTACGGCGAGACGGGGCAGCTTTTATGCAAGCGGCCTACGAGGAAAAAAAAAAACAACAAAACACGAAACTTACTTAAACCATCATACCACTCGATATTGAGTAGGAAAATCTATTGCATGCAATGTTCACAGCAGCGGAATATTCTTCTATACTGGGACTTCAATGTCCGATTTCGTACACATATTCATGTTCGTCCCTTTCTAGTCAAAGACTCATACTGACTTTTCACTTTAAAATCGTCTTTTGAAGAAGCAACATTTTAAGTAAATATTGTTGATACAGACAGCAGTGCAGATGAGAGCGACTTCAAATGTCGTTTTATGCATCGTTAAGCATAATGAAGGCTTAAGGCACGTGATAAAATAGAACTCCATCTTTCGTGCCGGTGCATTTTACATCCCTCGATACACGGTTCTGAAACCTCTACGCCGAGTAGTTTAATTCTTCAATATGTACTTACTGAATTAATTACGTTCGCGTTGCAACTGCTACTCCACACACATATGCATAAATCTAGTTGAATGTCTGTAGCCACTTCTTTTATGCGATGGCAAGCTGAACACATATTGTCTTCTTGAAGCCTTTGCTCTGAACTTTTAAAGCGTGCCAAATTTCCAGAGACGAGAAAAAAAAAATTACAATAGACCGTTAAAAGACGTGGAGGCATACATCATCGCCAAGAAGTGCTTCGCATAAAAAAAAAATTGATAACCAGGCGCGGTGGGTCGTTCCGCTTAGACCGCTATATACCGCTCAGTTATAGTTCACGCTGAGAGCTGAAGTCTCCATATTCGGCTCTTTCTCGAATTCTGTTCTGCGAGAACGTCAGCCAAATTGCGTGCGACGAAAGGCGTACTTGTTATTTTGCGTGTATAGTAATATTTCATTGAAGGATGAGTTCGATATATAAGTTTCTAGACTTTGCGGGGGCCAAGGAAAAGCAAGCGTGTTCGTAGTGGTTAATCTTAATGGCTCTCGAATGGAATAATTTCTGAGGTCATGTGGAAATGACAGCCTGGCGTTAAGCGCATGCACTAAACAGGGAGTGTATGCACACACACACACACACACACACACACACACACACACACACACACACACACACACACACACACACACACACACACACACACACACACACACACACACACACACACACACACACACACACACACACACACACACACACACACACACACACACACGCACACATTCTTTGCACTTTGCATGCCGTCAACGTAAAATGCTCATTTTGCGACGTGATGTACCTCGTCCGGGGCGATGGCATGCCTTGTAAGACGCTTCAAATAGGCCGGTATATACATTCCTCGTTAAACAGCGTTTTCATGCCGCATATACAATTGGAAACACCAATGAACTCGTTGCACATGCAGCAGCGGCACCCGCTTGCAGCGCATTACCAACTTTCGAGCCCTCGTTGTGCCAAACCATTTCAAGGTCTGTTTACGAGTTACGTGTGACCACTTTCGATTGGCATTGGACAACGAGGCATTTATGTTGAAATAAGGCCAAACCTGCGATACCAGCGACAGAAATTACACGAATGTGAATGGTTATACGGTCGGGCCTCGCACTGCTTACATGAAATACAACTTAAAAAAAAGAAAAAAAGAAAAGAAAACTCACATGTCGTTTCGAATTTTCTGCTTTTCCTTTTGCTTCCTAGTTTCTTTCCCCCCCCCCCCCCCCCTTTTTTTTTTTTGTATCCGTTGACCACCATGAGACGTATTTGTGACATATTCTCAGCGCGCCGTTTAAGGGCTACAAACGTTACCACCTGATTAATTCATGCTTACAAAATGCATATTTTTCACCAATGACATTTTCATGACTGCGTTGTAGAAACACGTCCTCAGTAGGTAACCCTATCTTTAATGGGAGAATGCAGCTGACGAAATCGACGAAACATGTATGTCATTAATTAAATTCTAAAACGCTGCTCTTTCTTACCGCCTAATAAGAGGACTTCGCGGGCGTGCAGGGTAAATTGACCTTGACAATGTTTTCTTGTCGCATTTTTATTGTCACCACTTGTACTAAACATGCAACTGAGACTGACTGCTCGTTGATGCTCCTCACACAAAGCGGTTCCCCCTTGCAATCATCCCCTTTTATCCGAGAGGTGAGTGAGTGAGTGAGTGAGTGAGTGAGTGAGTGAGTGAGTGAGTGAGTGAGATAGATAGATAGATAGATAGATAGATAGATAGATAGATAGATAGATAGATAGATAGATAGATAGATAGATAGATAGATCATTCACACCTCGTAATAGAAAGATGGTGGCGTCAGATGGCTCAGATGGCGCATGAAAAAAGAGAGCTGCCTATATAAGAGGTGAGCGCATACGTTTCGACTAAGTTGGTGTTACGCGTGCATAAAGCAATAACAAATGACTAAAAGAAGACTCTTGTGGTGTTTAAGACTGTTAGGCACCTTGGCTAGTGTACACGGAAGGAATACGAGCTAGGGGACGTTTTCAACCATTTTATGAAGCTTTCCTCAAAAGCAACGACAAATGAACGGGCTCACAGAGTGTCCCCACATGCAATAGCGCACGCCGCTCATGTGTGAGCAATCTCTCGTAAGCGGCGACAAAGAAATCGTTTTCGTAAGCATATAGCGTGACGCCCCTACCTGTTTCTTCTTTAACGTTTCAGATTCGTTCTGCACATTCCCACCTTATGGATATATAGACCAAGCATGCATTCATTGTTGATAAAAACGTGTAACAAACAGTTACGAGTTAAGCTGTCTCGTGACCTTGTATTTCGTGCGTGTGATAATTTCGGCACAAATCATCACTAAGCACGCCCACCTCACCTTTCAGGCCTATCACAAAGGTATAGTCTCTCCCCTGTGCTTCGAACGATTAATTAATTCAGCCTCGTCCCTCAGTCTATTAGCTTGTTCGTTTGCTCAGATGGTTTAGCGCCCAATCTGTGCTATACGAGCTAGCCTCCTGCTTCGATTGATTGGTACAATCAATCGAAGCAGGAGGCTAGCTCGTATAGATACAACCGTGACCCGAAGCAGCAACTATCCATCTATCCAGGGCAAAATTTTCTTTGCACACTGCGACGCCTTCTTTCGGAGAGTCCCGCAGTGGTTATTTCTGAATGTTTAAGTGCACGGTACAGATGACAATAACCGCAGCGTAAGAATACCGTGCACCTTCGTTTTCATCGCAGAAAGAGACGTGTATGCCATGCCCGTACACCCGACCCTATATATCTAGACACGCGTAACGCCCTCCTTTCTTTCTCCCTCTCAATCCGATGAGCGACCCAACTTTCACTGAAAAATCGGGACAACCTGAGCGTGGATTCTGGTTTGGCAGAAGAGAGGACAAAAGGGGCGCGGTGTGCACTCCATCCCGACGGTGGTGCCCCGCGGTCCGGGGTTGCGCTGTTGAGGGGGTGAGGGGAGGAGGCAGGAACAATTCCTCCGGGCTGGCAAAAAAAAAAAAAAAAAGTGTCTGGCGTAGTATATCATATAATGAACAAAAAAAGATGAATCACATGAAAGGACTCCGCGTGTGCTATAAGGGCTCACAGGAACGCACTTGTATGGCTGCGTGCAGTACGTGTTCGTTCTAAGAACGTATTCGTACGGCTTTGAGGTCACTTACAGGTGAATTACGGGGGAGAGTTGGGCCGGTTTCATTGGATCCATGAACTTGTTCCGCGCTCTTATCTGAAGGTGTTCTCTGGCAAAGGCTGTTAGTCTTACTTTTTTTTTTAAGTTGTCACTGACTGAACATCTTTACAGGGAAGCGCAAATGGGAGGCGAAAACACACACACACACACACACACACACACACACACACACACACACACACACACACACACACACACACACACACACACACACACGCACACGCACACACACACACGCACGCACACACACACACACGCACACACACACACACACACACACACACACACACACACACACACACACACACACACACACACACACACACACGCGCGCGCGCGCTGTTTGCATCATTTTTCTTTTCTCTTCCTCTCACATGTATAGCGTTGTTTTTTTATTAACGCTGACGCCACGAACTAAAGTTCATAGTAATCGCGTCACCTTTCGTATATTACTCTTCGCAAACACAATGAGCGCGGTGAAATGCTGTTCCCGTGTTGATGATGATAATTATGATACGCTGCACGTTATATTTGATGTTTTTATTTGATTTCATTTATTTCTTTCTGCATATGTACAGAAATCGAAGCAAAAGCAGAAGGCTACAGAGCCTGACAGAGGCTTTTTCTCCGAAATACAGTTTGGCAACAAGTACATTTCATACAAAATTTACACACAGTTAGCGAGAAAAAAAACTTTGTACCACGACTCAATCAGCTAAGTTATAACTATAAATGAATGTCATCACAGATACATAAAATGCGCACAGACTGTAAACAGTAATGGAACTCAAAGGGGTCATTAGAGCAATATATAACAAAGGGTGAAGTAAGGAACGAATCTGTACAGATATTTCCAAGAGAACAAAAGAAGACTAAATGACAACACAAAGCATAAAATTGCACTCAAAACAATTTGAACGCACTAATTACGTGAACTAGAAGACAAGTAACACCTAAAAGTAGTGATTCATCTGAAAAGCCATCCTATGAGCCATCATATGAAAAGCCACAAGCAATATACACGTAGAAAAAGCGTGCAATGGGAAAGGGGACACTTCCTTTAGGCAATAAAAAACAGAAACTTAGAAGTGCAAATCAGAAAGAATGTAGCAGAAAAAGGAAAGAATAAGATGGAAATTAACAGCCGCGAAAGTAAGGCAATGACGAAGAACATAGTGGGCATGTAGGAACCGCTCAGAGAGGCAGGAGCAGGGAAAGAATAGGTCTGCACCACACAGGTTACAATAATCTGGAAAGACTGTGTAAATAATAGAAAAATAATGAAAAATAAAAAAAAAAGGACTCCTGTAGATTCACGTCTTTCTAGAAGCTGCCTCGCAATACACGTTTATTCGCTCTCTCTCTCTCTCTCTCTCTGTCTCGCTGTCAAATGGGAAACCGAGTCATTTTCTTGTGGAAAAGTAGATATACGGTCAACGAGTCGCGTGGGGAAAGAAGGGCGTTCTAATACGAACTACTCGAATGTCTCGCACCTGCCGCGCTAGCTTAGCAAGGGCACTGCGCCTCCGAGACCGAGGGCACCACTTCAATTTAAAGCCGCGACGGTCGCATTTCGATGGGGGCGAAATGCCGTAACGCCCGTGTACTCACATCTGCGGCACGTTGATTAATCCGATGCCGTGCATCATAATCATATATCGCACTTCCGGCGCGTAAACCGCAGCGATTATTGTTATTATCGAATGCCCCGTGGGATTCACAAGACGCACACAGCGGACTCTGGGTGAATAAATAGCAACATTTGCGAAGCGATGAGCTGGGTGCGAATCCCTGAGGCAGCGACGACTCGAATTCGACAGACAGGCGTCGTCGAGCCTACACAGTATTTATTTCCCCGCGGTCACATTCGTAAGGGCATGAGTATGAAGACAATCGGCCATCTTCTTATTTTGCGGTGGTATTCAAGTACGATGACGACCAATGCAAGATATCCCGGAAAATGTAATCTTCCGGGCAGAGTAGACGACGCTGAGTTGGCCGTCAACGTCTCTTCACTTCCCGTTAGACTGCCGCAGTCCCTGGAGTCTTCGTAGTAAAGTATAGCGAAATGCAAAATACCGTTTACCATGTGCACGGTCATTTTAACGAGCACCTAAGTCTACGTCGACTGAAGCGCGTGTTAAAGAACCACGGGTGGTTGCAAACTTAATCCGGGGTGTCCCACTAGGACACGAATCACGATTACATAACGTTTTTGGAACTGGAAACCCCACTGCCTAATTTTATTCGAGAAGTATAACGCGCGAGCCGCGTTTACAGCGAAACGAAGAAGGCATGCATTGTAAAAGATTATCGTCAATGAAAGGTAGGCACTCAGATTACTTATGCAGATGAGCGTTGCACATACCGCTTGAAAGAGAAAAAAAAAATTCACAGCATATCCACGGGGTGAATGATGATGAGTGGGCGAAGCTCCGGAGTGAATCACCGGTAAACCGTTAATCTTCCGTGTAATTCGCCCAGTCGATCATCATGTAAAGACGTGAGGAACACTCTATTCGAACGCTGGGATCTCGCGTTTAAGGGGACGCTAGCACAAACGCGTTAGAAACATGCAGTACACTCTAGTAAGGGGGGAGAGGCCACAGCGTCTTACGCAGCCCCTTACACAGGCCGGAACGCGCACCGCGTTTGCCGACGCCATCACATGACTGCTGAAAGAGTATAAGGCGGAGAGGCCACAGCGTCTTACACCAGCTTCTTACACGCGCCGTAACGCGCTAGCACAAACCCATCATCATCGTTAGAAACGGACAGTCTTTCGCTCTCTCTCTCTCTCTCTTTCTGTCTCTCTCACACAAGACAGCAGATGGAAGAGTGAGAGAGCTCGCGCGCCGGGAGGAACGCGCCGAGGGCGAGCGCGTGCCTCCCGGCGCGCGAGCTATCGAGCGCAATCCTAGAACGAGGTGGTTACGACTACAAGGGACGAACGACCCACGCCTTAAGGAGCTTCGCCCCTAAAACGAAGAAGAAAAGAAAAACGCGATCGTCGGCCTTACCGCGCTGCGCAGTTCTCGTGCAGCCTCGAATTGTTGCTAGATGTCCCTAAGCATTTTCAAATTGTCCCCGACTCCCCAAGAAGCCTAGGGAGCATTTTTTCCACGAGGCTCCAACAATGGCTGCGCGCGGCGCGCCTTCCACATGCGCACCACGGCGACCAACGCGCGCTTGGCAGCCGGCATCACGTTCCCGAGACAGGAGGGAGCGACCGCACCGCCGCATCTCGTCTCGAGCGCGCTTGCCCACGTGGAGCACTGATGCGCGTTTAGTCGCCGCACGCTTTGAGTAGCGTCGCCTGCGGGAGGTGAGTCGCACTCGCTTTGGTTACGTCATTTCTGTCACGGAGTGGGGTTCGGCGGCGGAAAATCCAAGACATTGCAACACTGGTGTACTGTCGTAGAAACGTATAAACAGTGCAGTGCTCGGCCTCATCCTATGTCGGAGAAATACCGCCTTCAAAAGTGGTGTAATTACTCCCCAGGTGGACTACGTTTACTCTACTCGAGGCCAGTAAGAGTAGACGTACACTCCATTTGGGGTGTATACGCGAACTTGCACGCTAAATATTGCAAGCTAAGGGTGATGCAGCTATCACTCACTTTGTTCTTCGAAGTTGTTGCAATACACGTACGACATGTGTTGGACGCACGCGGCGCTCTCGCGCTTGCATATTTGCGTGTCTGTATTAAGCGTGTGAAACTACGCTCTCTTTTCCATTTTGTCTAAGAAAATTTAGTGAACTTTTACATGATATAAGTGCCACGCATTAAGACCTCCGATGGATTTTCATAGTGCGAAATTGTTTAAAATAGTGCACCTAAATTTTCAGCACGTGGGAGCTTTCACATTTCGTCCACATCAGAATGCGCTTAGTAGTGTATTCACACCATGACTATACGGCAACTCGCTCAGGATAGGGCAAATGGGAAATCATTGGCCTCCATCCTGCAGTGGACCTAAACGTGAAGATGATGATGACGATGATGATGATGATTATGATGATGATGCGGGATTAATGGAAGTCATATGCCTGTTCCTTCTGTGATCCCCACCACAGAGTGAAAAACAAACGCAAGTGACGGGTCATTCCGGCTTTCACAGCATTGCGCACAGCAGATACACCTTTGCATGTAGGCGTTACAAAGACAACTGCAGACATATGCAACCATACCGCAAAAACGTCAAGGCCAGGCCTCGCCTCTACTAGTTCGCAAATGGGTGCACACACAGTATCTGAGAGATCGAACGGTGTGGCATCTGCCGATACATCTCAACTGGCACCAGCAATCGTACAGCGTAACAACTCATGCGGGTGTTGTGATTAATGCTCCCAAAGTGTCCGAGTCGTTTAATTTTTTACCCATTTCACTTCGTTTGTAGATACTAAAGCACGAAGATAACGTAGAAATGTGCAACCATCTATACTTCATTCGACAATTAGTTCATGCACACTCACGTGAACGCACGTATGTGTAGGAACTGCATACCAGATATGTAGAACAGCAGGTTCCCCGTACTTCCTATATACTGCCTTTTCACTGTCAGTGGCGAAATGGAAGTATATAAGCATCGCGGATATATTTATACCACCTGTATTGGATGCGGTGATGTACTACGCTACTTGTGCATTCGTTAGCATTACAGTCGCCTGTATTACTGTGTTATAAAACCCCACTTTTTATTACTCGTTTCAATCATGGTAACCTAATTAGTAAAGCCCCCGAGGTCTAGCGGTGCTGTGTAGATGGCCAACAATTTGAGAGCGCTTGGTTGGGAGGTAACGCAAAGAAAGAAAGAAAGAAAGAAAGAAAGAAAGAAAGAAAGAAAGAAAGAAAGAAACGTTCGCTCTTCTTCTCACATGGCTGGTAATTGCAAAGGGGGAGGTGGAAAGGCTGACCTATGGTAATGCATGCTCGGGAGTCTCAGTTGCGAGACAGGCGCTCAGACGCTAAATCGGGTGGGGTAAAACACTCATTGAATGTGTGTGTGTGAGAGAGAGAGAAGAAAGAAAGCGATTCTGTGGGCTGCCTAAAACTAAATTTATTGGCTTACTCATGAGTATTGCACCCACTTACTGAAGATGGCATTTTTGGTGGGCCGAGTCGGCCAGTAATCTAGGATGCATCGTAGTGAGGGTACTTCCATACACCAATCGAATCGAGTGCCTATCGTATGGTGTGCCGCGGCTGGCGCACCATTATCGCAAGTCTAATGCGTGAAATTGTATGACTTGTCGAGGTATCAGGATCTGCAGTGTGCAGGCAGGCGTATGTCCCAGAGGGCTTAGATGGTTGAGTATTCAGCCTACTGACGTGGAAGGAAGTGGATGCCATGACTTTCGGGCAGAAACGCTTTCAAATAAAATGTTCAATGGTGACAGAACTGATGTAAATTATTGCTTTTTTGCATTACATGTGCACCCCAACGTTTTCTGAAGCACGCACAGAACTGAAGCGTCCGTTACGCCTTGCGAGTGCGCTGTGGGCTACCTTTATGATATATGCTGGATATGCGCACCCACGTGCCTTTCACGTATACGTGTGCACTCTGCTTTATGGTCCGATCGGAATGATCTCTTGTTAGACAATGCCGCGATTCAGGTTGCACGCTGCGCTCTTGCTCAGGAGGATGTGCCTCACGCTTTTGTTCTTAATCAACTTGCTACACTTTCGCGTTAGTCCTTTTACGCTGTTTGCGTTGTTGATACCAGAATTTGTACATCAGAGGGCTCACATACATCATGCACACGTAACCTGATTATCGGCGCAACTATGCTCCTTACGGGGAGCACTTTTTCGTTCTAAAAGAGCCAAATCCCGAAAGTGACCTAAATGTGAAGGTACCTTTTGTTTTTGATTTCATCTTGAAACACATTGGCGACATTTATTACCCCACAAAGGACTGTACTGGGAAAGAAAAACATTCATGCGGTTAATTTTTTTCGCAAAGAATTTTGCGAAGTTATACGAAGGGGCCAAAGCAGGAACGACAGAGCATTCGAATGAGAATGAGCCAAATATATATGTTACTCCGGAATATAGGCTATAGATACACTCTAAAACATAGGTTACCTCCATTTCAACTGCAATCCAAGATTGAGGTGCTTTGATGACATGATGACGGTGCTTGATGGCATGAGATTGAGGTGCTTTGATGACTTGATGCTTTGATGACAGAGAAGGCTCGACCATATCGTCAGAAACAGTCACTCGTGTTTTTCTCGGTCCCATTTAAAGCGGATCTGACTCCTTTAGAAAAAAAAAAAGAAAATCATCGTACGTACCATAGGGGTTGAGACAAGTTTATAATGTGTTCACAGATTGGTTCCGAGGATTCAATTATACTTGTAGCTGATCAGCGCTGAACTTTGGCTTCGGAGCAACGACATCGTGATGACTTGACCAAGAAAAAAAATATTTGCGTTCGCCAGTACCTTATAGGAGTGCAAGAAGTTACTTTCGGTCAGTGATCATGTCATTTCTCAGAGCGCATTTATGCCCCATCTCTCCTCTCATATTTAGCATATCTGCGCTGCTACAATGTCTCGTAAGTTAGGCATCAACTGTGCATAGCTACACGTGCCTGATCTACGCGCTTCTATGACAAAAAGAAATATCGTACATGCAGCAGCCATCGAAATAAAGCGTGTAAGAGCGTTTTAATGGTGGACACATTTCTCCTTCGTTCCTACCAAGAGCCTTGGCATCTAGTACATCCACTTTTTTTGTTTTCACCGCGTGGTCAAGTGCTTCCTTGCAGCGCACTTGACAGGTGAAAAATAAGAAACAAAACAAAGGAAGAAACCTTTTGGAGACTGCGAAGTGGGCGTGTAAGAAGAAATCATGAAATAAAACGAACGATTTGCCACATAATAAGCAGGTACAAATATGACTAATCATAAGTAATCATGGTCTTTCTCGCCAAAATCCCCCCCCCCCCCTTTATTTTTCCTGCTCGCGATTACGCTGCATACTCTATAGACTTCGGCGCAGAAATGGTCCGTCGTTCGCATGTGTATATACATATACGTGGGACGTTCAAGTCAGAAAAAAAGGAAAAGCAGAACGATAAGTGCATTCCTTTACTGCAGCACCGCAGCTTGCGACGAGCTGGCGTGCGTGTATATATATATATATATATATATATATATATATATATATATATATATATATATATATATATATATATATATATATATATATATATATATATATACAGCATGTAGCTTTGGTGTTATGCATATGACCTGAAGTCGTTTGCAGGGGGATGTCCTCGACTGGCGCCTCATTCTCGCGCCCGACGCATCGCCGTTTCTTTTGTTTGCCGCGGCGCGACGGCCTTTTTCTGCAATTTCATACCTCGCTGGTTGCGTCCGCAAAAGAAGGAGAAAACGACCCGTCTCGGCACAAGACACGGCGGGGCGTCCTCGGACCGGCTCGTAAGCGCCCAACGAGGCAGCGAGAACGGGAGAGGAATAATGACTCCAAATGAGAGGAAGCGCGGTCGTTATAAAGAGGTTACAATCCCGAACACAATCACCGCAGAGACCACGCGGGAGATAGTTGTAGACCTCCGCAGATTCGCTGGGAGTATCTCGGAACGCCTTGAATGTTAACGTGTGAAGTGTGTATTTATATATGCATATACGCTCTCGCAAATGAAACAACACTCTCGCGGGACGTGCCTGTACTTAACGAAAACGACCGAAGCGAGTGACGCGTAAAAAGCGAGTCACCCCGAAATGACCCGACCTCTAAACGCAGCTGCACAGCGAAGGCAGCTGCATGCACGTGCGTCGTATTAGCATGTGCGCAACATCGACGCAATTTTCCCCCCCTTTCTCTCCCTTTCAGTATAGTTGGAGCTGGCTGGGCGTATTGTAAGCGTCCTGCTTCGCTGTAGGAGGCGGGTAGGCGCAGTTTGAATTGAATTGCGTGAAAGTGGCGTGTTACAGAGTTCCGTACACCGTGCCCATTTGGTTTAAATACCGTGAAATAAAACTTCGACGTACAAAACTTGTACACCTAAAGCTAACTGACTGTCCATTGTTATACATTTGTGAAACATTTTCGAAGGCATCTTGCGGTAACATTCTTTCTTTTTTCTTTCTGTGTGTGGCAGAAGATCAGGGGCAGTCGGTGCCACCCCAAAAACACGCAGCTTCCGTTCCTCTGTAGAGCACAGATGCCTGTCTATTGCAGACGTACAAGCGATTACTCGCTTCTTTTGCTGTTTCGTTCTTTTAATCCATCTGCCCCAGCGCAGGGTAACAAACCGGAGGCGCGTCTGGTTGACCTCCCGGCATTTCCTTCCTTCTTCCTCCTGCTGCAACGTGATGTTAATTAAAGAAAAATTCAAACAGATAATGAGGGGGAATCGCAACATAGCAGTGAGCATCAGACATTGCGTCTGAAGAGAACTTCAGATACTTCAGACTGAAGAGAACTTCAGACACTTCAGACTGAAGAGGCATAGTGCAGGTGACTCAGGATATAAAGCACGCGAGATAGAGTGATGCTCTTTCAGTAATGAGTACCTTGGCTCGTTGACATTCATTGCGATTCATCTTTCCTCATTTAAATTGATTTGCGGTAATCGCCTACAATATGGCGTACACGGACAAGCTCACGCTCTCACCACTTTGTAAGCATTTTAAGACGGAAACTTCTTTTAATTGCGGAGCATTTCTTAGTCGCATGATGTCGCGCTTCGGCGTCGGCGGCGCCGTCCACACCCCCACTGCGCATGCTCGGCTCGTCTCGTGCCGGCCCAGGAAGACACCCGCAAAACTCGCTCCAGGCAGGCGTTCAGCAAGCCGAGCATGCGCAGTGGGGGTGCGGACCTCTCCCCCGTACTCCTCTCCCTCGAACGCGGGCGGTGTGTATATAAGCGGCGGAGAGCGCGTTCGGAATTCAGTCAAGGGCGTCTTTACTTGGCTTTTGCGCAGTGGGGGTGCGGACCTCTCCCCCGTACTCCTCTCCCTCGAACGCGGGCGGTTCGGAATTCAGTCAAGGGCGTCTTTACTTGGCTTTCGCTTGACTTGACGCTTTGCTCAAGAATAATAAAGACGAAATAACAATTAAGCATTCCCAAACCATACCCAATTACGCAACATTCACGCGATACCCCCACCACTCTGCGACGCATTTACTCGAGTTCCCCCCGTGGGAAGATGCGGGCGTATTTTTTTGTTTTTTGTTCTTTTGCTACGCTTTTAGTATCATCTCACGATATTTCCTGGCTCTCCAAAGCTATTATTCGTAAAAGCTTAGTATTATTTCATTCAATGTGAGAGACCACAGACGACAGTAGATTGACATCTTCGAGGCAATGATAAACAGAAAATTTAAAAAAAGTAGGCCCTGTTTCGAACCTAAGCGTTTATCCCTTAAAGGGCCCTGGAACACTTTTTGAACAAAGTCATAAAACGGAGCCGACCAGTCGCGGATGCTCCCGTGGACATGGGAGCCCAGATATAACTGCCAGGTAATTCGCAATTCCATTTCAAACACAGTGGAAAGCACACGCTCTATTCTTTCAACAAATGACGTCATTGGGGGCATCGATTAAGTCACTTGAGGCAGAAATAGCGTACAGTAATATGTCGGGGACTTGTCCACAGGGAGTCTCCACGAACGATCGGCACCGTTTCTCCACGTTCAAAAAGTGTTAAAGGGCGCTGCCATTGCCGCGTTCCATTAAAACAAATTTTTTATCCCAGAAAAATGTGGCGTTCGTAACATACAAAGCTTGAATGAGAAGCGTAAAACTCAAGATTCCTTGGACCATGGTATTGCAAGGGAACCGTTCAGCACGCCTCGACAAAGAAAAATCACCGAAGACGCTTTCCTGCATACCGTGCCGCATCGACTGCGATTTGCTAGCCATCTTGGCGTGCTACCAGGACACGGACGAAATACCAGCGTAAAGAGTGAGCTACAGCTTGTGCTATACTTTGTCCGCCGTACCCGTGGATGCGTCAGCATGAAGAAGTAGAATGGGCGTACACGTACCCGAGGAAAGTATACACAGATCAGGCATAGTTAGTGCTGCTCTGTCACGGTCCTTCGGTGTAGACGTTATGTCAGTTTGTACTACTCAAAGCCTCCGCAAATAGCGAAGGCAAAATTACTTCTGAAAACCAGTTAAATTTCATTTCTCATTAGTTTTCTAGCTTTCCCTGAAATGTAATTAAATTAAATTAGAAATTACGTCTGGTCGAAAGCAATGACATCACATTATCATTATTTTTGAAAAGTAATAAAATTACATTAAAAAAGTTCGTCGTCCACGCAGTGACTCATGTACACTTCATTTACAGTACATATACATCGAAATTTGCACGTACGTCGTCGCGGCGACAGCTGGTTCCCGTGTCAGTGATGCGCCTCTATAACCTGTCTCGATGCTTGCGTACTTTGACTAAACAATAGTTAGGTGGCAGAAGTATCTAGGATCACAGACCCTATCGCAGCTTTGTATAACGAAAATGTCTGTCTTGCTGGGACGTGGTTACGCGTTTCAAACCTCTGCATGATGTTGCTGAGCTGTACGACACTCGGCAACGCGTGGAGTCTTCGCAGACCCTTTGTTTGCCTGGAGTTTCTATGGTTGTAACTTTCTAACAACGTTATTCCAGGCTTTGAGTTCGGATATTACGCGGATTTTCTGAACGTTAGTAGGCTTACCACTCAGACGAACTTATTTGTGTCACTTTTCTTTCCTTTTTGTTCACTTCTTTATACCATATGCGATATTTTAGTCAACAGTCAGTGAAAAAAAATAATGAGTCATTTTCTTGAAATTACTCTTTTGAAGTAATTAATTAGATTACAAAATTACCTGCTCGCAAAAGTAACTCATGACACTACTTATTACGGCAAAAAAAAAGTAATTTATTTGCCGCAGTTTCATTACTGCCAAGTCTGATCCGCCAGCCCGACGCGAATAGGAGGTTGAGGGAATTACTCGCTGTCCAGAGGATGGCGTGCCGGTAGGCCCACGCAGATTTTTTCCGATGCTGTGAACTGGGCATATCACAAGATATAATAGTATGGGTGTATAGGCCGTGAAGCGAACTTCGAAAGTTTGCCCTCCTCTCGAAGCTTTCGGCACTTTACAAACATCAGCTCGAGGGAAGGGTTCGCGCGGTCTGTCCTGCAACACTTGTTGCGGAAGGCTCCGCACGATCGTGCACACCAGATTGGGTGCAATAAGAGTCCAGCGAACAATACGTAATACTGGAATTTCAAACAATGCAAGAAAAAGGAGGAGGGGGAACGAGGATTAAAATCAGCGCTCGTGTTGTGTCCTTTAATGCTTACATTAGTCCTCGTTTTTTTGTTTTTTTTGTTTTTTTTGTTAGGAGATTTTGGGGAGGGGGGGGGGGGCTATTTGAAGTTCCGATATGTATCTGTACCAACTCACCCAAATGCCCAAGTGCTAGTTTTTTTTCTCATTTTTTTTTCGTCGCACGCGGGCTTGAAAGCGCGCGCGATTGCTTTAAGTGTCATATTGTGGAATGCTAACATCATTTTTGTCAACTCCATTTTTAACAGGCACTCACATATGATGTGCAGGACCTCGATAAACGATGATCGCGGTCGAGCCATGAAAAATTTCGTGAAATGCGATGTACGAAAAAGAACGACGCAATATTTCGTGTGTCTCCATGTGAGGATGAAGCTTCATCAGTCGATACTCGTTTGGGTATAGATGCCATTTCAACAACAACAACAACAACAACAACAACAACAACAACAACAACAACAACAACAACAACAACAACAACAACAACAACAACAACAACAACAACGACGACGACGACGACGACGACGACGACGACGACGACGACGACGATGCACCGGAAAGCAGCTGCGTATTCGCCACATTGGCTCAGTGAAATCAGCTCAAACCCGCTAAGTACCTGACTTCCTTCGAGCACAGTGTACATATTTTTACTGATAAATAACTGTGTGTTGCCTTAGCATACCAATTAAAAATGTCTGACGTCATGCTCATCAGTGCGAAAACGGCAGCCTACCGTCGCCACCTGCATTTTCTTTCTGCGCGTTTTCTAGCTTAGCAAGAGTCTTCGCCTCGCAGGAGTGGTGCTTTTGGTACTGTGAAAACATAATTTACTATTACAAAAAAAAAATGTTTTTCAATTTAGCATCCCGTTTAGACCACGTTTTATCTTTTCACCTCCCTTGTAAGCATCTTGACAGTTGTGTGTTATAGTAGTTGCGTGGTTTTACTATAGTTCTAGCGTGGACCCAAGTGGACGTTTCAGATATATTCAAAATTTATTTTCACTTTGAAAGTTTTCGAATATCTATGCGGAAACCAAAGCAATTACTATTATACAAGAACATTAGTTGTCTCTTATAGTGTGCCGCTTACAATGTGGCGGCGGAATGAAGAGTCGTTAGTTCTTGCGCACTTTGTGACCAACACAATGGCCGCGCGGGGCTCTTTAACGTGCACCGACATACAGCACACGGGCCTGTCGCATTTTCGCTTCCATGAAAAATGCGACCGCCGCCGTCGAGTTTGAATACGCACTTTGGGTCCGCAGTGAAACGCCATAACCGCTAGACCATCACGGCCATTCAAAGAATGGAAGCAATCGGTGAGAATGAGGCACCTGTACGTATGGAGAATATACGTGAGTCGGGACAAGCTCAAGATAAGCACAGTAGGTAACATCCTTACATATTAAATTCTATCATACATTCCACTCACGCGTTGACCCGCTGGTAGCAGTCAGATTGTCTTCCCCATTTTAGAATTTATTGTTTACTTGATGTTTATTTTTCCTTGGTTTGATTCGGCGGCTTTGATACTTCTGTGGTGCCGGCAGGGCACTTACTTTTGCTGTTTCATATGACCTATGCCATCTTCCTCTCTTTCTCTGTTGTCTGTTGCAGCGGCTGCGCAACTTAACTTTGGCGCAAAAAACAAAAAACAAAAAGAAAAATAGAGCGCTACGGTAGCGCAGTGATTAGTGCGCTCGGCTGCATAGCGGCGGAGAAGGAGCATAGATTCGAGTTCTGACCGCGGATGGTATTTCTTTTATTTAGATGAAGATGGCGCAATTTGTGTGTGCCGTTTTTCTGCTCCATGCCTCTTTGATGACGGCGGGGTTGCAAAATGAGCGAATTAATGTTCTCTCATTAGAAAGAGCTACAGAACTATTACCCCAAAGCGGAGAACCGACTATATATTCTTGCGTTTGGGAATGCGCTCTGCAAATAATATATACTGCGCGCGAACACCACTACGCTTACACGCGTGCGGTCTTGGGGAATTAGGGTGCGAAACTGCAACATTTACCATTCCCGCATATCTTAACGTAATGTTACGGGCAAGGTTTACAGTGTTCGTTTGTGTCGGGCACTCCAGCGACATTTAATGTATAGTCATTAAACCCAAACCATTGCAGCAGGAAAGTCGTTACATTTTTCGATGACTCGTGACCCGTGGTCGTGGAACAAGCTCCGTGAACTGTGACTGAGAATTACGTCTTCGGTGAAGCATATATAGGCACATAAGCCATTTGCAAAAAGTAATACTTTCGGTCTTCTTAGAGGAAGCCGAAGAAAAATTCGAAGATAAGGGGGTGGGGGGCTGCTTATATTCATTTTCGGTCTCTTTCCTTACATGCATGTATTCAGCGCGTTTTCAGCGAGTGTCAACAACGGTACGCTTCTCGCAGCCGACCTCCAAGCGCGCTTATGTGTCTCAGGATACTCACGTTGAAGTCCATCGCGTGAACAGGCTGCTGGAAGTGTATCGACCTCGAGCTGAGCGCAGTGCAGCTTGTTCGCGTGACTTCTTGCTGTATACGGTGCACTTATGACCGCTTCGCCTCCTCCCCCCCCCCCCCCCTTTTTTTTTTTTTTTTTTTCTGACGAGGAGCTCTTTCTCGCGGAGGGCGTCTCTTCCTGAAGCTGTCGTTGGTGCTCGGCGGTGCACGATATACTGCAGACATGGAGCGTCCCGACTCGATAAAATGAGAAGGGAGAAAAATCAATAAAACGAAGCTGGCCATCGCAGTTGAGGCAGCAACGAGTTCTTGTTGTGCGTCGGTAACAAACCGTCTCTTGACAAACAGGAAAGTAGCCGCGCGCATCCTTGTTTCGGTGCCAAATGAGGCCCAGACTGCGTGAACTTGTGTGCAGGTAACACAGCGATGTTCATTCGGCATGTGAAATTCGGGAAGTAGCAACGCAGCTGCTAATGGACTTGCCATATATACTCGTTTCCGTCCAAGATGGGTGTCCGATTACAATAACAGACCAGCTGAGAACACCTGAAAAGAGAACAGCTGTACAATTTCCCCATACAACCTTTGCATAGTTTGCATCTATCTCAATGCAGTATCGGCTCATTGTAATGAAACAACACGAAAGTAACTTTCTAATTACGTGTCGCGAGTTTAAAAGGAGAAAAAAGAAACGAAATACAGAAAGTACTTTAAAGCATGCATCACGCCGTGGAGGTTGTGAGAAGGAATTATTATCATTCAGGCTGTCAGCATTCTCATGAAAAAAAAAGAAAAGCAAGCTCCACACACACACACACACACACACACACACACACACACACACACACACACACACACACACACACACACACACACACTGTGTGTGTGTGTGTCGATAAAAATGACCACTCTTTTTCCGGGATAAGCACAGAAGGATGCTTATCGGTTCTTGACCCTCAGGTGGTTTAGTCCTCTAGTTACAGTTGGGCGCGTTCGCAGGATAAGTATATAAGCACGTGGATGCCTCAATAAATTGGTTGCTCGTCCGGCGATGGTGTGTCTGCGTGTGTGCCTTTTCTCTGTCCGTCTCCTGGCATGCTGGCTTTTTCTTACAAATAATGGGCTGACATAGAGTCCAAAGATGAACATTACATAACGTGTGGCGCATACCCGCATTCCCCTGCCTGTGGAGTGCGGATTTGCGCCACCCGTGATTGACAAGTCATTAACGCCTCACATGTCGCATGCCAAAGTGACCTTGAAAAAAAAAGAAAAACAACGGCGCTGTGCACTTTAGATAACCTCAGGTGGTAAAAATTACAGGAGCCTCCACCACGGCCTCTCTCAGAATTATGTCTTGCGTTTTGGACGTAAAACCGCAGAAACCATCATAAAAGAAAAAGTCGCAGTTTCGCCGCAAGGGCGAAGCAATGAATGCGATAGCAAGAAACTGTAATGCTATACGAAGTGAGGCTCGCAGCTTCAGGAGCAATATTAATTGCAGCAAACATGGATGGATGGATGGATGCTATGAGCTTCCCCTTTGTAACGGGGCGGTGACATGTGCGCCACCAGGCTCGTAAGAAAATTTAAGAACTTTTTCTTTTCTCTCTTTAAATTTTCCTCATGCCTTTTAAATTTATTTCAATCAAATCGACCATACCATAGCAAAAACGGAAATTCATAGCCCAGTTCCCTGCCCCTTATGGCAGAAAGTCCATATTTTTCCCGATAATTATTTTTGTCCGTTCTCTCTAGTTTTCTGCCACCAATATTCTAACCGTCTCTTACTTATTTCAATCGCGGCTATGTTCAGCTTCCCGTTGTTCGCCCTAAAACCCAAGGCTTCATGTAGGGTGGTGCCCAAACGTACACCTGGGTGGACATTTCCGCATTCAATCAGAACATGCTCCGTCATTTCCCTATCTTCCTCACAGCATGTGCAATTTTCTTCTTCTTTTTTACTGAATTTCGCTTTATAAATACGCGTTCTAAGGCAGCCCGATCTCGCTTCAAACAATAAAGCGCTTCCTCTTGAATTATCATAAAATGCCTCCCTCTTTATTTCGTTTTTGCCCTCTCGGTAGTTATTCAGAGTCGGTTTTTTTTCCATCGCTGCCCTCCAGTAAATCTTCTCCGCCTCTCTGACTTTTCCCTTTACGCTCTTTGCTGTCAGTTCTCTTAGAGCCGTACATTTACTGGTGAGCTTCCTAGTTCTCTTTCTCCACTGCGTGTCAACGCTCTTTCTATATAAATAGCGGAACACTTTCACTGCCCACCTACTCTCTTTCATATTCCTTAGCCTCTCTTCAAACCTTATTTTGCTCTGCGCTTCCCTTGCCTCAAAACTCGCCCATCCCATATCGCCTTTTACAGCCTCGTTTGTCGTTTTCCCGTGAGCACCCAACGCGAGGCGTCCCACAGTTCTTTGATTCACATCCATTCCCGATTGTATCTCTGGCCTCATGCACACCACTGAGTTCCCAAATGTAAGCCCCGGTACCATTACCCCTTTCCACAGGCCCCTAAGCACCTCGTACCTATTGTGTCCCCATAACACTCTGTGCTTCATTATTGCTGCGTTCCTCTTTCCCTTTGCTGCCAAGGCTTTTTCGTGTACCTTCATGTATCTATCACCCTCATTTACCCATACGCCAAGGTACTTGTATTCACTTACTCTCGGTATTTCTTGGCCCTGTATGGATACCGCCTGGTCGTTGGGATCATTGAATACCATCAGTCCGCATTTTGTTACATTAAATCCTAGTCCTAGAGCCTCGCCTTCCTTCCCGCATATATTCACCAGCCGTTGTATATCATCTCGACTGTCCGCGAATAAGACAATATCATCAGCATAAAATAAACCCGGAAGCATCTGCTCAATCATCACGCCGCCCTGTTTGCGTGACAGATTAAAACCAATGTGGCTATCTCCTAGCGCTTTTTCCATTCTAACCATGTACAGCATGAATAACAGCGGCGACAAAGGACATCCCTGTCTCAGCCCCTTGCTAATATCAACGTTCTCTCTGCTACTTATTCCTTCCCATTCTATGCAAACTGTATTTTCTCGATATATTTCCCTCAAAAGCTGTACACAATCGTCGCCTATGCCCATTCCTTCCAAAATTTCCCACAATATTTCCTGATTAACATTGTCATACGCCCCAGTGATGTCTAGAAAAGCCACGTACAACGGCCTCCTTTCTATTGTAGATATTTCTATACACTGAGTAAGAACAAATAGGTTATCGTCTAAACGCCTGTCTACTCGAAATCCATTCTGAAGTTCTCCCAAAATATTGTTACGTTCTGCCCATGCTTCTATTTTTAATTTTACTGTTTGCATAGTCATCCTGTATAGTACCGATGTAATGGTTAGCGGTCTATACGAGCGAATGTTATTCTTTTCCCCCTTGCCTTTATAGATTAAGTTCATTCTGCTTTTTCGCCAACTGTCCGGTATTTGCCTCTCCTGTAAGCATTTTTCTGCGGCTTTCAATAGCGCTTCTTTAGTGTTCTGTCCTAATTAGTTAATGAGGCTAACGGGGACCCCATCTAAACCCATAGCAGTGCGCTTTGGAATTTTTCCTTCGGCCTTTTTCCAGTTGAAATTCTCAAGTTCTAGCTCTTCCTTAGTTTCGCTCTCCGTCATGGTTTTATCCACTGGCGGAATCTCTTGGACGATCTTTTTAAACGAACCGGCTGTTACCTTCTGGATGTAACCCAACGCTTCGTACCCTTCCAATTGATTTCCTCTTTCATCAACAATATGTTGTTGCAATGGGGCAGACTTTTTTACCTAGCGCTTTTATGTGGTTCCAAAATATCCTAGGCGCGTCCTTCTTTTTGTCATGAATTTCTGTAACCCAGCGTTCGCTTTCACCTTTAGTTTTTGCCTCGACCAATTTCTGTACAATAGATTTTTTCTCTAAATATATTTCCCATCTTTCCGTGACTTCGACTTGCGGCCGCTTCTCCCTTTTTGCCTGCCTGTGCTCCCTCGATGCTTTACGTCGCTTTTCGATCGCTTCCCGGATTTCCTTGTTCCACCATCTTTTTGGCGTTCTCTTTCCTTTCCAGCAAACAGTTTTCTTCTCTTTACTTAGTAATTTCTTTCGTCATTGCATGAACTAGCTCATTATACCCCCAGTCCTTGCCTCGTATTTTGCCTACTTCTTCCTCTACTCTTGCGGCTATATTTTTTATTTGTTTGTCATTTAAGTACGACCTGCCAAACTTCGACTCTACGTTATTATTTTCAGTTTTATATCCCAGTTGTAACGTTATGCGTTTATGATCACTGCCCAAGCTGTTCATCCCGTCCTCGTCTATTCTCATTTCTCTCAGTTTTTCATAGATTCCTTCCGTCATTAGACAATAATCAATGTTCGATTGTCTGTTTCTGACCTCCCACATTATCTGTCCACCACACTTGGGCCCTGTGTTAACTATCACAAGACTATGGTGCTCGCAAAGATCGAGCAATAACCTCCCATTGGTGTCTGTATATCCGTCAAGGTCGTGGATGTGGGCATTCATGTCCCCTAGGAGGATGATTTCGGCCCCATGACCAAATTCTTTGATATCGGTGTTTATGCAATGCTTTATCTCCAGATTCTTTTCCTTACAGTTATTTCCCGTCCACATGTAAGCTACACCTAGCCACGTTTTCTTTCCACCTACCGTGCCCGAAACCCAGAGGTGCTCTGAACACGTTTGTTTTACTCTCTCCCATTTGGCTCCGCTATGAATAAGCATTCCAACACCCCCACCTTTTCTTTCTGATACGATCCTGTTGCACCCTTCCCAAACATAATTGTCAATATGTGGTGGCTCTTCCAGGTCTAAGTGAGCGCTTCCAGGTCTAAGTGAGCGCTTCCAGGTCTAAGTGAGCGCTAAGTGAGCGCCTCCCGTGGGCAGCGCGTGCTGGTACGAAGGGCTTTATACGTTGTGTGTCACAAAGCTAGGGGAGGCCGCTAAATGAACAAACAGAAGATGAGCGCGAACTATCAAGTGAAGCACGCACGAAACGAACGCACAGATATACACCGAACGAGCGCGAATAAGCTGTCACAATGGTTACTCTCAGTTTGAACAGCGCTCCTGTTGCAAAGGCGGCCGAAGCAGCGAAGGAAACTAGCGTGCTTCAAGTGTCGAGCTGTGACACTTGATAGTTCGCGCTCATCTTCTGTTTGTTCGTTTAGCGGCGTCCCTTGAGCTCGAGTGACTTTCGTACGCTCCCGTAACATCAGCGCGGACATCACGGTCAAAGCTCGAAACATCCCTCTTCCTCTCACCACGAGACAACCGCGCGAGCAGACAGCGGAAGGGCAAGGCCCTGCGCAAATAGAAGAAGCGAGCGAGCTGGCCGAAGACTTTTAAATGCTTCCGCTGCGCTCCTCGCGCCATCTCGCTGGTAATGAAGAAACGCTTATAAGCGCCTGCCGTCTCTGAGTCCTTCCAGCTGTATAGGGTGTGTATTTAAGGCTCGCCGTTAGCTCCCTGAAGGATATGTTCTTCGTGGCGTAGTGGTTAGCGCCACGCGCTGCGGAGCGAGAGGTTCCTGGTTCGATTCCGCGCTTCGGAAGCATTTATGTGACTTACTTTTCTTTGGGACTGTCATATATATATATATATATATATATATATATATATATATATATATATATATACGGTTCATGACGGCGGCGACGGGAACGGCAAAAACCAGCCGAGACTGTTCATATAATTGCTATCGCAATAAAAAGAAAAAAAGGGCAATGACATCAGAAGAATAACGCACAGTAAGTGTGGTACAAACAGTAAGCTACAATAACTTGTTAGACATTGCACCCTGTGAAAGTGGGTGACCAAAGGACCTGTTTAGCACACGATTCAGCTGTAACATGGCGGAGTCCAGTTTGGTATCGAAGGCCAGGATTTGTCATGTGAAGGCGTTTATTAACGTTCAAACAAAGCCTATCACACACCCACCGACGACAACATCGCCATTGAGGTGCACGTTTCGCTACGTTAGCTTGTCAAGCCCAACTACAAGACCACATTATCCGCTTCGCGACGTGCGCGGACGACATTTATCTTTATGATGCATCTTGTGTTGCGTGTGATACTTCTTGTGTCGTTGAACAAATCGCAAAGGTACGATTTAAAACAGGGAATGTCGCGGGAGCCAACGTTTCGACAAGCGGACTTGTCTTCGTCAGGGTGGCAACTGCGGCAACTTGTGTCGTGTGTGTTGCGGCTCTACCGCAACACACAAATGTGTGTTGCGGTTTTTTTTTTTACAAGCGCAATCTAAAGCCGATCTCTTTGAAGCCAGCCTCACTTCTAGATACAATCTAGATACAAATGCATTGTTTAAATAAATCTTCCAGGGGCAATTTAATAATAATAATAATAATAATAATAATAATAATAATAATAATAATAATAATAATAATAATAATAATAATAATAATAATAATAATCAATCAAAAGTTTATTTAACGTGCCCAGGAACAACCGTAAGGTCTTTGTACTGGCGCACGGAAAAATAAATAACAAAAAACAATACAATAAGGACTCTACAGAAAAAAATACTAATAAAAAACAACAAAGGCCAACATTCATAATAAATATCAGGGATCAAAACGCTATAAAATTGCACATATACAACTATGCGCAGGCAAAAAAAAAATTAAGAAATAAAGAAAATTAAACAAAAATTAAAAAAGTATCAACAGTGTACGACACTATGTTAGTACAGTGCAAAGCTCGGAGCAGAACAGCGACTGGGAGCTGTGAAAAACATCGAGCTCTAAAAAGTAAGCATTGTAGAGGCGTTGTATCCTGTCAACGGTCGAATGTTCACAGAGGCAGGCAGTTACATGTGGAAAGGTCTATTCTCTCTGGTCAGCTTACGTGGAATTCGGAAATTAAGACAGTTAAGCAGTACAGGGCAGGATATGATACCATGCACAAGCTTGAAAAGAAATAACAGATCAGCGCGTTTTCTCCGGCAGCGTAGTGCTGGCAGTGACAATGATCCAACAGTGCCAATGCAAGAATCAGGGCCATTTCTAGCGAACCTATGGTTATAGATGTTCAGGAACTTTTTCTGGACTCGCTCAATGGCGTTGCTGCTGGAATTAGAAATGCCATTCCAGATCACAGATGCATACTCAAGTTGAGGAAGACATATCGCGGTGTACAATTTGCGGAAGGGCATGGGAGAACGGAATTCTCTAGACATTCTGCAAACACAGCCTAGGGTGCGAAGAGCTCGCAAAGCAACACGCTTAGCGTGCGCAGAAAAGTGTAAGGTGCTATCAAAAAGAACACCTAGATCATTGATTTCAGAAACCTTAGACAACGACACAGAATTGACAGAATATAAAAATGGCACACTAGATGTTTTTCGAGTGAAACTGATTACCTTGGTTTTTGAAACATTTATGGAGAGGTTATTGCTCCTGCACCATTCAGAAAAAGAACACAAATCGGATTGCAGTAAGCGACAATCGAATAATAATAATAATAATAATAATAATAATAATAATAATAATAATAATAATAATAATAATAATAATAATAATAATAATAATAATAATAATAATAATAATAATATATTATTATTATTATTATTATTATTATTATTATTATTATTATTATTATTATTATTATTAACCTTCCTGGCTATTGCGTTAAATATTTGATGACAGAGTCACAGTGAAAAACAAAATGTGCTGCTCCTTATGGGTGCCTTATGTTCATCGCTTACTACAGGGTCTGAAGCATGTCGCCAATCGGTTTGGCGTCACTTTTGTTTTTATCACTTCCAACAAGCTGCAACAAATTATCTATGCTGTTAACAAACAACTGGGCAGAAGAAATAAGGAAAAGTGTGCTTGCTCCTCTAAAGATAAAAATAAAGTGAAAAGGAGTAGTGTATATGCTTCCTTCAACCGGCCGACTATGTGTATTCTGCCGTTTCCCCCAAGCGCCTAGCCCTCTTTCCAGCAAAGGAGTGCAGAAGTGCCTTGGCACGAACCTGGCGCCTACCCATATATGTTCGGGGCGCATGTTTCGAGGGGTAGGGGCGATGACCAGCGTGTCGCTGATGTCGGGCGGAATGTCCTGTTTGTGACTATGTTGGACGTGGTGATCGTAACCCAGTTTCTGCAGGCACCGCCCCGTGGCTGCCAGGGACGTGCACTCGAACTGCAAGGCTTGTTGCGCATCCACGATTTCCTCAAGTGTGTTGTGTACGCCCAGCTGTAGCAGACGAGAAGCGCTCGTGAACTTCGTTAGGCTGAGGGCGATCTCGTATACGTCTTGCATATAAGTGTTTTAGTTTCTTCCTTTCTGTGACATTCCAGTTGTGGAAGACAGCGGCACAAGTAATGTGACTGATTGCGAAGGAGTGTATGAGGCGCATGACTCTGCCCTCCTTCATGCCTGTGTGCCTGTTTGTAATGCGCTTGATCAGGTGGGTAGCCACCAGTGTTGTACGGAACGTCGTTCCAAGGAACGACGTTCCTGGAACGAGTTCCTTTTGGGAGGAACGAAGGAACGCCACCGTTCCATTTAGGATTGGTGGAACTGTAACGGGAACGCGTTACATTTACGAAGGAACGGCAAAGGGAACGGCGTTCCTTCCATACACGTTCCACTCCACGACGATCGCACGTATGCAGCATATCATGCAGGGTGGATACGCTGGGCTACAACAAGCCCTCCCTGGAATCCCCGTTTTCCTGCCGCCACTATCACTCCCTCATAGAAAATCACTCACAAAAACGCCATTCTATTGCGGTTTCGATGATTCGACGAGGGTGACGCTTCCCCTTCACTCCGGCCGCACGACGTCAGGGTATCCCGCTACTCCTTGATGGTGGCCGCTTACTATGGCCGCTAGACAAGCAGTTTCCGGCAGTCAACCAGCCCTGTATGGATGTACGGCAACGCGGGAGAAACTGCATGCAACAGAGAAGTTCCATTCGTCCCTTCTGATCCCGCCGCCAGGGCTAACTCCGAACTAAAACACTGTCAATGCGTGCTTTACTATATCACCTCCCCCGCATTCGTTCTGAGGACGCGGTTACGGCCATGGTTGTCCATACTTGTAACACACTCTGTGCGTTAATCTCTTCAAGGTATGTTAGTTGTACTGAACGGGCCGCACCTTAGTGTAGTGTCAACAGCCCTATGCCCTCGGCAAAAGCCGAAACGAAAGGCATTTCGAAAGGATATATACACGTGCTAACGCGAACCAGTGCTGAACATGCTTACGTGCGTGCGTGCGTGTTTGTGATGCTGAGCGAAGCTAACATCGCTCTGACCCGGACCTGGTTAATTGTGTTCTGTGATTCCCAGTTTGTTTCTAATAAAAACTATAGCTTCAGCGCTATCATTACTACGCGACCAAAAGGTTAGCTACACACGAATAACCAAACATTTTAACGCACCGCACCCCGTCCACGTTCTGTTCAGCCTCATTTGCTGTATACCAATGTCCTGTCAATTATGGTTGTGTGGTGCGGGTCATGTTTGGTTGGCGTCCCGTTAAATTATGGCTATCTATTTTCTTATTTATTTCCTGCACCACACCAGCATTTCACCCTTCCCTTAATGTCGTTGTGCCTACGAATTGAACAGGCAAATAATGTTTATTCCTAATGCCACGAAGAGAAGAAAACAGTCCGGCGTTATTTAAATCAGGGGTAAACGTGCAAGACAGCATATAAAAATTCCTCACATCGACATACATTAAACGCTGCCATAATTAACAACAAAAGTACAGTATATCACAAATACTTTGAAGGGATGAGAACTATATAAAAGCAATATATCCAGAAGTGCCAATTAGTTTATTAAAATGCTCCAAGGGCTTCCAAAATTTTGAGCAAAATAGTTTAGGATCGGGAATGCTGACTCCATCGGAGAATCTTGTTCCAGTATTTGCGCGCAATGCCTTTACATACTATCCTAAATCAAAAGGTCGGTTACTAGCTTTTAGTGTCAGATGCAGCGCTGTTACATGCATTGGTGCACGCGAGTAACTACCTGTTTACACATTGGAAGTACAGTGGAAGCGCTTTGGAACTGAAGTGGAAAGTGCCATATGCGTCGCACTTGTAACAGACTAGCAGCAAAGTTGCAGTGGTGTTGTCCGTAGTATCTTCGGGGCTCCTTGAAAACATTTGCCTGGGAGCGTTTCTGTATTTCTTTGTTGAAATTCGTGAAACATACATAGGTCGATGCGAGATTTAACATGTTCACTTTAGTTTGCCACGGGATTAATTTTCAATTTTAGAAATCAAATGTAACGTTAATGTAACGACACGTTCCAATTTTCGAAATGTAACTGGAACGCGTTCCTTTTCTATTAAAGGAACTTGTAACGGGAACTCGTTACAAAATTGTGAAGGAACGAGGAACGAGTTTTCGTTCCTGTTTTGAAGGAACGTGTACAACACTGGTAGCCACTGCAACATTGCCTTTGATCTTCCGGGTAGTTTCTACGTTTTAGCTGTTATCTGCTATATGCCTGACGAGGATGCGTATCTTCGAGACTCGCGGAATGCAGCAGCCATCTTACGTATATAGAAGAAGTATTTCCTCACCATGGCGCCACTCGCCGGTGGTCTTGGGCCGGCGGTGCTGGCGGTAGAGAAGCAGCTTCGAGTTGAGTGGAGAGAGTCAAACACCCGCGTCTTGGAGCTATGTTTCGACTGCAGCGATCGCTGCTTTTTAGGTGCTTTCGATCTGACCGTCGTTACCCTGTCAAGCCGCAAGGTAATGTCGTCTGCATGCAATGCGGGATGGAGGCCGTCAATCTCGTTGAGGGCAGATCAGGAGACCCAGCATCACGAGGTTGAAAGGGAGCGGGCACATGACCGACCCTTGAGAAGTGCTGGCGCTTCCTAGTGCATATTCGTTGGATGTCAAGCTGTTGACCGACGGGGCTGACTGTGCGGCGCAAAAGGAAGGACCTGGCATAATTGTAGCTTCGCTTGCCCACGTTGAGCTTGTTGATTCTGTTCAGGACTGCCTCATGTGCTGCATTGTCGAATTCCTTTTCCGGATCCATGTCGAGTATGGCGTGGGTGCCGCTGGGTGGGTCGTTGATGATCTGGTGGTAGAGCTGGAGCATGACGCCTTGAGTGGAGAGGTGTAACCAGAAGGCCACCATAGTGGACGGGTAGACTCCAGTATCCTTGAGGCGCCTGTTGATACGGGTGAGCAATACGTGCTCCATCACCTTGCCAACGTAGGATGTGAGCGAAATCGGTCGCACGAGATCGAGGCTGGACGGCTTGCCAGGCCTCGGTATCAGGACTGCCTTAGAACGCTTCCACACCTCTGGTACGCAAGCCGCTCCCCAGAATTTGTTGGCGTACGCCGTAAGAGAGGTGATTTCAAGCAAACTGCCACTCGGCTGTTTGCTTCAGTGACACTGTAATAACAGGCTCCAGGGCCTCTGGAGTCAATCACAATATATCCTACATTATAGAATCGATCGTATATAAGACAAAGTATCAGCCAGTACTGACTCTGGGCATATTATGTGTAGAGTCTGCTGGCCAACAGCAAAGAGCACTTGCGAAAGAAGAGTTTTCTACCCCAGCTCCGTCGAGAAAACTAATTAGAAATCAAGCCATTGGGTTTAATAGACGTTATCGCGGGTTTCAGTTTCCCATACAGATTCTACGGCCAGGTTGCCAATCGTAAATTCTCTTCTCTCGCGAGGCTACTGAATGTTATTTTTGTATTTGCTATATTTATTATCCACCCTACTTTAAGACTTTCCCGGTCGAGGTCTTCAGTCATTTGTTGCAATTTGTCGCGATGGCGCAATGTGCACCGTAAGTTGCTCATACAAAGTCGACGTTATTCCTGATTCCTATGTCTTCCTAGTCAAGTCGTTTAAATACCGCTTATCATGCATTGAAAAGCAACATTCTAGGGATTGTACCACATCCTTGCCTGTTTCCTTTCTTCATTTTTTTTTATTTTCTTATGGAGAGGCAAGGTAATTGTTTGGAGGGTTTAGGCGTTGGCTGAGGTAATCAAATACGTTTCAAGAACTTTTTGACGACGCATGTTTCCAGGACTACTAGTATCCCTACCGAGTCGAATGTCTTTTAATAGTCTATTAAAAGTATACGCAGGGGTTTGTTGTACTCAACTGATTTTTCAGTTGTCGAGCTTCGGTGTCAAAACACCCTCGAAATTTTCTGGTGCTGTGTATCACCCATTCTCCTCCGGCTCCTGGCCCTTTTCTTCGCCCATGCTATTGATCTGAACGTCACAAGAGCGGATGCTGGAGTATGCACTTCTCAATATTCCCTTGGGTATTGCTGCGAGCCCAGAAAGTGTCCTTTTCGCATCTTTCCGTCGGCCGCCGCCAGCTTCGAACGGCTGAATGTGTATCTGAACGCAGGCAGAGAGAAGCCTGTTCCTAAATTTTGTGTATTAGAATGTGGAGGCCAACGCAGTAATTTGCGTATTGTTGAGCCAGCAGAGGAGCTAACGTGAGTTTCGTGTACACACCATATTTTAAACATCGTTTTTATTTTCCCCATATAGTTCCGCGTTGAATTTCAGTCGGTGGTCCTTATTATTCTGTTTTGTTATTCAAGATTGGTCTGGTACATTTGCGTTCCTTTTCGTACGAGTGCTTATTTTCTTTTCGTGAAAAACAATTAATGTTGTTTACGCATCAGGTCCTCAGAATCCATGGTGCTCTCGTATATCTATGGGAGTGTGTATTACAGTGAACGCACGAACATTAAAGCAGAAACGTGACCAAGACATTGCTTGGGCACAGTCTCTTTATTTATTTATTTATTTATTTATTTATTTATTTATTTATTTATTTATTTATTTATTTATTTATTTATTTCAACTGGTGCCTGTCAAATGTAGTCTGTCTACACCACTGATCCTTGATCAACTCGACTGTTGTGCCATGTCTCCCGGCCGCTCATCCTCCACTGCATGCATTTCGGTCCTTCCAACATGCAGTTACCCTTTAGCTGCCCTAACGCTGTCGCCTTCTGTTAATGTCGTTTGTATATTTTTAATTATATAATTTTGTGTATCATTGATTGTTTTCTTGTTCATTATCTTGACAGTTCACCGTATTCTATTCCATTTCTAAAGGTAGTCATCTTCATGTAGTTGTCGTTTCTTTATTATCTGTTTTGTGATTTGGGAGAGCTTGCCTACTTTTTTCCTTCATGCTTTACCGTCCATCCATAATATATGGTTCAGAAACCAGTCTAGTTACTGTTTCGTTCATCCCTTATGTGTTGTGTTCATCTTCTTGTTCTAAAGCAGGCTAACATCTCCGGAGTCATTAATAAATGTTCTCTCTTGTTCTAAAGCATCGCAAGGACAATCCTTATATGTTCGCAAGGACAATCCTCAATTATGTATTTTACCCTGACGACACCCAAGTTGGCCTGTTTTTTTCCCTTGCTAATATTGCTCTTCCTCCTATAAGGTTGAACATTCGACCTCAATGTTCCACCTTATAGGAAGATCATCCATTTTGCCTACCACCTCTGTGTCCTGTGCTATGCCTGTTCCCCGCACAGTATGAAACCTATTTCATTTCTTGTTTCTCCGTTAGGTTTTCCCATACCCACTTCCTATTTCTCTGCCTTCTAAACATGCTGTTCATTACACGAAGTATGGATTCATTTCGGAGAATTCTACTACCTTCTATCCTCGAGTAACTAAAGTAGATACCATAGTTACCGAAGGCTTACCGGGATGCTACATTCTTAAATAACTTGACTCTATGTAAGTGTGCATAAGGAAACTAGACATGCGGTTATCAGTGAAAATTTTCTGCTTAATCGCTTGCTCCTTTTGTACTATTTAGAAGTGTTGACTACCTTTTACTCCGCGTATAGCTCTGACGTACTTCTTAAGCCGCAACACCTGATAAGTGATGAAATCCGTGGTCGGATATTCGTAATACGCGGTGTTACTTGCGCATTACGATCAATATATGTATCGTTTGGAACGATTAATCGTGTAGACGGGCAGGTATACGGTCGAGCGGTTCGCTAAATCACGTAGCGAAAATTTGAAAAACCTTACTCACCGCCTGCGGCGGCTGAAGCATATAGGCGAGGTGCCTATTCCATGCAGTTTCAAAGCGCAGAAACTAGAAGGCGTTTATAGCCGAACATTTCCACCGAATTCCAAACCCCCTCCCCCTCTTCTTGCAGCAAGAACGCAGGACAGGAAGTAAAGCATCTGAAATTTGGGGTCGGCTGTTGGTGTTCACCTGCCGGCGGATTTCGATCAGCATGCGAGAAGCGTCGGTGATAATTTTTTTTTTTCCTTTTCGGTTCTGCGCTATAAAACGAGCGGAGGCAATTAAGGGAGCCGCACGGTAGCTCGAAATGAGGCTGCTGAAGCGGCGAACAACGTTTATATATACGCAGCTATAGCTCGCGCCTGCGGCTATACGTTCTCGCCGGCGCGCATCCACCGCGCACCTGACCCGGCGCGTAATCCGCGCCTTCCGGCTCCTGCGCTTGCGGGTAGCCGGGCGCAAGTTTCTCAGCCGGCGATGTCGCTCGATCATCGCAGGCGGCGGCTGCAGTAGCAGCAGCAACAGCACAGGTGCTTGCATAACTCAGACGCACTTGGACGCGTCAGCATGCGCACAGACGGCGGGAGCCTCGCTCAGCGGGACGTCCCGCCGTGGAGTTCCTGCGCGCCGGACACGACAACACGAGCGCGCTTCGCGTGTGAGTCTGGCCGTCATGACGTCGGTTCATCGAAACGTTAATAATTAGGAAAGAAAAAAAGAGATAAAACAATAAAGGGGGGCGGTGTTTAACGCGCCGAGGGTGAACTCTTCGGGAAGGAGACCTGTGGTGCGCCGAACGGGCGATCGCGACGGACCCTGAGCGCTGCAATGTCACGTGCGCGTATACTTTGGTGAGAAGGGTCGCTCGGCTTCCTTGAGCACAGAGTCGCTTTGAAGGCGAATGCTGTGTCGTGCAGAAAAGAAATGCTTGTCTTTGCTGCTGCCTATGGTAAATAGGGGCTGAATGATATATCGACCCGGCCGGGTGCGCCATCTTCGTGTCAGCACCTTCACACAGGAATACTCATAAAATATAGTGCCCATTAACACATCACCGTGAATCAATGTTCGCGATATACGATTGGTTCGCACTGTGATAAGCAAGATGAGTCAATTTAGGATACATTCCCACAAAGGTCCTCAGCTCATCGAGATTCGGCGCTTATCGCCGCCATAAGCTGTGTCCGTCTGTTACAACGACATCTTAGTTGTGCTGTTAAATAGAATGAGCAGAACTTCATTCTGTCGGAAACGAACTGCACGCATGCGTTTGCTGAGTCGTTGATATGCATCACTTGCGCTTATAGTTCTCCGATATAGTACTCGGGCGTCGTTAACGTGTGAGCGCCGCTTTATTTCTTGCCTTCTACATGATCGTTTGCAAGGCTTCTTGCATGTCCTTGCTTGTACACATGTATGTATATTTTGGGCTCCTTATATGTGCCCCTTGCCCCCTTTCCACTTGTTGGGTAATTAACTGGGTGCTGCATTCATAATATTTCTTTCTTTCTCTCACACACGCTCAAATATTCCCTTACCGGGTGCCAGAACTCGGTGCCAAGCGGCGTAATTCAAGCCTTTATATACGTGAGAACGACAGAAATGAAGGGATATCCATAACTCATAGCGACTGTGCTAGTGATGGCTGTACGGCACAGCCCAATGGCACAACTTCACGTCACAATAGTGTACGGTTGCCAGTATACCACTTCATCGTAAGTGCGTGGGCGCGAAACATAATTGCATAATGGTGTCGCTGCGCTAAGCGTGTGCCATAGTTTCTTTTTTTTGCCTTCGCTATACGGGAGATAATTAATTGCTTCAGAAGGTCGAGTTAAAGGAAGCTGTTAACCCTCATTTTATATTGTTTTCTGATGTTTTACGTCCTAAAACCGTGATATGGTTACGAGAGACGCCCTAGTGGAGTCTGCGGAAATTTCGACCACCTGGGGTTCCTTAACGTGCACCGACATCGCACACAGGCCTCAACACCTCCCCTCCATCTAAATGCAGCTGCTGCGGCCGAGATTCGATTCCGCGACCTTTGGACCAGCAGCCGAGTACCATAGGACCACCGTGGCGGGGCAACCCTCATTATATATAATTCTCGCTTCCTGTCAGCATTTAGTTGGAGGGGAAGACGGCGTACTTCTGATCTGAAAACGCTTCAAGCGCTTGCCCTCTGAAGCGATTCAGATTAAGAAAGCTAAGTGTGCGACTGGACAATCCGAAGATCAAGGATATCATGTTGATGCGTTGCAACTAAACTACGTTTTTCGAGGTAATACGTGCTATTGCATTTACCCGGCCAGCACCCCCAACGCCTAGAGGGAATTTATTTTCGTGCGATTGACACGATCACATCTGCATTTGGATAATACGACTGCAAACTGGTGTTCCTCAAATTCGTAGCATAGCGGAAAAACGCCCTCGGAGCACCAGCGGTGGTAGAATGCGCTCCACGAAACCTGCTTTACACGAAGCAAGTCTTTTTGATACCTACGAAAATAACTTGTGTATGTTCTCCGTAACAGTTTATTAAAAGGCCTTGTTCACGACCGTTAAAGAAAATGAAGTTCAGCAGAAATTGACGAGATACCTTACAGTTTTGCTGGATGAAACGTTTTTACTGCGGTTCGTGCGATTTCGAATAATGCTGCTCCGCGTAGCGCGTGTGTTATGCAAAGCAGTATGCCTCGGCGCCACAGTAATGATGATTTCGGGGGTTTGACATCCCAAAACCAGCTATGATTGTGAGAGACGCCGTAGTGCAGGAATCCAGAAATTTCGACCACCTGGGGTTCTTTAACGTGCACTGACGTCGCACAGTGCACGGACCTCGACATTTCGCCTCCATCGAAATGCAGCCGCCGCGGCCGGGATTCGATTCCGCGACCTTTAAACCAGCAGCCGAGTGCCATAACCACTAGACACCGCGGCGGAGAATAGTAAGCATGTTTTCATACCTTTCGAGCTCGTTTTGTATATAATACAATTTTCGCATTATCAATTTTATCTATTGGTTTCCGTGAAGATTCGCCTCAACGATATTCCACGGTACGCATAATCTCACTTCTTATCGCGCATAGTCGCGAACTGTCAGCAGGCGTCACTGCGTCCTGCTGTGTCAACAAAGAGCTGCGCGCGATAAAAATGCAACGTAACAGACTTGAGCCTGACTGCCGCCGTGAGAGCATAGTAGTAGTACATTATTCCATCTAGAGCAAGCCGAGCAAAAAAAGGCTTGCATTGAGCCCCGAGCTATACCTATTCCCTTGCGACGTTTTTAGACTGCAGTGGCTGCAGTTGCAAAGGGGGGCTCGACGGGAAAGGGGGTACACAGTGGTCGCAATGGCAGCCACATCCGCGCTGGCGGCAGCATAGCGTCGCGGGGACTCTTCGGCCCGATAGACGGCGAGGAAACAGATCTACACTGCGGCGGCAGCGGTGCGCGCCCCTGTCGGCTTGATTAATGATGCCTGCCCCATCGCTCACCCGTTTCAAGGCCGTGTCTCACGTGTGTACCGAACCTCGGAGAAGGCGGATACTCGCACGCGCTGAAGTGCATATATATATATATATATATATATATATATATATATATATATATATATATATATATATATATATATATATATATATATATATATATATATATATATATATACACACACACGGGTCTTCTCCCCTGCCAATATCGGATGCGCGTGCATCACGACGTTTATTTGTATGGAAAAAAAAAAGAAAGTTATTATATACGTGGAAAGTGCCCTATTTGGAGGCTGACAGTAGCATCACTAATATTAGGCCATTTATAATTCGTCTATACATAGTGTGCTATTTACTTGTGTAGTTAACAGTCTTGCTCTTCTCATTTTCTCTCTTAAGCTCGATTTTACACGTAATGAGAATAAGCGACGTGTTTTCAGAAACAAGCGAGCAATCCAGCAAGGTTTCGTGATGCAGATGCAGCGTAGATACTCTCTCTCTCTCTCTTGAATGGCTACGGTGCTCTACTGCATCGCACGAGATCGCGGACAGTCTCTCCGGTGGCCGCCGCCGCATCGTACAACCACAAGTGACATGTAAGAGGGAGAAGGTTAGTTTTAAAACGTTTAGCTTCATTTAATGTGCCCAGCTAGTGAAAATTGGTGTTGAAGGCTATATTGCGGAGTCGTCTATCAAGTGCAAATCCCTAGGGCGTGAAACGTAATGAAACAATTGCGGCAGGTATTCTTCCACAAGGCAACGGCTTGCGAAACCGTTTACCGTCAAAGAAGCGTTCATGTGCCCTCAGATATACGCGGTCACCACACTTATAGTGTGATTGCCAGCTGTTTCGTATAGATGTGAAGAGACGTCTGGTTCGACAGAGTAAGATCGAAGTGGGTCGCCGTGATAATAATTGGCTGCGGTTAATGAAGATGTCAAAGCCTATATATACTGAGACGGTGCATGCTCTATGGGCTTTGACATATTGGGAAACACACGCTATTTATCACTTCTCCATCGCTGAATTGATAAAAAGCACTCCCGTTAGATGGTTCAGGTGATCATAAGCGACCGAAGCATAATTGACGATAAGGTTCTACTGGCGGCGTTAAAAAAGAAAACGAAAAACCCATCACGGTATACCTCTCGCGGGTACAGCTAAAATAGAATAAAGGACACGAAAGTGAGAAATGTAAGCATTGCATTAACATCCCCTGTGTATGCTAGAAAAAAATACTGCGTAAAATGTCCTTAAACAAAAATACAGATGCCGGCACAATTATAGGGACAGAAGAGCTGAGAACTTATTGCTTAGTCGACAAGTATATGCATATAGCGCCTAATTCGTTACCATCGCATGCATTCCCTTGATCGAGTTGGATCCACAATGCATGGTTATCCTTCGGAGCATCACCATTCACAAAGTCCCGCCTCCACCCCCGCCCCCCAGAAATAAAAAAAATCACGCATCTCCACGAAATGAACCATGGCGAGTGGGCGAAGCACTGGGGATCATTAGGTGTTACCGTAAATCACCCGTAACATTGCCCACTCGCGCATGTGAATGAGTGACAACGCGTGTGTATATTTACACACGCGTTGTCATTCATGCTCCTGTTCTTTATGAGGTTCCTGCGCTCCCACGTTGTAGATCGTGCCGCGTTCCCTGCAGATTATACTTTTAGTTAACGCACATGCTGCGAATCTTTATTGTTCGACAACGCACAAGAGAAATCTCCCACCGGCACTGCATTACAGGTGAAGATCCAGTGCCTATATATATGGGGTGGCCGGTGAACGGTTGTGCAGCGCGAGCAGTCGGTTTTTTCAGTCAAGAAACTCGCTAGCAGACGCTGCCTGCGTCGGCGTCGTCTCTCGCGGGCGAGGGCGCGTTATCGTTCCTTGCGAGCTGGTACAGAGTTCATCGCAGAAGCAGCGTTTCCATAGTCAACGCGCACCGTTCGCTCTCTCTCACGACAGCAGACGACACTGTCTGGGCTCACTGCCTCCAGGATGGGCCCATACCCACACACTATAGCAACGGCGCTGTGCCATAAGCACAGAGAACGGACAAGCCTCGACATTAAGGTGCCTCGCCCCATAAAAAAAACAAAAAAAACTGTGATGCATACGGATGGAAGTAGAAACCTGATCACTTCTCCGACGCAGCAAATGAACACACATTCTCAGCGCAATCGTTCCCTTCTTCTTTCTTGTTTAATCAGTATGCAGCCCGATTGTGAGGCTATATACTTGGTTGCATCCTATCTCGTATATAGTGTGCCCTGTTGAACTGGGCAGAAGAATCTTGGAAGCGGCTAGTTGGTTCACGTTAAAATAATTATTCAGTGCGAATAAGACGAAGACAAAGGAGGCACACACGAAACGAACAGGACAAGCGCTGACTTTCAACGGAACTGGGGTCAGTCTCCGGAGATTCGCATCGGTGTCCTCACCCAGCACATTGCAACCTCTCATGATGCGAGAAGAATATACCATGGCTCTCGATTATCGCGTGTGGGATTGAAAGAGCTGCGCGGATGGCTTCAAGAAAGAGGAAGAGGACAAAAGAAAAGCGGGAAACGTTCATTTCCGGTAGCCGGTGCGCCTCTCGGAAACCTGCAGCAGCCGGATTGCGGCTGCCGCATGTACACCGCGTGCGCCGCTCGCCGTGGATCGACGTAATCTTGGCGGCAAATTGCCAAGGGACCCCGGGCGTTCGATTATGCGCGTCGCGGCCGTAGGAGCCGCCATTAATAGGGGCATCACCCTGGGCGACAGGCGTTTAATTAGCGCCCATCGGGAATCTCCGCGCGCTACGACGCGTGGTCGCTGCATGCGCCGCTGCTCGTCCGATGCCGCCCGACTACGAGAGAACACGAGCACCTTCGTGCAATGCGCATTCACCACGTGCGTGCTGTTGTAATATACGCCAAGCTACAATGCCATCGCGGTTTTGTCGGGGGTTTGTAAGAGAGCTCCTGTGGGTGCTTTCAAATGTTGCTGCTTCTCTCTTTCTCTCTCTGTGCGCGTCTGTGCGTGTCCGTGCATGCGCATGTGTATCTGTGTACAAGCATGCACGAGACCATTAACATGTGCACCAGCTGTAATATGTGGTAAGCATGCAACCTAGTTATATTGCAATGCTTAAGTTTGTGGGGCAATTAGCTCGCTGCTTTCGCGTGGTGCTCCAGGGCCTAGCGTACGGTAACTCCTGTCGCGCCGAGTCCCCCTTTTCTTCTATTTAACAAATTAGAAATCACTTTCAAATATGGCATGCTCAGAGGGGTCCTATTGAAAAAAATAAAATAGGGGGTGAGCGGTAGGAGAATTGACTTCCCAATCCGGCGAAGAGTACGACAGTGTGTCATAATATGACATGCAAGGTAAGCTTGTCTATTTTTGTGTCTTCTTTTTTTTTTTCTATCGGCGTTTATGTCACTTTACGTATATGTAAGTACACGTTGCTTCGCGAAAAAAAAACTTAAGAGAAAACAAAGAACTTTCTTTTATTTTTCTTTCTCGAACCGTGTATTACCGAGGCGCCCAAGCTTTAGTACTTTCAGCCCTATCACTAACGCAACCACTCGGCATCCGTCGGCGGATGTGCACGGACAGCATTCCAGAGTTCGCTTGCGTGGTTGCCTACCCGCCGTAGACTAAGGCTGCATTTGCAACACAAGGACTGGCCATTTTTTTACGGCTTTGCATAATGAGGCGAGAGATAAGCGTCGAATCCTTACTTGTTTGAGAAATGCGCACGGATGATGGCAGCTCGGGTATACGCTTTCGTATGCGGCGTGTGTATACGCGGACTTGGATGTCTCCGCGCTGGTGACGTCGGCGATGGTGCCGTGGGAGCATGAAACGCCGGCGATATACTAATGGCCCTTCGCCGTGCACGCATGACACACATAAATGGTGACTGCTTGGACGCGCGCTAAAGCAGGCACCTGTCATGGTATCTATCTATCTATCTATCTATCTATCTATCTATCTATCTATCTATCTATCTATCTATCTATCTATCTATCTATCTATCTATCTATCTATCTATCTATCTATCTATCTATGGTGGAGTAGCCGGTGGCTCCAGCACATGCCAACACATTGAAATATGATAGGAAGAAGCAAATGAAGAAAGGAAGAGGGAGTGCATAAGTTAATTGCCGAGGGCACACTTGTTTGACCATCAAGGCACAGGAAAGATACATCTGCTGTACAAATGCGAACTTGTTCTCGACTGAACAATATCCAGAGAGGAGCTGGATAGAAGGGAACTGCTCATATGAGAAGCTGTCGGGTGCTGTTTTAAACTACCCTAAATGAACATTACCGTTTGAGAACTTTTGGAGAGTAAAAAAAACCCCTTATATAGAACTCGCAGGCAAAGATACTGGTTGCGTTGCATCAGTTATATACCATTGGAGATAACATTCCATATAAGGTCGCATTGTCTGCTTGTATGTTGATGCAAGTGACGGTATGTTTTCCATCGTTTTTTTAAGGAAATAACGATATATTTAATTTCATTTGTGGTCTATATTTGTTATATGCGGCACGGGAACGGTCGGTATCGTATGGCTGGGTACCAGAGACCGTAGTGGGATACAGATGAAAGCCTTTCGGGAATCGGATATGTAATATCCCGAAGAACGTATCCGTGGACTTAACCTGCCGTCCGTGCGCGCGCGTGCGTGAGTGAGTGAGTGAGTGAGTGAGTGAGTGAGTGAGTGAGTGAGTGAGTGAGTGAGTGAGTGAGTGAGTGAGTGAGTGAGTGAGTGAGTGAGTGTGTTGTGTGTGGGGTGGTAAAACTGCTGAGAGGTCGGCAGCAAGGTTCTGACTTCCTCTCAACGATCAGGAGCGGCCGTAGGCGTGATAACTTGCATGCCTTCATGGTTCTCATTTCAGACACGCTTGCATGTGTGTAAATCCTGGTGCGCCACGTGCCAACGCCAAGGCATTATAATGAAGCACGCTGTAGTGAAGATCTCTGGATTAACTCTGACCAGCTGATTTTTTTCTGCGCATCTGTAAATAATATTACATGTATGTTCAGATAATTACGTGTATGAAATGCGACCACCGTGACCGGGAATCGAACCTGCGTCGTCGAGCTTCAGTGCTGCATCTTAGCAGATAATTTGTCATTATACGCAATTTCAACAACTTGCAAGAGGTTAGCATTATAGTAAACTACATTATTTTGATATAATACTCAAGATTTTACGCGATATTTTGCGCGCTCGGGGTCACACGCCTTTCCTTTTCGTTCTTCTTTTTCCGCCAGCTACATCGGCTGGCCATGGAAGTTCGCTTATTGGAATATATGCGCGTAAATGGGCAGATCATGTTTTGTATGGCTTGAGCGATATTTCATGAACGTTTAACGCGAACCACGAGGGTCAGGATGGTCAACATCGTGGTTTTTTTAATGTATCTGTAACTCCTGTGATATACTGATTAAGAGTTGAAGCATTGCAGAACTGTTCCGTTACACGGGTGACGTCTTCGTGGTTTCCCATACGGAAATCGAACTTTATGTACACGGCGATGAAGTTCTTACTATTCAGACAAAAGAAATCAACAAAAAACAAGATAATAGACAGCGAACCCATCATCCGTTTTCGCAATTGTCCTCTTTCGCGCGTGGACTCAATATGATTCTTAGGTGTCATTTTTAATGAATATTTAACACGGACCGATCACGTAAACCACGTACGTTCGAAGGTGTCTAGTTCAGTCGGTATATTACATAAAATAAAAAAATCTATTGCCCTTATGGTTTAAGAAACAGATTTATTACGCTCTTGTGCAATCATACCTTCACTATTGCCTATCGGTCTGGGGAAGCACGACGCAAGGCGATTGAAAATCACTATTTGTTTTACAAAAAAAGAGCCATTAGATCCCTTAGTAATAATAATTATCAGGATAGTACGAAAGAACACTGGAAGAAACTGGGCATACTAAGCATACATGAGTTAAAGATACAACTACTGGCTCTAGAAACGCGTCATTTACTTAACAATGACCCTGCCTTTTCACTCATGCTACAAGACCCCCAAAAAAGTCTTACCGTATACACTTCGGCATGTTAATAACTGGAGCAATACAGTCAGGACAAACTATAGGTGGTTCACAAAGACTGCACTACCAAATTACGAGCCTCTTGAACAACAACGAATGCATAGAACAAATAATAACAAACCACCAATCCCCGAAAATAGTGAAATAAGTTAACTACTTCTCTCGTAGTTCTTATTACACATATATCACTATTAATAGTGAATTAGTCTGCATTGTGTAAATTGCCATGTATGTTACTTTTCTATTTGCGCTTATAACCTAGCTTTTTGTGCAGAGCAATGATTCAATGATTGCAGTTTTTATGCATTGATACAAACTGTTACATCACCTTTGTAAAATTTATTACTGTACGCGCACTTTTACTTTTACGCGTTCTTTTCTGTATGGTTCCAAGGTACTTCATTTACGCCGTTTATTTTGCCAATGCTTGTGTGCAAACTGCTGCTTTCAGGTGGAGTCCTCTCTTTCCTAAGTGTACTAACACTTGAATAAAAAAAATCAATTTCAATGGGCTACACATGGCGCACAACTGACCGCAGGGTACTTACATAATTTCAGCCGCCACTTGGAACAAAATACCACTTTACATCGTCGCAAGTAGCGTAGACAGCGAATCCATGCACACCGAGTTGCAGCTTCGCCTTTGCTGACACTCGATATGCAAGCAAACCTATCTATTTTCGCATAATTACCGTAAGATGTACCGTCTTACTTGATGTGTAGTAACAAAAAATTGGTGCAGTGGATGCTTACAGGACATATTTTTAAGTTGCCATGCTTTTAGGTGCCCGTAGCCAGGGGGGAGGGGTGTCATAGGTGCCCGGGCCCCTCCCGGAATTTTGGTTGGGGTCGGGTGTTCATAACATAGTGTAGTGCTAATAACAAAATTTAAGCCTAACGTTGCATTTTAAAAGAAGTCACTTCTTGTTCATACAGCATTTTTTTTTTAACTGAGAAAAAGAAGTAGTGAGAGTATAGGTGTTTTTCTCAAATAGTCAAGGCCTTCAGCAAGTGGGCCCCTCCCGAAAAAAATTCCTGCCTACGGGCCTGATATAGGAGCCTAGTTAAACTGGGGATGTTCGAAGCAGGGAAGCGCCGGTGGTTCCCGCAGCAGCACGTTCTGCTTGTTCTGGCCTGTCGATAGGAAATGTGGGCATATCCTGGAGGTAGGGAAATCAGACAGTGCGTGTGCAGGGCTGTCGTCTCAGAAGCGATTTTAACAAATTTATCTCAAGTAATAGGATTAAATCGCCATTTTTCATGTCTTAAATTATTCTGAATCATGTTAGTTTAGTTTGAAGCAGTCATGGTCAATTGTGCACTTGTTTTGATCCTGTTTTGAGGATCAAGCTATGGATGGAGGACAAACCGGGACTCTAAAGGGCTTCGCACTTCAAACAATGAACGAACACTTCGAGTTCAACGTGACATATGTTTGAAAGCTGAGGAACCTGCGAAAATGCCTTACTACCTACACAGCGCCGCCCAAAAGACAATTCACGACAGCACACCAGTGACAACACGAGAGCTTGACCACAAGTCATATATCTACTACAAATTCGTCCTTTCTAACACATGTTGTATTCACTTCCTTCCTCTAGTTATTACCATAATTCGCAGTGAGCACGGTGGCAGCGCCACTATGCATGCAGTCTTGATGTAACACACACACACACACACACACACACACACACACACACACACACACACACACACACACACACACACACACACACACACACACGACCACGCGTGATCACAGAGCGGCAACCGCACCATGCGTGTTCCCCTTGCCGAAAAACCGCTCGGCGACGTCACGTGCGCGCGCTAGAAGGGAGCCAGCGCTAAATCCACGTGGCCGCCAGGCGCATCCCCCCATCCCGGTCAGCCGTGCATACAGCACAGCGCGAAACTGCTCTTTCCGAAATCGTTGCTGCGTGAAACGGTGCCGGCCCGATCGATGCCGACTTCATCAGCGCTGACGACGACGCCCCGGCACATGCGCCATTCTGCGCGAAAACAAATCGAAGTGAGGCATGACTCGGGAGCGTGGCCAAAAAAACGCGCCAAGACAGCAACGACACTACACGCGGACAGGGGAGACTCCCCAAAGAACGCACACACGAACAAAACTGATCCGAACAACAAGAACGCAAACAAACAAAAAAGAGGAAGAAGGGGGAAAGGGGGGGGGGGGTTACCTCGCGGGCAATAAACACAAACGAGCAAAACGCAGGATATAGTCCCAACTCCACCCCCGTCGTGAGCGGCCATTGGCCTAAGTTTCGGTCCGGGGGCGGTGCTCGGCTGCCTCCTCTCCCTTCATTTTTATTTTTTTTCTAGCTTTTTTTATATTGCGTCTGCGCGCTCGGCTTGCGCGCCAGCCACCCCCACGGCGTGAAAGGGTGGGAAAGGCATTTTGATTTTCCCCTCTCGTGGCTTCCTTTCAGCGGCCGTCGCTGACCAACGCAACACGTCGCGCCCCCCACCCACAGCTCCCGTCCGGCGCTGCTGCTGCTGCTGCTGCTGTTGGCGTGGCTTGTGTCGTCTCGTCCTTCGTCACCGGAAACCTTAAAACAATGGCCAGAAGAAATAAAAAGTTGCTTCGCCGCCGCATTAAAACACACCGACACCACCCCCGCGCGCGGACACCGTTGTGCCGAGCAGTCTCGATGCGGTCACGTTTCATCGATACGTCACTCTCTTTTTAGGCTTTCTCTCGGCTCGCCTCCCACACCACTTTTTTCTTTATTTTTGTTCCGTTAGTCCCCGTTTTTGTTTCCGCGCACTTATGCGATGGCCTTGCTGCTGCTGTTTCCGCCCTCGGCGCGAAAAACGGCGCGCGTGCGCGCGCGCCCTGCCTGGTAGCAACAAAAGCGCACCTGGCGAGTGCTGATGCAAACTCGGGCGCCATGATTAATGGCATGCTCATTTAGGAGCGCCTAATAACGGCCGTCCTTCTTCTCATCTCTGACGCATCTCTGAGCTCGCTTTCTTTTTTGTCCCCTCCTTCGTTACAGGGTTGCTCAGAACCCTGGGTCCCCAGTATTTCCCTTCTTTTTTATCGGTGGGATTAGAGTTGGTTTTTTTTTTTTTTATCTTTACTCGCGCCAGGGGCCAGAATACATGGATGGCACACTGCGAATGCGCAGCGGTGCGCTTCGACGGGGAATATATACCTGCGCGAGGTTGCTGCTGGGCTTTTGGGCAACAGGAGCGCCAGATGAGGCCCCGTCCTGCTCCGCGAACTGGCCCTGCTCATTAATCGAGTTTCATTAAGAGAGCTCGCCCGCGTTCCCCGCCTTTTCTTGCCCGCTAAAACGGATAGCCTCCCTTGCGAAGCCCGTGTTATTCCTCGCGGGCACAGCTGTGCGCGCAGGCACGCGTCCCGTGTATAGCGGAGCGAACAACTTCCACGACCAACTCGCACGGACAGATGCGGCCGCCGTCACGTCATGGCTTCACTCCTCAGCCTCGTGCCCCGTCTATCACGTGTTCTCGCCATGGAGGTGGTGCTGCGCGGGAGGCCCTTCCTTGGCCTACCTGAAGCTCGTAAAGCCTTACGCGGAATTAATTTTCCTTATTGGACTCGAAGGCCGTGTAACACAGGACCGAATGACCGCTATATTGGAATAGGGGTGCGTTATGCAACGAAGAACGATCGCTAAACATTAGGCCATAGTGTCCACCGCTAAATATTGCTTGTCCAGCCAAATTTAGATATCCACGTACAGTATATGGTTCCCGCCTAAAATACTGAAGTTCGCTTTGCCTGTTGTAGCTTGTCGTTAATAACGTAACTGGTTACACTTAATTGATCACCATGTGAAATGTTATTGTGCTACAGTGAGCGTTCTGTAAAAAATTTTGTAAAAAAATCAATTTTTTAATATAATCGAAAAGTACATTAATTGGTCTGAAGCAGTTTTCCGGGCGTATACATGGTGACACACAAGTATGGAAGCTATCATCAACGTTGTTTCTTTGAAATTGGGCGGCACGACTTCCATGACCGACAACGTTCCTTTTCTGTTCCTGCTGAAAGAGTAAGCAGGCGTTGTGCCCCACTCGGTGACAGTTGTCAGCTTGCTCCTTCCTTCTTCCCTTTGTGTCCTTGTGTGTTTTATGTTACCAATAATAATAATAATAATAATAATAATAATAATAATAATAATAATAATAATAATAATAATAATAATAATAAATAATTCCTGCATGCATTTTGCTGATAGATTCCCGTTGATATATTTTTCTCTATATAACTGCAAAGTGCACTTTCATGTTTTCGTGTTCATGCTGTGCTAACATTAATTCTTCTTTTTTATATCGCATTGCTCGTAATTATTGCTTGTTCTCTGAAGCAGTTCTACTATATAGTGTACAAACGCATAAGTATTTATTTTGGTTTCTTTGCATTAACTCAACAACCTTTTCTTTTCCTGCTCTGCTAATATTTGTATCGGGTATCTCATATTAAAATAACTGAAGAATATATTGTTTAGTGTAGGGATTTAGTCTCATCTTAAGTTTTGTTATTCTCATCCTATGGAAGATAAGTTCCGTAAAACAGAAATGTTGGGAAGACTTCGAGATTAACCGTCTCTGCGGTAAAAATGTTTTGAAACGAGCGCTGGCGCTCGAATGAGTGAAGCTTATATGCTGTCGCATGCTGCCTGAAAAAACACTATTCCAGTGCAATAGCAAGAGCCGTGGCACGACGACGTACATCATCTGATACACGCGGCGTGTTTCAACGGCGTTTTTTTCCCCCTCGCGTTCTGTATACGACTGTCGCATTGGTGATAAAGATCACGATATCTTACCCGCATGTTAACCTTGATAATCTACTGTGCAAATCCATGGGCTGCAGCATCGATCACTTGCAATCTTGTACGCGTCACAGTATATGCCCAGCGCTTAATGGATATGTATACGCCGGTAAAATACGAATATGGCATAGATGTTAGTCGATGCAAACGTACCTTGGCGAGACCTTGTCGTCTTGCAACCATATACAGAGCAGAAATAAGGCCCACAGAGCATAGCCGGTGGCAGATTCTGATACAACCAACACACACGAGGAGTCACCAGCATATCTTTCTTGAGTGCCAAGTTCTCACAGCGCAAGACAGCTTTATTTGAAACCACAGAGAGAAAGTATTCGTGCACCAGTTTCATGCGCATGGAAGGCCCGCCATGTTCATTCATGAATCCAAATTATTTGTTTATTTTGACACGAGCGTATTATTTCCTAGAATAAGCTTTCAAAAAAGGAAAAAAAAAACAAAGAAAAGAAAAGGCTCGCCAAGCTGTGGTCGTGGGCGAAAAGACGCCGCATTTTCTGCAGTTATATAAGCACGCCGCTCAGCACCTTATAGTGATGCGTATAGATGAAATGATGTCAGCGGAGTGGAGTGCATGGTATAGAGTAAAATTTTATTGAATAAGGAAAGAAAGACGGTAGTTGCAACTTGAAACCCTTAGCCCATGGCTCCAATGTTCTCTGGACTTCGTCCAGGGCAGTGAGCTGGCTGTTCCGTCCGCAAAGGCAGTCACCATGCCTGCAGGATCTGACTCTGCTGGCGAGAGGGGAATTGTGAAGGCCCTTGTGGAGGCTGTGCCATGGCCGGGACTTAGCGGCCAATGCGTAGCACCGAGTAGCTGTAGTGCAGGGCAATGTAGTAACGCAGCAGGTGCTCCACTGCACGGGTTTTCTGCTCCGCCCTGAAGCCAATCGGGCGAGGTGGCTCGATCTCGGGAGGATCCTCAGTCTCAGGATTTCCCTCTTGGAAATCGCCTGTCAATAGCGATCGATTGCAGGCGTGACGGGCAACACAATGTGCGTGCGCCGCTGATAACTTATTTTCCTTCTATTGGTATCTTTCAAGCCTGCCCAGTGAATGCAAAGCAAACAGGGTTCGTCCGATTAAGCACATTCCGTATCTTTAATTTATCTCTATTTTGCGCTGTAATATTGGCTCCTATCGGCTAATGTCGTGGCGACCACCTTGTTATCACGGCGACTGCCGTTATATACCAGGGACATAGAGCCTGCCACTGAAGGAAAACTAGAGCGCATGCATTTGAATGTTTGGAAACACGTGGCCATGTTCCTGTGGGCAGGTCTGACCATGCGTACGAGTCGACACTCAGAAGCGCCTCGTTCTCAAACAAAAGTCTCATTATTGGGTGCCGTTAGCGCTCTCGCGTGCTCTCACTTAGAGTGCGTGATGAGATGCACTAAGCCTCCTCTGTGCTGAAGACATTGCTGGTAAAATGTATACTGCTTTCGTGCTATTTGTCTAGCGCTAAAGCTTACATGTATACGAAGATTTTAATGCCACAGCAAGTTTATGAAACCTCGAGACGCATTGATGCCTCCGTATAAGTGCTGTCCCGATTTGATAACATGTGCACGTTCGTGTCCCGCGCGAGGTGGGTTATATGTCTTCAGAAACGACGAAAAACAATTAAAACTACAAAAAAATGATGTTGATCACTCTGTCGTAGGAATCCCGACGAAAGTGAAACCTGTCATCGCGAAGCTGTGGAATGCATAAGCGGCAATCTGGCGAATCGAGGGGCGGGAGGTGGGTTGGGTACTCTGGACACGTGAACGCGTTACATGCAGACATCAGCGGCACCTCGACACGGTACTGGGATACTCGACAGTTCTACACAAGCGAACGTTCTCGAACACTCACATTCCTCCGGAGACACTGAACTGCCAGCGCCCGAGCCCTGCGCAAACATGCCTTAAACCAGGGGCGTCCGCAAACGGTGACACCTTGCAAGCGAAACCGAAAGGGTTGTCAGCGGATCGTTTTGGGAACACATACCCCACTGCAGCGAAAGGCGCATCATTTGCTTGTCGACGACCGACTTCGCGTTAGCAGTGCGCGTCGCAACTCAACACACCTGGCTACACTTGTAGCGACCACGGTCTTACTTTGCCCCAGGAACACGCCTTCACGACGACGCCATGCCCCTATAACTTTCGCGGTGATCGATACGCGAGGACCACCGAAGCGCTGACTGCCGGTGCGCATTATCACGACAACCTGCTTCGTTCTCTCGTTCCTAGGTGGCGGTACCACAGCAGCGAACCTATGCGAACCAAGAGTGCTGTTTAGGGAGGCGATGTCAATTTAAGTGTAATTTTGCTTGCTAAACAGCTTTGATTTAATCGGACGTCAGTTAGATGCAACTTGTATTAAGCGCTGTAGTGAAGATATAAGACCCGTCTGTACCATATACCAGGTGATTGTAACACTAATTCGCGCAATTTGTGATTTTCTCATTACGCATTGTAATCAATACTATGAAAGAAAAAAAAATGTCGGTGGTGCGTAGGTAGAGCTTCAAGCTGCTATCGTCACATTCTGAGTGAATGTGGATTCCGTGGATAAACAATAAACACACAAAGAAAACGACACTATGGAGGCACTTAAGCGATTGTTATGATGTGTAAGTGTGAAAGCTTCAATTGTCGCGAACAGTGGTGCCTGCAGCGCGATGCATGCCCGGCAACACGAAAGACGAGCAGCTGCGCATAGCGAGCACGGACGGGATGGATGGATGGATGGATGTTACACTGTTAGCGAAGATTAGACAAGAAATGGGTTCGTGCGAGTTATGAGTGATGGAAGCTCCCTCGCATCACAAAACTACAACGTCGCGTTGGAGTGAAATGCGGTAGAAAAGGAGCGTTCCCTTTATAACGGGGCGGCAACCCTTGCGCCTCCAGTCTCGGCCATTTTATACCTGAATTAGGGGCTTTTTTTTTTGTTTTCAAGAAAAAATTACAAATTCGCTACTTAAGTTTCTACGGTTTACGATAGTAGCACTCATTTTCATGCTACTTTCTGTTCTTGTTCTTTTTCTCTACTTTTCCGCCACCAATTCTCCAATGGTCTCTTATATATACTGTTCTCAATCGTGGGCCTGTTGGTGTTCGCGTTTCCCTCGCTGTCGCTAAATCCCACAGTATCTTAGTGAATGCTAAGGCCCAAACCTATACATTCTGGTGGATATATCTTCATATTCAATTAAATCACGTTTGAGTGTAATGGGGACCCAGGGGGCCTGGGATGTCCCGCAGAGTCCAGCTGATGTCCAGCTAAAGTTTTTGTCCTCCTTCCTTCCTCCACTGTTTCCCTATAGCTCTGTCAACGTAAACACACTTAGCTCCGGTTTGCTATACTGCATCTCGCTATACGCTTGCCAGGACAACCCAATTTCGCTTCAGTTAAGGCGCTTCCTTTCGAATTGTCATGAAGTGCTACCCTCCTTATTTCGCCTTTACTACTTCGGTATGGTACACAGAGCTATTATTATTATTATTATTATTATTATTATTATTATTATTATTATTATTATTATTATTATTATTATTATTATTATTATTATTTTATCACTTCTGTCCAATAAGCCCATGCACTTCGCTTCTATGACCGTATACGTTCAACTGCTCTTTGTTTGGACATCGCTCACACTGCATGCCACGTCGTATACTTGCAGGCGAGCTTCCTATATATATATAGTTTTTTTTTTCTCCACAGCGAGTCACTTTCTTCCCGTACACATAACTGACAGCTGAAGCGACATCGGCGCCATCTAGTGTGTTGCGACCACGGGCAGAACCCAACCACGTGCACGGCCGTTCATCACTGTCGCCTATTGTAACATTGGTTAGAACGCTCAGGCTCGAAGCGAGAGCACAGGTTGGATCAAATTTTCTCTATGGCCACGTTTTCTTCGCTAACATGACAATTTCCGCGTCATTTTTCTGTCACGGCTTTCATATGAGGGCGCATTTGTACGATGAGCTGACTATATATGTTGTCGCATTAGAAGAAAGGAAAGACGGAAGTTGTATCCCTCCTTGTGTGAGGCCCTGATAACGATCATGTTGCAGCAGTCTCCAGATGACCAGTGTTTGTACATTTCCACCACAGCGCTGCCCATGGATATGTGGCATTGGCAGTGCGCGTATTTGCACGCATTGTTTCCATACTCGTCCTGACGTGTCGGCCACCTGCAAGGACTAAAGAAAAGTCACAAGTCGGCGCTCGACCTGCATATAATATATACTAAGACGATTAATATATTGGATTGCACATAATCACTGATCCTTCGATAGTTGTGTAATGAACGCTGCGAATCCACCCACTGCATCCCACAAATGTGAAGCTGACCCCACACAGCTCTTGGCCTTGTGCCTGTGCGCGCGTAATTTAGAACGTCGTGTCGCTGAACGAATGGGCTACACGCGGGCTGTAAGTCGGCGCAGAAACGTTCGCTCTCACTCTCTTCTTTTTTTAATCTTCGTCTTGCGTCTTGTTTTTTCTGGCACCATATCCCCTGGCATCTGGAAAGCGACTTCTGTTTGTTGTATAGTTGGCAAAACCGCAGGAGCTAACCCAATGGCCTTCAGCCTATCGGTATACAGCCGAAGAGACTGCATCTAGCTTTCATATTAAAAAACAAGAAGCAAGAAAAGGGGGGGGGGGGGGGGGCAGACCAAACCGGAATTATGCATTCGACATTTTGCATACCTGGCTCGGAGCGATGTATGCGTTTGTAGGAAAGTTTGTTTGCTCTCGTGTCTGGGCGCTCGAAGCGGGCCGTCAACCAGGCATGGGTGCGCAGCGTTCTCTCGCTCCTCTTTATAATCAGAAATTTTTGGCACGCGATTCGTATACAAACCTCGATCGCTGCTCGGTTATGCACGCTGCATGATTTAGCAACGTCGATGTTACACTGTGCGGATTTGCAATTCATGAGAGTGTGTGTTGCTCCGCTGCATGTAGCGAAGGAATATATCGAGAAAGCGAGTCGATGAAATTATCACGGCGGTAGAATGGCAAACGGACGAGGCAAAGCCTTCAAAGCTGTTTGCCTTAGCAGAGAAGCTTTCAAAGCATCATATATATATAGTATACAAAAGAAAGGAGCTCGCCTTGGTTGCCCTGACAACAAGAGTGATATGTTTTTTTAAACGGGATACCCAACGCGGTAAACATAGCAATATTGCCGTCCATGGCGTATACCATTATTACTGGTCGCAGGTTCGATCCTGGGATCGAGGCTGCATTTCGATGGGGGAGAAAGGCAAAAAACGCTCCCGCGCTTGATTTAGGCTTACGTTCGGAAGATTCTGGATTCCATCGCTAAGACGTGCATGATGTTCAGGGCCGAATTAACAAAACTTCTCTGTCGCAAGTGCTGTGTGTGAATGGCCGACAGGCTTCTCTAATAATATGTCCAGCGTCAGGCTGTGTTTAAATTTTTTTCTTACAAACATTTTTATCGTCTTTATGAGTACGGGCCCTGACACGTCAAGTTAAGCTGAGAATTTATTTTGGCGTGAAACCTTACACTGTCAAAGCTCGTTATATCGAAGCTCGTTTTAACGAAATCCTATATTTAAGAAATTATATTCATTTATAAATTTTAGTTGCTCTTAAAAGGGTGTATTTTTCTCGCTATTTAACACTATTATATAAGTTCATTACACAGCCTCGGTTTAGCAAAGTTTTCGAAATGCACTTGGAACCTCTGCCGGTAGTAAATTTGGTGAAAATGTAAACAAATGAGGCTGAGGCAGAAGTCCCCCTAAACGTCCTTTTGCATGAAACATTCGAACAGCAAAAGCATCGTCGTGCGAAATCGTATAACACGCCTGAATCCCTGCTGAATTCATGCGGCATAACGCTGGAAAAATAAACTTCAAGTATTGACCATTATCGACTTATTGCCGCCGCGCCACGGTGGTATAGTGGCTATGGTACTCGGCTGCTGATCCGAAGGTCGCGGGATCGAATCCCGGCGGCGGCGGCTGCATTTCGATGGAGGCGAAATGTTGAGGCCCGTGTGCTGTGCGATGTCAGCGCACGTTAAAGAACCCCAGGTGGTCGAAATTTCCGGAGCCCTCCACTGCGGTGTCGCTCATAATCAGAGCTGGTTTTGGGACGTTAAACCTCACATAACAACAACAATCGACTTATTGCCGACAATTTATCGCAATAAGCATCTTGCCCGATCTTTTTGGGAGGTGCGCGTGATGCAGTGCCGTCGTAAGGCCTCCTACGCTTTCACTTTGCGATCCCAAACACGCCGCGCGTCTCTCGTGATCGTAGGTGGTTTTGGGACGTAAAAACCCACAAGTCGAGGTCAAATACGCCGCATCTTTGCGCGGAACCGATTCGAAAGCGCGTCGCCTGCAGCCACTAAAGCGCTATCACTGTCACCTTTTTTTTTTTTTTTTTCGCAACGTAATGCACACAACACCAGCGCGTGGTCCGGAGTGATGTGCGCACGGGGAAGCGCCGATGCACAGGCACTTCCACGGCAAACGCACACGTATACGCACGGCGTTCCTGCGCTGCGAGAGGGGAAGTTTTAGAACAGCGTCCGTAGCGGCGCCATGTTTTGCGTAGAGTGCATGCACGGTAGTTCTATAGGCATACGCGTTATGTGAAACGTGGCGTTCGTACGTTATGCAACGCTGTTACGAGCGCTACGTAACGCAGTGCTAAAACTCGCTTTCATGTGGTGCACAACACACGCTTAGTTAATCGGATCCGTTCTCTTCTTGGACTGCTGCGCTTCAGTATGCTTTCTAACGAGATGCAGAACTGTTCTGGAGGCCACTCCAAACACTCATACACTGTCGAAGTACAGGCACCTCGACTTAACGAAATTCGCCCCGCCACGGTGGTCTAGTGGCTATGGTACTCGGCTGCAGATCCGAGGGTCGCGGGATCGAATCCCGGCCGCGGCGGCTGCATTTCGATAGAGGCGAAATGTTGAGGCCCGTGTGCTGTGCGATGTCAGCGCACGTCAAAGAACCCCGGGTGGTCGAAATTTCCGGAGCCCTCCACTACGGCGTCTCTCATAATCAGAGCAGGTTTTGGGACGTTAAACCCCACACAACAACAACAACAACTTAACGAAACTCGCAGTTCGCAACACAACGAAGTTTTTCGCTGCAAATATATCGAGGTTCGACTGTAGTCCTGAAGTTTAATTCAGTTGAACGATGTCGTTTTTCAAAATGTAACATGAAGCGGTACTACACAAAATACAACAACATGAAGTCCGGTAGATGTCATTCGATTTCGTTAGTGGTTGTGGGAACATCAAAATTTTCGAATATGAATCGAATACAAATATCAAGCTTCGAATATCAGAACAAAAATACGCCTTCACAAATGATATTTACTTACCACATAATTATGCTAAATAGTACAATAATTAGCGTCATAGCAGAGACACATCACCTAGATTCGCTTGCCAGGCAGTATAGTCGCAATGATTATATAAAACTGCATGAAACAAGCCACAGCCAATACTAAAGGCCATCATGTAGGACTGTTCCACATCTGTTCCACATGGTCAGGCCGCTGGAGTACATGCTGAAGAGATCCTGCACAACAAGGCGGCTGCGAATGGATGAGCAAACGTTTTGGTTCCCTGCTAAAATTCTGCAGTACATCACCATATTTATATGAACACCGACAGCTCTACCAAACACGTCGTTGAAAGTGCTTATCTTATAGCCCATGTTGACGGCGACGAGTAGTGCGTATAGGGCGCGCTCACCGTTAACCGCCGTTGCGCCTTCGTGCAGCACCGATGCTTGCTTGCGTACGTTCTGCCGATTTCGCCACCAAGCGTAAACGCGGAAGACCAGTCATTTTCGGCGAGATGACTGAATCGCACATTCAATTTTTCCGAATAGTCGAAAACTTCGAACATTCGAAAATTTCGAATGCCCCTCATTTTCGGATCAAATACGAATACTAAAAATGTGATATTCGACGAATATTCGAAACATCCGAATATTCGCACACCGCTATAGGTTTTTTTTTTTTCCTGCAAGTCATAAAAACGCTGATATGCTTGATTGTCTTTGTTTGTTTCGGAAATGGCAATTACAGTGGTAAACTGAAGCAGTCGGCATCGGTGGAGGGCAGAGTGCAACAAACAAACAAACAAACTGCTGGTATGCTTAGCTTTAGGCACGCGTTATGAAACCAAAGGCTGCCATAACCTTCAATTTACTCAGACGCATTCCTCATAGTCTAATTCGGGACGTGAGACCCTTTATTTCCTTAAAAAAAAAACTTTTTACTGTGCACACATATCCGCTCTTCATGGACGCGCAGCACACGCAGCACGCGTTAATCGTGCAGCACATATGTACGCATTCATACGCACAGATATACGGGCACCGTATACATATTAGATAAACTATTGCGTTCGGGATGATAGGTTCATCCTTCCGCTTCTCATGTGCTTATCTTCTTCTTATTTACTTCTTCAGCGACCAATCTTCTATCACTCTGGTTTAGTTTCATTTTGCTGTAGTGTTTTTAAAGCATGTTTATCGGTCACGATTTTGCCTCTGGACTATCATTTTTGTAGAGCACGCGCACTGACAGCGGGAAGTAGTCGCCGATTCGGGGTCAATCAATCAACTGTGCTCGAGTTGTCGAAGGAAGAGGGCCTGTAGCAAATAGTTTCAGACGAGCCGATCGAGAGTGGTGCCTGTCCGCTTTCACAACAGCGGGCTTTGCACCGCTCGTTTTTATGGCGGCTAGCTGCAGTTTTGTGAGCATAGGCGCCTGGCTGGCTGGTGACTACACTAATCAAGTGTATATGTAGTTCGACTGAGGCATACAGGGTGTTTTATTTAACTTGCGCCAAGATTTAAAAACATCCACGTGTGCCTTATACGAGAATGCAAGCATTTTAGTATTTTTTACTCTCGCCTTGACCGTCTCATACTATTTTTAGTGAGTTCACGTAAATAATTAACAGCAATTTATCATTTTGCATTTATAAATGCAAAACGTTTAATGGAGAAGGTGTGGAGCTTGTAAACTGGCGTCCGAATAATGTGTTTTCGTAAAACTAAGTGCAGTGGTTTTTATTTTTCAGAGCTTCTAAGAAAGTGCGCGAGATTTGAAAGATTACCACGTGACTATGCACTTGCACGCCATGACATAAGCGCCCTCTAACATGCTGCCAACGAACGATCGAGGATACGCACAGATAGACATGTACTGAACAAACCACAACCGGAATTGATAAGTGGCCACATCTTTTGTCGTCTCTGCATTTTTATGCTTGTGGTTTGCCTGCATCATCGATCGTTTTCTCGTAGCATGTTTGAGAACGCTATTATCTTGCGCTCAAGCGCTTAGTCAAGCGGTACTTTTTCAAATATCGCACACTTTTTTAGTAGCCCGGCAAAAATTAGAGCCTTTGCAAGTGTTTATATGAAATACATTTTTCAGCCATAAAATGATGTACTCACAACTTCTAGATTGAACATTCTGCGTTTAAGGCAGAACTTGGAATATCGGTAAGTTGATGAAGTCAGAGATGGCCAAGAGGGCAGCAACCAATAATGATATTGTTACATGCTCGTAATGCGCACGTGGATATCTTTAAAGATTGGCGGAAGTTAAATGAAACACCCAGCATTGACCCCAAATACACAGCAGCGATACACATAGAAAGTATATGTACTTTCTCAATGACCGTATCACCAGCACCACCACCGCCACGACAACAGCAGCAACAACGACGACGGCGTACTACTACTACTACTACTACTAGTACTACTACTACTACTACTACTACTACTACTACAATTGACGACGACGACGATGGCCTTTTTGAAGGAAATGGTCATCTCTCGTGCGGCCACGTTGCTGCTATCGCCGGTAACAGTATATAGATGATCAAAAATGACGTTCATACCATCTCGCAGAAATAACGGCCACGTGAGCGACTGCTCTCTGCGCACAAACTCAGGACAACGCAGTGCGCGTACGTGAGCGCGGACGTCCTCACGAGGGCTTTCCATTTTTCTTTCATAATTCACTCATTGAAGAAAGCGCATAAGAGTCACCGCGCTGTGTGCTCCTTGCTCGCTGTAATATCCCTCTGTTCCACGCGTTGCAATATAGAACTTGGCTAAAAAAGAAAAGGTCACGCGTGGCCTATAGTGTGTGTGTGTGTGTGTGTGTGTGTGTGTGTGTGTGTGTGTGTGTGTGTGTGTGTGTGTGTGTGTGTGTGTGTGTGTGTGTGTGTGCACCTCCACCAGGAGGAAGGGGCCTCGATGGCGAAGGAGACAACGGGCCGGCCTCCATTGGTGTTAGCAACTGGCGCGCATTCGTCGGGATCGGGGCCAACGTGTCGCCGAAGGATTCGGTGGTGTGCCGGGTTGCCTCCAAGGCCAGAGAGGTATGGAGAAGGCATACGCGCGCGAATTGGTGCGTCGCCAAGGTGGCTAGGTCCGACGTCGCCGCTGTCTGAAGAGGGAGGTCGCACCGCGCGGATGGAGGGGCCGCGCACGCCGGCCGCATAAATGTATGAGAATTAAGGCTTATCTCTGCTGCCGCCAACCTACGGGAGACGCAGCAATCTTCCAAGGTCGACGGGGGCGGCCATCTTTGGAGATTCCGTTCCCGCTGCGCATGTATATATACGTGTGTGTGTGTGTATGTGCGCGTGTGAGCGGTGCTGCCGCCGACGCGCTTATTTATCGCTGGTTCGTGGAAAAAAAAAGAAAAAAGCGGCTCGCGCATTCCCAACCTGGGAGTCCCGCGCGCCTGCCCGGTCCCGCATCGTCGCGACTCAGAAAAAACAACGAGCACGGTATGTCTCGACGTCTCCGGCGCAGGCGCCTCTGTCGCTTGCAGTATAGGCTGTCGACGCCGTCAATACATGCCGCAAAGCAATGTGTGTTGGCGTGCACGAATAACAATTCATTAATTACTAGTGCCAGCTTATATGCCTGGTGCAGTCAAACATCGTAAGCTATTTCCACTAGAGCGCGCAGTGAAATTGGGGAAGGCTCGTCTCGGTGTCGATATGTGCGACCACGCTTTGGGTACGCCACTGCCAATACTCAACGAACGCTCTGTGCCATTAGCCATTAAATAAATAGCCAATGGCGCTGGAACTTATGCAAAATAATAAAGTTGTGTCATCCTGCAGAAATGTGTTGTCAAAAATCACAACTGTGATTTCTGACATACGATTGTGAGCCACACCGTAGCGGAGGATCCCCGAAATTTCGTCCACCTGGGGCTCTTTAAAGCGCCCGTTGCAGTGTGCATGGGCCTCCAACAGCTCCTTTCTATCGAAGTGCAACCGTTGCGGTATATAGGATCGAATCTGCGCGCGGCTTTTGGGCCAACAGTCGAGCACCGTATACCACTGTACCACCACGTGGTGGCCGAAATTTGCTGTCTCTCTACGCTTCTTACTTGACTCTTATAAATAAGAGTTGAGCAAGAGCGGCAATTTAGTGGGTAAGCATTTGCTTCTTGTGCAAAGGAGGGCGCTATCTTCATATGCATGCTCGCGCCAATCGTAAACGTGTACACCTTTCGAAGTATTACAAATTTTTATTGCCTACAAAACATGGTTGGTCTCATTCTTGGCAGAGCTGCTTTCGCACCTTGACGACGCCAGTCTTCTCCATTCGAGTCGCAAGTAATTGTGTAAGTTCGATTTCCTCTTCAAGTCCAACTTGCGTCTTGATGTTACTTAGGGTATGTGCTGCATTTTCTTAATGATGATTTGATTGATTTCTGGGGTTTAACGTCCAAAAACCAGCTGTGATTATGAGGGACGCCGTAGTGGAGGGCTCCGGAATTTCCGACCACGTGGGGTTCTTTAACGTGCACTGGCATCGCACAATACATGGGCCTCAACATTTGCTGCGTTTTCTAATTAATGTTTCTCTCATTCTATTTTCTCAAACATTGTTTTCTTTAATTTCTGACATTCGCCCTTGAGACGCACTTTATACGTCCTACATATATCGCGTACTTTTCAAGTAGGATACGGATTGTGTTTCATATACCGCATGCACGAGCGAAAAAAAAAAAAAAGAGCCTACGTACGTTGCATAAGTTTATAAACCCGACCGATACACCGGCAAACCCCTCGGCTCTGTAATGCTTTGCTTAAGAGTGCAGCCACAGATGAACCGCTACCGATTCTACTGGATATGTTTACGTATTCTTCAAGGTTTATATTTCATTTCTTCTTAACCTTTTTTGTGTACTCTAATGAGTCTTGAGTCGACGAGTGCCATGACCGCACGTTATATACATAGACACAATTGGAATCTTGAACCACAACGCCTTTATCCGTGCAAATACGCAGCCAACATACGGCTTTATTTATACAACGTTTTGGATCCCTGGATTTACTCAACAATAAAAATATAACAAAATATAGACGGCTTTATTTATTTAAAGAGCCAGAGAATTGATTCGACAGCGATGTTAGTTCTATGTGGCAGTTAGTTTTAGATATTCGTCAAAGGCTCTTCATGTTGTACGTTTTTCCGCTCTAGACATACAGATAAAATGTATGTGGTCGACCGGCAGGCGCACGCATAGCAACATGTGTTTGCTTGAGCAGCTGCGCTGTAGGCTTCGCTTGTCGGCAGAGAGGCAACATCCATACAGCAAGAATAAAAAAGTAATGATACAGGGATCCACAAGCACGTGTTTCGGAGATATTAAACTGATACGAAGAGCGTTCGCCGAGCTGCACACGTTAAACGTAACAGGCATGTGCAGTGAACAGCGTGCGCACATGTCGGGCGAAAACAACGACCATGAAATCTGCTCTGCGCGGTGTTGCTGCCGGCTCACCGAGAGACGCAGCTGTGCGTTAGACGCTCTGCCAGCGCTGCTATAAACCCTACAGAGAATGCCAAGTATGCGCGATCGATGTTGTGCGTCAAGGCGTCGTGTACATCAGAAGGTCACGGCGCGCTCCCCTCTCTCGTACAGAGTACAAAGGCGCATAAGTATACACACTGAACGCATAGCACACCGTGATCATCAGCTGCAAAGTCAATGGCAAAGGACGCGCGCTCTCTTCTGCCGTGCTGCGCAAAAGAGCACCACGGTTAGGAGGGTGGACCTGTATATAGTAGAATGAAATAAAGATTTTCTCTTTCAATCTCAATCAGAGCGTGACTGTGCACTGTTGCTTTCCGCTACTGCTCAGACGCAGCATATATATATATATATATATATATATATATATATATATATATATATATATATATATATATATATATATATATATATAGAAGAATAAACGTTTATTATTTAAAGTGCCAGTGTATTGTCTCCTTCTTTGCCATGTGGTCGCTTCGGCCTAGGCAGCCACTGATCTTTGCTGCTGCATGGTTTACCAGCTTCCTCCCGTGGTCTCCCACAGACGCTCGCCTGCATACATGGCTTCTCCTATTCTTCCGACTCCTGTTTTTTTGTTTCTGGGTTTTTTCCTGTGAATTTTGGTTGTCTAGGTTAGGTCCAGGACATCGCACTGCGTTGGGGCCTATCGAGGCTGCTGCAATTCTCCCACGTCCCGCACGGTACTCAAATCTCTTACAGTATACATGATGTTCATTGTGGCGCCACGAACATATTAATTTGTTTGAAGGTGTATAAATACACTACCGTCTCCCCTCTAGTCTATTTCGGATGCGGTAAGGGATATATCCTCCTTTCCAGTCGGTAATATTGCAAAATTTCCGAGTGTTCCTTTCGCATTTCACACGACGCCATCGCTTCGTCGATCCTTCCGGCAGGAAAGCGAGCTTGGTTGGTTCACGAGCCGCGATGTCTCTCAACGGTGTACACAAGTGAGTACGCCATACAAATAGAAAGTAAGACAAGCGGGATCAGCAAACGAGACCTCAGAAACGGCTGGTATAGGCAGCTTTGACCAAAATAAGTGAGGCATGAGAGATAATGGGCCGCGAATAAACAAGTGAAGACGTTCTTTTTCTGATGCCCACGAGACATCCTTGCGATGTCATATTCTGCGGCAACATCGGACCAGGGTGATTACGTTGCTGATCTATTCTTTTCCCTTCCTCTGTAAAAAAAGGGGGAGTTATCCACATTGCATGCTAATCAACCATGCAAACCTGGTAGGCGTCACGCGGCATGGAGTTCGGAAATTCGTACAACAGTACAGGTTTAGATTAGCCTAAAAGCTCGAAGTGGCAAACCGTGTCGAACGCTCTTTTGACATCTAACGATATTGAAACTACATACATGACATTCTGCACATTACAGCTGGAATGGACGCTTTATGAATGTGTCTGAACTATCACAAAGGCAGAGCATATGAATACAGGCGTGGTAACACGCTTTTATTATTCAATTTACAGGCGTGGTAACACGCTTTTATTATTCAATTTAACTTGAGTTTGATACGCTTTTCGGGAAACGTGAAAGCGTCCACGAGGGATAAAGGCCTACCTGCATGACAACATCATATATACCAAAGATCTCTCTCTCTCTCGCTCTTTTTTTGTTTTTACACGTGGCGTGAATTACTTAAGCAGCATTGGGCATATTTCGGTAAGAGTTACGAGGAGGTGCACAGTAGAATACCTGACAAAGCCGTTTACACAAGACATATCTTTTCAACACCGTGGTGGGGATACCATTATGTGCAGCTTTAATTATCGATAGTTCGGCAACGGAGGATTCGATTTCTTCGACTGCTATATCCTGAAAACAAAAATCAATATCGACCGTTCTCCGAGGCCGGATAGCAGGAAGGTCAGTCGACCCCCGGTCTTTATGTTTTCCCAAAATTTCTAAATGTTGACGTCTATACCATGCATGGCCATCCGCACCGACAAAATATCTAGCTAGGCAACATTTTTCTTTTCCATTAATCCTGTTATATGCTTGCTTGTTTTCAACATTTCGGTACCACATTCCTTAACACTTAATTTAGACTGTTCAGTATTACTTTTTTATGTATGAATAACTGCAACAAATTTATTTATTAAGAAAATGAAACCGGCGCTTACGAGGCCTTCTTTTATGACAAGATAATACTTTTTTTTCTTTAGAATGGCAATGTGTTAAATTGTTCATATATATATATATATATATATATATATATATATCGCGTACTTTATGTATATATATGCACCAACACACACACCACACACACACACACAACACACAACATATATATATATATATATTATATTATATATATAAATATAATATATATATATAATATATATATATATATAATAGCCCCGCCACGGTGGTCTAGTGGTCATGGCACCGGCTGCAGTCCGAAGGTCGCGGGATCGATCCCGGCCGCGGCGGCTGCATTTCGATGGAGGCGAAATGTTGAGGCCCGTGTGCTGTGCGATGTCAGTGCACGTTAAAGAACCCAGGTGGTCGATTTCCGGAACCTCCACTACGGGGTCTCTCATAATCAAGCTGGGTTTGGGACGTTAAACCCACAAATCAATCAATATTATATATATATATATATATATATATAATATATATATATATATATATCCCTGTATATAATATATATAATATAATACTATATATATATATATTATATATCTATATATATATATTATATTATATATATATATTGACGTCATGGAAGCTTTCGAGTCTTGCATGGTTCATTTATCGATCGAAAAACGTATGCATAGTAATTTAAAGTACAATTTAAACATGAAAACCTTAACCACAAGTCTCTCAAAACCAGGTGTCCTAGCATGCTGCACATTCGTAAGTAGATTACACCTACCGAACGTTACGAAGCAGTTATATGTGAAACAAACAAGGCCAAGGAAATTACATGTTGACGTAAGTGCGCGCATTACATATGATAGAAAAGATACGTTAATAAAAGCAGGACCTTGCACTGAAAAGGACCGTTTATTGCTGATTGTAGGTATTTAATTTGTTATCTGGTTTTCATCGCTTTCCCTGTATAGTTGAAGAAGGCGAGCGCTTGCTTTGGTGTTGTGGCATGTATATACGCCATTGACAAGCTGTCTTTTTGCTGGCTAGAGGAGGTCTGCGTCTACGTTAAGAAGGAAATTACCGTTCTTGGTGCTAGTAATAAACGAAACAATATGTGGATGCATGCAGAAAACAGACGCTCTGGTGCGAGAATGCAATCGTAAATAAAGGGAAAGAAAGAAAGAAAGAAAGAAAGAAGGAAAGAAAGAAAGAAAGAAAGAAAGAAAGAAAGAAAGAAAGAAAGAAAGAAAGAAAGAAAGAAAGAAAGAAAGAAAGGCTTTTGTTTACAGTGCGCGCCAAATCTGGTTTCTGCCTTGTCCTCACTCTGCAGATGTTTTCTTCGAAGAGGCGCATGGAAAAACTCACCAAGGAGATGGTATGCACAGCAATGCGAGGTGGTACAACGTGTTCGTACGCGTATAGCGTGGCTGGTAGGTTACTGCCTATGAATGTTACACCACCCGAGATTTACACAGCCCGATGTGTGAATATCTGGTGAACCTTTTCCCCATCGAACATCATGCCGCGTGGTGGACGTGGAAAGCGGCGAGTCCCTATGAGCCTCTTCTAGGGTTACGATTTCGTACTAGTAAAAGGGTATACGCCACCATTGAGGGAGTGTCAACAATGTGTGTTCCATTCAAGAAACAACAACAACAACAACAACGAAAGCAACCATAGCCTGATGTACCCCTGAAGTGGTGGACTCGGCAGAAACGACACTGCCGGTGGGATAAAATAGAATAGCGCACCATGAATGCCGCACAGACAGCGCCGGCCTACCGCCTTCCCCGGGCTACATAGCTGGTCCAGCGAAATCAAGATGGCCGGCTTCCCGCCTCCCCAGAAAGCGAAGCAGCAGCAGCAGCGACAACAGCAGCAGCAGCAACAGCAAGACTCATCGATGTGCGTCGTGCTTCTGTGGACATTTTCTTTTCGCAACGAAACGGCGGCGGCGCGCGTGCCGAAGGAAAGGAGAGGAGCGCGCGCCTTGGTGTTGTTGTTTGTGGCGCGAGCGTACGCGCGTGCGCGGCCGCGCGCCTCTGCATGCAGCAGCAGGCCCTCGGTGCGCAACCATCGATCGCATCGCCTGCGAGCATCCACGGGGATGCGCGATGCTTTGCTGCTGGGGCCGAAACACGCCCGCCGCGGCCATTGCGCTCGCGGCCACGCGCGCGACGCTTGGCGACACGCCTCGCCACCGCGAGAGAAGACAGCGGCCGCACGCTGCTTGCCCGCACCACGTTGCGACGATGGCAACGCGTGGCCTGCTGGTGCTTCGGGGACACTCGGCGACCGGCTTACTTCCAGCGCTGCCTCGGGACATGCGTTGACCCACGGCATATCTTTCGGCCTGAGCACCTCCTTTCGCACAGAGATGGCGATAAGGCACGTTCGCATTTGAAGGGGCCGCGTTCTCGACAGTCCTTCTCCGAAAAAAAAGTCGGTTACATCCTCCTATGCTAAAACTCGTTTAGGAGAAATCGTATCACGAACGGGCTGCTGACATCCAGTCCTGGCATCTCTCCAGCTTCCTCCCCGGCCTTATACCTGTACACGCCCGGGGAATGCGCGAAAAAGCTCCAGTATGATTTATCCCGGCTGACTCGAGTCAACTCGCGCTCGTCGTGTGCCTCCGAAGCTATTTCGTCGTGATTCACGATGGTCGCGGTCACGATGGCCTCGATAGCGTGCATATTTTCTCGAGCCGTAATTGTTTCCGCGAAAGGACGCCAAAAGGAATTTGGGCATACACTTGGTTGGAGGATGTATTGCACCTGATATGCGATAATGTGCAAGCATAGCGTATGTCTTACGTCCCGAAGTAGTTAGTGACTACGCACTTCTCAGAAGTCAAGCTCTCGCTCTGAGGTGTGTTCAAACGAAAGCAATGTTCGCCCATGAACAGCAGCGAGCGATTGAGAGAAATATAAGCGATGGCAGTCTGGAGGCTATACAGCGTTGTCATTGTATATAACGCTGCTTCGGTGTAACCAAGCAGGAAAATGTTGGAGAGAGTTACAACACTGCTCAGTAGCACTTCTGGATGGCTTTGACCTGCATATACAGGGCATATACTTAAACGTTGAGGCCCGTATTGTTTTAGCATGTCGAGGATGTATATCTGCCCGACATATAGTGGACATATTATATGTAGTATACGTGCATAGTCCTGCAAGCTGACACCTTAGAACGGCATAAGCTGAAAAGACGAGGTTGATTTTCTCGCTTTAGCATTAAACGATGCACGATAATCACCGTTGTCATCTCGAGATGAAATCGCGCCCTGAAAGCACGGAAAGCGCATAAATAACTCGTGCAGACTTGACGCAATTGCATATACCTACCCAACACCATTCACACTTTGAATGCGGTCGAGAAAACATCGAAGCACCTAAAGCCCGCACTACAATTCACACGAACGATTAAGACACCGATTTGCGTTGGGAGGCGGTTTAGTAAAGTACCTTGCCTATACCTTTAATACTCTACAGTGTATATACGATAGCGCCGCGAAGTGTGCATGTACCGTGCGTTTACCGTGCACAGGCAGCCAGGAGGATGTGGCACCCGTATAGAAGCAGAACAACAGCACTGTGCTCAAGTACCCTGTCGCAATAGTTAGACGCACATAATATGCAAATCCTAGAGTTTAGCTATGAGAGTTTAGCTATAAGTCTATAAGTGGAACGTTTATTTGAAAATTCCGTAACACGTGGGCATCGAAATTTCAGCGCACTATATCGACATCCCAGTAAACACGGCGTGATTCGCATGCTGCTCCTTTTTCTCACGCAGGCACCCTCTCAAGACCACAATGGTGAAGAGCTGTTCCAGCTAGGCTGCTTCGAACACACCGGGTCCGGATCTCTTCTTGCGCGGCGTCGTCGGTGACGCAAGGGTTGCCGCACGCGGTTCTCCCGCGGGATCCCACCGTCGATGTGAGGGAAAGGAGGGGAGACAGAGTGTCGTTGACCCCACCGGTGTGTGCACCTCGTCTGAGCCTCTCCTCGGAGGTGAACCGTCGTGACAATAACGCGCTCAATGGTGAAGGAACACGCGGCTCCCCGCCCTTGGGCAAGGTTCTTTCTTTATTTCTTCCCTTCTCTCTCTTTTTAACCTCCCGCGTTAATTTGGCCCAGGTGCGCGCAAGCGCCCCACAGAACCGCGCCTGGAACCCGGGCGCGCGAGGGAGAAAGGGTGGCGTTCGAAATCCAGGTAACCCTTTCTGCCCTTCGCATCCCGCAAGGACCTTTCACTCCCGCCATTCTCCGCGTCGCCCTGTCGCCCGCCTTTCTGGCCTCTTTCCTTCCCCTTCTTCACTTTTTTTCCCTCACCCGCCTGGGCATGCTTACAAAGGAAACGCAGAGGACAGAAAGAAACAAATATATACTGGCGACCGATATGCTATTCCTTTCTTTTTTTTTTATGTCTTTTATCTGCTACGACAACCGCGCAAGTGATTGTCCTATTGACGTGCCATCGAAGCACCGCCCTTTTCGCGCATGCAGGTCTGCACAAACGGGCTCAAACGCTTAGGCAGTTTCCCATGGAGCCGTATAGGCTTGCAGTTCCTTAGAGAAGAAGGAACGAAGGGATTTGTGAAAGTGGAGTGAAAAACTCGATGTTACAGCATACGCGAAGCAAGAGCATATAGTATGCTCTGTTCCCCAGTAAAGTCAACAGATATGCCGCGTGCGCTGTTCATAGTAACCGAGCGCCGGTTAAAAAAATAAATAAAGAGCAGTCATGTAATAAGTCATAATGTGGGCGCTAACAGAGCGACAACAAGGCACGAAGAACATTAAATCTACGTACACGACCGTCTCAGTTCATTGTATACATAGCAAGTCTGTAGTATACGGATACGTTTATACAGTCTGTTTGATCGTAGATCGTACATTCTCAAGACTGGCAGAGTTGGTTTTTCCTGCAAAGGTAAGTTGGAGAGAGAGAGAGAGAGAGAGAGAGAGAGAGAGAGAGAGGGAGGGAGGGAGAGAGGGAGGGAGGGAGGGAGGGAGATCACAATATCATGATTTTGAGTGCATGATACCTGTAACGTCTCAGGTTTTGGGTTTACGCTGCATCAGACTGGGTGCTTTGTTCTTCGAGTGACTAGGTAAAAGCGAAGGCCAAGAGAAGCTGCGTTGTCGATAAAGGTTGCACGCGCAATGCTTATCCGAGGGTCAGATGTTGCCGCGGCATTCATTCACGAACACGAAGGGAGGGCCAGCGTATCAAAGTGGCTATTTTTTAATGTGCCATATCAACCATACGCTTAAAACTCAATTGAAGATGTAGTCGAGCGGCCGCCATCACAAACTGCTTTGCAGAGAGGGCTCGAGGGGAGTTGCGAAAGCCGACGGCACGAAAAGTGCGTTCTGAGATGAAGTTCGTTAACTGCGCCTCTAGCACGGCACTCCCGAGGAGGCTTACATTTGTGAACCAGATGACCAACAAATTATGTTGCCTTCAAAGACGACTTCTGGTATACCATGTGTTCAGGAAAACCTAAGCAGACTTAGGCAGCCCTATAAGCAGCAGGAGGGGTGACGAAATAAAATGCTGGCCTAAGATGGGATCTGCTCGCGCGGTACAGGGTAAATTGGGAATCACTGAGGAAGCCTTCGTCCTGAAGTGGGATGGGATGAAGGAGAGGATGGTGATGAAACGACGGTATCGTTGAGAAGCGTAAGTTGGCGCAGCGTTGTAAATTCGCAGCATTTCGTGCGACGTTGAATATCTCCTCTGCGATTCCTTTATGTAGACTAGCGACCGCACAGCGACAGGTACCTTGCACCTGCTTTCGCCGTCTTCTTTGTTTGTTTGTTATTTGTTCCTCCCATTTCTCTTTCTGCAACTTTTATTTATGTTTTAAGACACCATTCAAAATTGAGGCTATCATTAATGCCTATATATGGCATGTCCCCCCCCCCTCCCCCCCCCCCCTTTCTTTCAGCATTTTTTTTTTTGACCATGGCTTCACAAGAAACACTGGGTAGTTAGCGTGAAAGTTCATGCAAAGCATGTGACAAATATAAATAAATAAATAAATAAATAAATAAATAAATGGCAGTCGTGCCCCATGCCATGATGTAAAACTTCGATTTTTCATCCGAAGCGCGACGCAGCGCTGTTTGTGTATCTGGCTGCTGACTTCGCAGTCCGCGTTGCTCGGCTCGGAGCGTGCGCATAGGTGATGCCCCGCTAACTTCCTCGTTCGCTCGCGTGAGTGCGGTCTCAGAGGAGCTACTACTCACCATACGCGAGGCGAACCCGATACGGACGATTCCCACGCCTCGTGCGGCTGGGGTTAAGCTGAGCGGCCAAGAGCAACAGACCCCTCCGCCGCCACCACCACGCACACCGGAGCGGTGCCGCCAAGCCAGCTCGTAGGAAACGCGGCGGGGATGCGCCTCCGCGGTGGGGCCCCCACGGCACGGCACATCCACCTGACGGTGCTCGCAGCCGGGTGGTCTGTCAACACTGGCGTGCAGATGTGTAGGCTCAGGGCGCACATGCGGTGTTGATGGGTATACTGCTCGGCGCCCCTTGGTACTTCTGCGCATCTATTGGAGGTTCAATCGCGTTTCCGGGACCGTACAGTTCCGAGAATCCTAAAAACGGGCCACTCAGAGGCCCAGTGTTTTTTCTTGTTTTCTAAAGTAACCCTCACCACTCTTTCCAACGCGGACACAGGAAGACTAGGCAGGACGGGCGCTGTTCTTGTTTCTGCGTATTTGTTGGAAAAAAAAATTGCGCTGGTTATTTTCGAAAAGAATGGCATTCGTGACAAACTAGCCCCATAACGTGTTCAGAAGCCCCCAAAAGACTGGAGGCGTTCTTACAATATGCTATAGCGTTGTTGATGCAGTCGCCCGATTGAGCGGTCGTGTCGACACAAAAATACCCGGCGCATCGACTCTAGGAGGATACGCATGGGGATAGTTGGTTTATGGTTTGAAAGATCAACGCCAGGTGGCTGAATCAAGATAAGGGACACAGTCCACGGCAATGACCAGCGCGATGGAGACGGCCCTCAGAGGCCTGCGTAATCGAAGGCGTGAGTTTTCTGGCCCTGACACCGGCGTATGGTATATGCGACCTCGCGCGGATTAACCACAACGCCAATGGCCCGTTTCGTATGGCTGCCTGCCCCTGACAAACATCGGTTCCCTTTCTTCTCATTGCTCGCAAAGGTTTTAAGACAGAGAGACACTGACAAAAATCACGGTCGTCCTCCTCTTAATCTAATAGGATCATTAATTGCGTGCTTTGTGAGTCAAATTGTAGTCCTATACCGCTGTAGTGTTAACGGTGGACAACTAACTGGCAGCGTGGCTCTTGATAGCTGTTGTGCTAAGAGACATACCGCGTACACTGATGATGAGCAATAAGCATGCAATGGTATCTGAGCATCGCTCTCTCTCTTACAGCATAATGAAGGAAGCATGCATCAGGCCACGGCTACTTGATACGCGGTGAATGGAGGCAGTCAGTCACGTCATCGAGGTCGTCAAAAGTCTATCGTCAAGCGATCGATAACGTCAAATGACCGCTGGGAGATATTAACTGGTGCAACCATTGAATGATGTGCAGTGGGTTCCTCGTAACTTGTGCCAAACTTGAAAAATATGCAAGCGCCACGATAGGTAGACCGAACCACGGCAATGCTTTTGCGCCGTCGCTTGGAGCGACTCGGAGTAATTACTGTTTTTTTTTGTACTTCGCCCTATAATGAATTAAATTTTTGTAATATTCCACTTCTCAATGATTATTTTCAAAACATAAGTGTTGAAGAGGCAATTGTAGGCCATGCTTGAAAACAACCGATCCAGTTACCTGCTGTTCTGTTAAACGTCTCATAGATGCTTTCTTTCCCTCAAGACCATGGAATACGAAAAACGGGCCGTGCGACTAGCCGAGCAGCAAGTCGAGCGGCAGTTTCGCGAAATCTGTTTCAGTTATTAAAGAAAAGCGATGAAATCTCATAATTAGCACGCATACAGAGCGACAGAAAGCTGAATCGGAATGGCCTACAGTTATCTCATTCACACTTTTACTCTGGTTACAATCATTGAGAATAAGATGAAGCCATATTCAGGATACCTTACGACAATCATGGCGGCAGCACTACGAAGTTCCACCATTGCAATGTCAGAAGCTCGTGGAGAAGCACTGAGATACCAGTGAGAGCGCGAGCATATTCAAGGCGGTCGCTCAACGCTCCAGTCACTTCTGGCGGCAAATAATCGTACTCTGTGATGTTTTCTTTTTTTTTTTTTCAGAAGCCTGTGAGCAATCAACCTCTGAATACACATCTGGAGAGACATGCAGAAACGGGTCACCTCAGCAAAGGTTCCCCCCCCCTCCCCCCCTGTTTTTTTCTTTACTTTTATTTTTGAGGGGGCTATGAGCAGCGCCTGAAGAATAATCTCACGATCTGTCAAAATATATACATTTATTTTCTTCTTCTTTCGCGGAGCCTGCAGCCCTACATGTGCATCTTATACCGCTGAACGGTGTTGTCACCGACCAATCTATTGGCCTAATAAATATTTCGCAACGGAAAAATGGTTGTCGGCCTGCTGTCTTTACTACCACGTTGAGTGCCGCAATGACATAAGTCCGTTGTATTCTAATGTGCAGCCTCGACCAGTTAATGACGGCACGCTTCCTTGCTTCTCATGAACTCCTTCCATCGGCCATGCACCGAGATTGAAAAAGAAGCGGGGTTACATACGCTCCTGTTCGGCTGCCGTGACATCGTCGTTGCGCGTAATTTCGCGGAACTCAGAAGGAGGAGCACCCGACAAGCGCTGCGCGGCCCTGCCGTGGCTCATGCTGTTGCACTCGTGACTGGAACGCCACAGCAGACTTCCACGAAGTGCATGCGAGCTGCATTGGTTGCGTTGAGTCAGTAACTATGACATCACTGAATATTTCCAGCGCACCTTGGGAAGGTTATTGGCTGGTACCATGTAGACGATCTGCGTATGGTGACGTATTAAAGAGTTTGCAAAGCCTTTCGTATCCTTGCGAAAAATGGTCGAGCGCAGCTCTATTTCAAGGTAAAAATGTGGTAAATACCGGTTATTGCACAATTTATATAGCATTAAAACGTAAAGTAACAGTTGCGCTATCACGATGACGATATAACGTTTCCAAACAAACAGTATGGAGGTAGTATATTTTCCCTCTACTTATTTGGTTTAACACCACCAGTGTATTCGCCCAAACCATGATGCGAACAAAAAAAAAAAAAAAACTTTTGGGAACATCTAGGCAGTGAAAGGGGTGAAGGTGGGAGTTAGCGCATTTTCCATACGTTATGCTGGGTTTTATACAGCATCATAAAGGCAGTGTACCCCACCACACATGTCCAATGGCACAATCGTGTGCGTGACTCGTACGTGTCACGGACGAGACGAGCATCTTTAGCGGTATCGCTGGAGGAGTCTGCAGCAAGCCCCCCCCGCCCCCCCGCCTCCCCCCCCCCCCACACACACACACACACGCCTTTCTTTTTTTTTCGATCAGTGGAAAAGTCTGAATTTATCCAGAAGACAGACATTTCCTTCTAACGCGCACGTGCGTATATGCGACTCCGATTGTGGGCATTGCCAGCGAAAGAACTTACTGGTGTAATCTTTCTTGCTGCTACTTTCTTGCAAATTACAGGCCGACTGTTTCATCACAGCATTCCTGTACGGCCGTGTATCCAAGGCCAATAGGTTTCCTTGAATTCGGAATCGCGAGAAACTGGATCCCGAACGCTGTTTCAGCTTTAGCAATTTTCTTTGTGTGTGTGTGTGTGTGTGTGTGTGTGCGTGTGTGTGTGTGTGTGTGAAACTCGAATAAATGTCCGTAATACATGTGAGCACAAAAAAAAAAAAAAAGACGGGACACGAGAAGATGGGACGACGGAACGAGCGCTCGTCTTGTCCCCCCTTCTTGTGTCCTGTCTTTTTCGGGCTCAAATATATTCCAGACTGTGAACGAACTCACCCAGCGAAGCATTTCGAATAAATGTCTTACGGAACAGAGTAGTTTTACGTAATTCTGGTTGTGGTTTACTAGGGTGTGCACAGAAAAGGGAGTGGGGGGGCCGCTGTGATGAACGTTCTGCCCCCTAATGGAGAACCTTGCACACGCCTATGCCATTGATACACCTGCAGAAAATGTACTAGCATTTTAATGCATTGGCTAACGTATCAAACGCAAAATATGCACTTTTCTCTTTTTGTCCAGTTGTGATGAACGAAACAAGAAAATTACTCCTACGTCTGCGTAGAGTACACAGCACAGTCGCAGTGTAAGTTGGACTTCGATGCGTGCTGTCTCGTTCCTCTTTGTTTTCCTCTTCTCCCCTCTTCTTCTTAATCGTCCATTGTCTTCTTCTCGTCATCGCCTTATTCTTCTACTGCTGCTGCTTTAATTTTCTCTTCTCTTTTTTCATCGTCTCCTTTCTTCTCCTTTCTTCTCCTCTTCCACCGTCTTCTCTTTGTCCTTCTTCGTCAGACGCCGAAGGGGAGAAAGAAGACGGTGGAAGAGGAGAAGAAGAAGTAGAACAAGAAGTAAAATAGGAGAAGGGTGACAATGATGAAGACATTGGAAGAAGAAGAGGAACAGGAGGAGGAGGACACCGAAAGAGAAGAACGCGAGGGCACGCAGCAAAGTCCAGCTTAAGCTGCGATTGTGCTTCGTGGTTTGAGCAGGCCTGGATTTTTTTTTCTTTTTTGTTGTGGGGCGGTGGTAGTTATAGACACTGGCAAGAGAGGCGGTGGACACCGTAGTCATCAAAATCGGCTATTGTAACGAGCTCACAACAGCTTGCGCTGTAAAAACTCTTTCAACCCGCGTCGTTCAACTGCAGCATCAAGTGGCCCTCGATTAACCTGCCGTCACGAAAGAAGCCATCTTATGGGGGACTGGAATTCGGTCCCTTCGCTTTCTTTATTTCTTTTCAATGCATGGACAAGACATGAGACAGGCAAAAAGCCTTCAAACTGCTTCTCAGGATACTGGCTCGTACAAAGTCACTTCATGGCACTCTACTTGATTGTACACTTTCGTTCGGCCGACTCCAGGCGTGTGTTTGCGGCTTGAGCACGGGACGACACATCCAAAACGATGCTCGGTCCCCCAGACGGCCAACGGACATTCGTTGCCACTACGTCATTCAAACTGTTTGTTCCGTCAGCGTCGTACACAATTGCGCTACATTAGTGAACAACATCCATTAGGACATTTTTGTTCGTCAATTCATCAGTGTCGTCATGCTATAAAAAAAGATTCCATTAAGCTTCGATGTCTCTAGCAATCGATCGAACTCGCGGTATTTCCCCAGAGAGGTCAATCGCAGAGTCGACATTCAGGCTACGAGGACATGCTTTCGTAGGTTCCTCGACGCTCCGCTCCCGATGGTGGCAGCTGCGTGGTCGCGGCAGGCAAGATACATTGCTCGGGGATTCCTGGCCGACCTGCGTTAACTCGCCCATCGTATTTCAAAGTGGCGGCGCGTCGAAGGAGAATGCCAGTTGAGCGTGCCCCGTAAGCCGCACCCAGCTCTTTACAACATATCTTCCCGCGAACTGTTCACTGGACCACTGTGCAGGCATGCAAGTCACCACCCTCTGTCTCTTTTTACCACCGCCTTCGTCTAACGGGCGTGGTGGCTGCACGGCGTCGTCGTGCGAAACTGATATGCGCGTTACTCCTATCGCAGCTGGAAATGGCGCCAAATTGCTGCCTGTGCGGAGTGCATTGCCCGTCGCCTAGCTACAAGAATCACAATGTTCTCAATTGCATCTGATTGTACGCACGTACGTTATTAAGGGGGGGGGGGGGGGGGGAACTCGCATGAAGTAGGGTGTTTTTGCGTACGCGTTCATTGTGGGGAAGGGCTTCATGAACACAAGGAGCAAGTGTGTGGCGCAACTAAAGACGACACCTTCTTTGCCTAGTGGCGCCATTCCTGCAGGTGGCCGAACACCAAAAGCTTTCTCGCGATTAGACCTCATCTTCATAGTGGAAACTAGCGTGAACTATCTTTCTTCGCTTTCTTTTTCTTTGCTTTCATCATGTACTCTGTAGCCTTCTCTGTACATCCCTCCTCCCCACCCCATTTCCTTCAATCTTATACCTTCCGAGCAGAGACAAAGGAACAGCTGCACAGAACGAGCGGTATACCAAACGAGAATCAAGCATGTCATTCCGCAGCATGCACGTTGAGACGACCGCACTGACATGAGGCCTGTAGAGGTGGCATGGAGCTCAAGTATGTACGAAAAGGAGCACATCAGAATCTTTTCCGTTAATCACCAAAGTAATACTCATGCGGTGCTGTACTTAAAGGTCAGTGAGCGCCACATGGAACGTACGTTCTTCCAGCTACAGCGTACGCCCCTTGCGTGCAAATAAGAAGGATACTGCAGCCACCCGATCGAGTGCTTGACGTCTAAAATCAGAATGGCGGATAAAGGGCCCCTGCTCCTATATCTCCTTCTCGGATCCCCCTTTTCTCGCGAGTGCTGTTCTCTTGTATAGAGAAATCGGCTGAAGTGCGCGAGACATTCGTTTCATGGAAAAAAAAAAAAAAAGAATCCGTGCGCGATCGAGTTGGTTCACGATCAGACCGTTGAGACACGAATGCAGCGCAGGGGCTTGGATAGGGCAGAGATTTCTGCTTGGATGGCGGCAGGTTCGAGAGAGGTACAGAGCCAAGGCTTGAAGCCACCCTTCTCGAAACCGCCGGCGCGCGATCCCACATTTCAGGCATGTCTCGTCTTGGTCCGCAGAACGCGTGGCTCGCCCCCCCTTATCGCCTAGAACGAAAGAGCTCGCAGGCAGCGTTCCACGCATTCTGAGTAGGACGAGAAATAGAAATGCTCGCCGCATGGCGAGACCCGCTTTATTTCAATGTCGATAGGCATGCAGGCACGCACACTTCTCTTTGCGTGCGACTCCCACGGTGCGTGATGCGCCCAACGGCTCGGGGACTCGTTTCCCTCGCGATTTTATATTCCTTATCTTAAGAGCTTCGAGAGGAAGATATTCTTGAAGAGGTATACGCGCATTTCAGAATTACCAAGCGGGCCGTGAGTTGCCAGTATACTCATCTTTTAGTTCGGGCATGTCTATAAAAGCTGCCGCTGCGCGTTTTGCTCAGCGGTACGCGTCGAATGCAGCGCGTTCATGGAAAAGCCCGCGGCGCATCTACCTTCGTGCCTTTTATAGAACTTCAAGCCTACGTGTCAAACGGCACACCGATAATGCGCATACATGAGCCTCAACAGAAATGAAGCCAAGAAAAGCATAAGAAATGGACTTTCTTGATCTGTCATACACCGAATGAATAATAATCAAGCTAAGATTCATATACTTATTTTCTTAACCATACGTATATAACCCCTTTTCTGAACCTTGCCCCGCCACCGTGGTCAAGTGGCTATATGGCGCTCGGCTGCTGATCCGAAGGTCGCGGGATCGAATCCCGGCCGTGGCGGCTGCATTTCGATGGAGGCGAAATGTCGAGGCCCGCGTACTGCGCGATGTCAGTGCACGTTAAAGAACACCAGGTGGTCGAAATTTCCGGAGCTATCCACTACGGCGTCGCTCATAATCATATCGCGGTTTTGCGACGTAAAGCCACAGAAGTAGCATAATCTTTCCTGAACCTTAATTCTGGGAAGATCGTGCAATTGTCTCAATAATTGTACAATTTCAACACAAAAACGTAGTGTGAGTAGGTTGTTGCCGAAGACAGCTCAAAAACATGCGGTTATGTATCGGCCTCCTCCTGTATGGTCTGTATCGGAACATATCTAAACCTTGCGCTAACCTTTTAGCGGGGACACTCAACCTACGAAGGATCACCATTTTCGAACTATCATCAGTTTAAACTTCTTGCAGCCTCTGGTGTCTGTACGTCGTGGTCGAGATGTCAAAACTCGTCTGCTTCATCCCGAAAGCTGCTGCATGAGGTCACATAAACGGAGTCGCGTTTCAAAATCGAGCTGACCCGAACGTGTATGCGCGGCGTTATGCTGGCCTCGCTGAACGATCCCCGATACTGCCATTATCCGTCAGCGACGAAAATTCGCCATTTCCCAGCTCGCGCGCACACACATGCACGCACGCATGCATATATATAGCGTCTTCGAAGGAGGGCGTGGTCATATAGGGTGCACCGCCCTTTCCCCTACACATCTTACCGGTCTGCTTCGTTTTTTTCTTGAGCACAGCTCCGTTTTGCTTCTCTGCGCGCCTGTCGTGCCACTGCACCCTTCCATGTAAGATTAATAAATTATATGAAACATTAGTCTAAAATCGGCCGTTCTTGTCGCTCAACGAATGCTCATACGCCTTCTTGTTCTTCTTTTTGGTCCCCAATCTTTATCGCAAATAATTACAGCGTGCCGGCGAGAAAGATGCGCCACTCTCCCGCCGCCAAACGGGCCGCGCAGACGGCGGCGGTCGGCGCGGTAGCGGACCGCCATCCATCACGGCGTCGCAGACAAGCCAACGCGGCGCGTAATGGTTTTCGTAGTTGCATTATGCCGAGTCGCTTTCTCTTAGACCGCTTCGCAACCCCCGCCACCTTCCCACCACACCCATCGACCCTCGCCACTTTCTTGTTTCCTGTGCCTCGAACCGAGTGTTGCCGCTTGATAATTCCACAGCACTCTTCTATACATTTTTTTCTTTCTTTTTTTTCTCACAACCGAAGGAGTGTCGGCTTTTCGGCGCCGCCATGACGAACGCATCCGAAGCTGGCTTCCGTTCGACGCTCGCGTGCACCTCGCCGCTGCATGCACCGCTTATGAAATACCACTCATTTTGGAGCTTCCATCACAAATCAGTTTGAAAAAGGAAATGCCTACTTTTTTTTTTCTTTCATTTAATTTTTTGTCTTATTACGAGAAAGTTACGGAAGTGACCCGACAATGTCCTTGATGTTCATGTGGCATTAAAAAGTTGCATATTACGAGTGGTGTCATGACGGTTAACGAACGCGCAGGGCTAGTACTGCGTAGTACACGACTGCAACAGGTCGCCATCCGCGGGGCAGGGCAAATTACGGTAACAAGGACCAATCTACACGACCATGCTCTCGACGCGCAACTGCTCCTTTATGAAGTCCGCGCTCCTTGAAATATATGTTCATAGTGTTCTCAGAACATGTTGCTGGATATATACAGTGGCAGCTGGACCACCGATATAGTTGGTGTTGCATATCGGCGCGAGTTAAAATTCGCATCTGATTAAGACACACTGACATGCGGGAGGTACTTGTGTTTGTGGCCTCTAGAAAAACGCTACATAAATATCCTCACTGCAGATCTATACATGGCTTTTCAAACACATGATTCCATACCGGAAGGGCTTGTGAAGTCGCTTGCATTGACAATAATCCTTGGTAGCATCTGCGCATTTTAACAATTAGTGTTACTATTTTGTTGGTCGACTTATCGGACTAGACATTCTCGAAAACCAAGTCGTAACTACTGCGTGAATATCATCCAAAGGGCATGCGTATTGCAAATGCCATGTAAGTACTTCCAAAGCAACCCCTACCCTTCCTTCTTTTATTTTGTCGAACAGTCAAGCAATGGCGTAAATCATGGGGGAGTCAGAGGGGTCCTGACCCACCTTGTGTTCAGGCTAGGTGACACCCCTTGCAAGTGGCCTTGCATGCATCTTTTTGCCCGCTTGTACAGTGCATGTCCTCTTGAATGCCCGTTTGAATGCATCACCTTGCATATATTTTTCAACTTGCATATAGTTTCAACGTGCGTCTTCTTGCATATAGCCTTCAACTGAATCATCAACACACGAAAAGTCCTCTTAACCGTTAGTGCTGTGGATAAATCTGCTGTACTTTTTCTTCTTATCGCCCGCACGTAAGCACCGGTTTTTTACTAATTAATCAATCAATCAATCAATCAATCAATCAATCAATCAATCAATCAATCAATCAATCAATCAAGCGGGAAGACAAGGCAGTCTGACCGACGGACAGACAGATGATGGGGACATACAGACGCACGACTTTCCTACCGACGTACCGACTGTGCTGCTCATCCTGCGAAGCTCATGCATGATGTGTCAGAGGGGTCGGACCTGTAATCGTGGTTATCTTGGTCAGTTGGTATACGTTCACAGTTGACACAGCGCGAATAACCGAAACACAAGAAGAGGAGAAAAGACTAATCAGCGCTGACTTTCACGTGTAGATTTATTACTGAGGCTGTTGTGCTGTTTGTAAGATCTGTCAGTAATCAACCTGCAGTCGAAGGTTATCGCTGGCTTGTCCCCCTTAGTCTTCTTGATTGATTGATTTCTTGGGTTTTACGTCGCATAACCACGCTACGATTATAAGACACGCTGTATAGTCGAGGGCTCCGGAAATTTCAAGCCCCCGGGGTTCTTTAACGTGAACTGACATCGCACAGCACACGGGCTTCAACATTTCGCCTCCATCGAAATTCACCCGCTGCGGCCAGGATTCGATCCCGCGAAACTCGGATCTGCAGCCGAGTACCATAGCCCACTAGACCACCGTGGCGGGGCCCTTCATCTTCTTGTGTCTCGTTTTTGCTTGTTTGTTTGATTGCACTGTAATAACTATGATCTATGTTGCGTATAAGGCTGACTGCACAATAAGCCAAAATTGGATGCAAACTTCCCGAACTTCGTCCTCTGCGATTCTGCATGACTTTGTTTAAAAAAGTAACGGAGAGGCTGTCTGGTGCTGTTTTCCGCTGCTGTCGAAACACTAAAAGTACGATTGCAGCCCGTCGAGTATACGGAAGGGTAATTTCGACTTGCGAAAAGCTTTCTTTCTTTTTTTTTCTCTCCCATATTTTCATTAGCGAGCTTGGAAAGGCAAAAAGAAACGTTTCAGTGATAGTAGCAGCGGCGAAGGGGCAGAGCCGTTCGTCATTGTTCGAATGGAGCGGCTTGACAATGACACGAATTGAAACAGTGAAAGTTCGAGGGGCGGTGGGTGTGCAACAATGGAAGAAGGATTGCTACTACACGGAGAGGGGGGTCGCGAAAATGATTTCACGCCGGGTCAATAAGACAATACTGGGGCCGTAAGAGAAGAGGGAGAAAGCGACGGACGAGGGAGGGGGTTTGCCTGTTTAGAAAGGAGCTTCCTTGACGGGAAGGAACACAGCAAGAGAAATGAGTGGCCGCCATTAGACGCAACGCTGCGGCAGAAGAGTTTGGCCCTGGCCGAAAGAGGTCGGTGAACCCGCCCCGATGCGCATCCGGCGTGCGTTTGCTCGTGCTCTCTTCGCTGGGTCGCGACTACGTCGGGGAGGGTTTCTCCAAGGCTGCCGCCGACGGCGGCTCTCCTCCAGCCGAGAAAGCCACCGTAGATGTAGCGGCATCTCCGCGTTACTATTCCGTACCGAAAGAAAAAAAATTAATATATGAGCGTCTCTACAGAAACTACGAGAGTTATGCGGAGTGAGAGTTTTGGTATATTGGGTCGGTGTCAACGTACAAACAGCGCTGGAGCGTGGAACGAAGAAGCTTATCGCGCTCTACAAAGTGTATACGAGAAATGTGCGAGTGGCAAGGAAACTGATTGGCGAATCTAGGCGAGGACAGTTGTAAGCGACGCGCCTATGAAATCCCTCTAAGCGCCCAGCCACGTGTAAAGGCGCCTCTGAAAATAATAATAAGGTAAGATCTCTACAATGAGCCGGATGTTTGGTGGCTTTTTGTCAGCAAGCGCCGCTTGTACAGTGGCCTTTCGCACTTATAATTAGCATCCTCTTCCAATTCCCTTCTCATTTTCGCTTCTCTTTTACCCTTCCCTCATGTTCTCACTAGAAGGATATGCCACGTTGAATTTAGTTCTATAGTAAAATAATGACAAGATGATAACTCGTTCCTGCAGCAAAACGTGATGTCGAGCGTATTTTGACAGTGTTTCGGAAAGTGATCGCATGGTCTTTTGGTCAATACATGTTCTTTTCTGGCAGTGGTGTGTCTCTCTCATTCAGGCGTTCCTGCATCAAGTGAGACAGCACTGCACATCTTTGTGAGACAGGGTATTGCCTCCTAAAGATCCATGTCGCCCATTCCAATAAACGCATACGAACGTGGGTTATGGTTCCAAATGCCATATAGATCACGTGCGAGTGCCGCATAAACCTACCAGAGCTCCACGGGGAAGCCGTACGTTGCGAGATATCACACGGCGCAATGTACATAAGATAACTCAAACTAGGACAGAAGCTCAGGGGAAGATGAAGGCTTGAACTGATGAAGATATCGTTGAGAACTACGAAGAACAGGCAATGTCGATGGAGCCAACGTTTCGGCAAGTGCACTTGTCGTCGTGAGGGCAGCGACGTTCCCTGTTCTTCGTTATGTCAATATGACAAATGTCATTATGTCATATTGTCATATTGGCAAGTTACGCATTATGTCAATATGACAATGCGTAACTGGCCTTGGGGAAGAGATGGAGGAAGGACTCGCGAGAAAACGGAAGGTGCTGACTATACATAGTTTGCACGTGACGTCACGTCCGTCGTCTGCATTTTCCGTCCGCCATAGCTAGGCACCTCGTTTGGGTCGCCTGCTTGTTCTCCGTGCAGTGTAACGCGCTTCTGACAACCGTGTACGGCGGTTTAAGCGTGGCGACGCCGAAGGGCGTTTCAAGTTTTGGCCTGCGCACTACAATGACCTTGCCGGCACAGAGCAGGAACGGTACGAGACGACGACCCCTTGCACGCGACGCTGATGTGACTGCAGATGTGAAGCTACAGCGATGCCTGCTTCAGCTCAGGAGGACATAATCAGCTGGCTGGTTTCGTCGACCGGCTACTTAGACTTGTAACCGAGAAACTCCTATAAACCGCTCGGCGTACCAGCAACTGAGTGCTTCTGGAGGCAATTAACTGCCGCAGTGAACATGTGACTCCAGTCGAAGCCCGTCGTCGATCGTACTCCGTGAGGTGAGGCAAAAACAAGAATTCATCATTTCGCACCGCTAAGGGTGAATGACACCAGGATATCTTATTTATATCTTGCTGTTCCCCTTTCAAGCATAGGCGATTTGCCACTTTAGCAGATGTAGCTGTTCATCTTTCCGCGATTGCAGGTACATTAAATGTAAACACAGCGCAACGTTTCTAGTTGTCTTACATATTAACTGAAGTTGCGGTTGCACATTAGTGCAGAAACCATTTTACGCGGCAATATAAAGCCTCGCGAGAAAGTGACTGTCCAAACACAACTTTCCCCATTTTCACCATCATCTTCGCGACTGCCACCGGCTCCGGTAGCGGCGGTGCATAGTAGGGAGACCGGCTCAAGGAGCGGTCATGTAGTTCCCTTGGTGCATAATCTAACATACGTTTAAGCTTCAGAAAAGCACTGCACCTGTCATACAGGTGCAAAAAGCACGCTCGCACATTCGTACTATTCATGAGAACATGAACACGAAGACACAATGTGTGGCTCTCGGTCAAATAAAAATTTCTAGCGTGGTACGTGCCAAAAGCGCGATGTGATACGAGGCATGCTCTGTAGCAGAGAATTCCGGAAAATTCAACTGCTTGCAGTCCTTTGACATGCACTAATAACACACAGTGCACGGGTCTCTAGAATTTCGGCTCCACCTAACTGAGATCCGCCGCGGCCGGGGGTATGCGTCGAACCCGCGCCTTTCGGGTTAGCAGTCAACCCCAGCCAAATGCTTCCGCACGCAGTCCAAGCGCTTAAAAGACATCGAGTCGTCAGTGTAGTACCTTTGCTTGTTCATCGGCAACCCAATATTGGGCATATGCGCATTATTGCGAACGAAACAAGGAACACAAGGAAGCGCGTAGACGGCCGTCCGTACGTCAACCGGACCGGCTTGTACCACAGAACACTTACATGCTTGTACCTAGCAATGGCGGACGGAGCCGCTGAAGCCGCCGGAAGTGACGCGCGTGCAAACTATGTGTATATATATATATATATATATATATATATATATATATATATATATATATATATATATATATATATATATATATATATACGGGATATGACCAGAGTTATGACAAATGTAGAAGCAGTTGCATTTTATACGCCGATGACACTACCATATCTTCATCTGATAAATCTATTACTGCTCTCACTTCACGGCTAAATACTGCATTGAGTAACATCATGAACTGGTGCAGCAATAATTACTTAGTTCTTAATCCTTCAAAAACAAAATATATGGTGTTTAAGACTGCTCAAAGGCCCTTAACAATTATTCCCGACTTAACACTTGGGACTCATTCTATACCCGCTTGCGAAGACGTCACATTTCTTGGCATACATCTTGACCCTAAACTTACATTCCGCTGTCATTTCCACCATCTCAAGCATAAAACTTCGTTTGGCATCCGCGCACTAATCAAAGCTCGCCCTTTCTTTTCTCGCGAGGCTCTTCTAGCGTTGTACTTCGCTTTCATTCATAGTCACGTTAACTATGGTATCGTTTCATGGGGGAACACATACGCTTGTCACTTGTCATCAGTACAACATATCCAAAATCAGTCAATACGCATCATCACTTCTAGTTCCATGCAATCTAATGCTTCTGTGTTACTCCACTCCTTCAATATCTTGCCTGTCATTCGTTTGTTCCAGTACAACATAGTCGTCTTATTTCACGAAATGCTTCATAATAACCTCATGCATCCACTCGTGTCACGTGATTTACTGCAGAATAAAAACCTGACGAGATTTGCAGCTAATAAGAATTTTTTGTTACCAACAGTTCACACTAATTACGGCAAAAAAACATCTACATTCACTGCTATTTCACTCTGGAATGATTTACCTACATCTATCAAATCTTGTGTTTCCCTTCCAGTCTTTAAAAATGACCTTAGACATCACTATCTGTACTAAATGTACCCACGTCATGGCTGTTGTCTAAATGACTTTTTTTGCTTGTACTTTGAACTTCTTTTGTTGGGCTTCTTTCATGTTTAACTGATCTGTATTGAAATGTTTTATCTATATGTTTTGATTTTTTCTAATAATTCTGTTCATTTGCTGCTGTTAGTTATTACCTACAATGCTTGTATAATGAACCGAGGGTCCCACTACAGTTCTTTTACTTTGGGACCCTCGCCTGTATATTCGCTAATCTTGTATTACCTTCTGAAATCAATAAACTGAAACTGAAACTGAGTATAGTGCATTTTCGGAGGTCTAGGCAAGCTAGGATTCAGCTAGTATATAGTAAAGAACTACTGTTATTTTTTATTTCTTTTTTAAATTGAGATGGGGCGTCGTCTACAGGGGCCGCTGCAATGGCCGCTTGGGGACGAAACGTTTGCAGCGAATATTGCCGTTAACGCGCCAAATTTTGCAAATTCTTGCACGGCGGAACCCTTTACGTGCTTAAGATGGAGCCAGATTAGATGAAAAGAGCAGCTGAGCGCCGAATGCTTTATTACTGTTCTTGTAAGCAAGGCAGGAGCCGCATGAGCTCGACAAGCGAAGCGAGCGGGGGAAAAAAAGCAGAAAAAGGAAACGGAAGATAGGAAAAACACGACCGGCCGAAATAGGGCACAGCGAATGAGCCAGGAGCAAGGCATGTGACAAGAAGCTGAAACGAAACAAAAACAACAAAGAGCATGGCAGTCTGAAACAAGGTGCTACAAACAGGCCGAGCGAGCGAGAATTGGCAAATATTGTTAGTTGGCTGAGCCAGGAGCGTACACGAGATATCAACACGCATACTTGTGTTTATATTTTGTTGTGACTGGGTTTACCTGGTCAAAACTGTTAGACGTATTTTCGCAGACGCGAGCCACGCCTTTATGTGTCAGAACACTGTCAAACTTTTTCGACTCTTGCGATCAGAGTACATGCGCTACGGGATTACTTAAGTACGTTCTTACGCGAGAAACAGCGACAACGCTGAAACTTATGATGACGAATGCATAAAAGAAAGCGCCTTTCGCGCAAAGTGCAAATATTTTGGCGACCGACGGCCATGCTCGCCGCTTTCATTGTTGATTGATTGATTTGTAAGGTTTTACTTCCCAAAAGCAGCTCTGATTATGAGAGACGCCGTAGTGGAGGGCTCCGGAAATTTCGACCACCTGGGGTTCTTTAACGTGCACTGACACCGCACAGTACTCGGGCCTCAACATTTCGCCTCCATCGAAATGCAGCCGCCGCGTCCGGGATTCGATCTATATGCCAGCTTATCTGAACTTGTCAGCGATGATTTGAGCGCTGAAGTATCACCGTATTGCTCTTGACAGCCTGCCTGCTCGGGTAAGCACCATTGAGGGTAATGACGTCAAAAACACGGGGTGGGCCGCGTGGGGATCCCCTAGACAATTTTCAAATTCATTTTCAGGAAAACTAGAATGGCTTGCAGATGCCTGGCTTCGCATATGTTATTACAGTGAGGATGACAACTTCAACTGAAAATTTGATTAAGATCTGTGGACACTAAAAACTTACCGGAGTTGCCCTTTAACGACCCGCCTCTCCTTCCTATAACCCAGCCTTACCATCGTCATGCCGGAGAGACAATGCGTTATAAGGCGAATACGGAGTTGTACAGACGAGAGAAGGGCCCGAAATAACTTTCTCAAGTTGATATAATGTCTTACCTTTCTTAAATGATGTAAATTAACCCGTGCTATCTTTCAGACCATACTCCTTAATGGAAAAGTCGTCCTGAATGCAAACGATGCCGATGACTGCAGCGAGGAGCCGCCGAGATGGACACGTGCCGGACCCCGCATCTTCCAAATATATATGATCCTAGGTGCCGTCGCACAACAGCCGGCACCTAGGAGACCCAAAAATCATACAAGATTTAAATTTGGTCTAGGAACTGGCTAGGATTGTAACTGAACCAATCGGTGTACGTTGCAATAATCACAACGTTATCGTCGCTACCATAACCAAATGATGAAAATAAAACGTTGGGCGAGTTGGAGCATATAGCTTAGGAATGAGTTGTGGCGCAAAGGTGGAGAAAGAAGACGAGAGAATCGTTCTGTCCTGTCTTCTCCCGTTTTCTGCAGTTTTGCACCACAGTTTATTTCTAAGGAAAATGAAACTAGTGCGACTTCCTAAGAATGTGACGACGAGAACCCATTTGGGGCCTCTTTTGATCTGTTGCTCACTATTCGGGACAATGTCGCAGCTTCATCCATATAGCCGCTTCTTTCCGACGGCGGTTGCAACGAGCGACATTTCGAACTCCATGGTATAGCCTTTATGCTGGGGCCTGCTTTATCGGCCTGCCACGCCCGCGACGGCCTGGTGGACCGTCACCCGAGCGATGTAGAAGGGAGTTCTGAGCCCACGCAGCGACGTGTATGTAAGGCGCGCGACAAAATTGTCAAACTTTTAAGGCGAAAGTATTATGTCTCGTATGTTTCAAGATCGCTTTGTGACGAAATGAAAAACACAGGAGGCTATCTGCAGCATTAAGATACACGTATCCTTGTCTAGGTGCTGCAACTTCTCTTGTCGTCCGCTTTCACAAAGTGGAAGGGCTCTTCGACTTTGTCAAAATCCGTTTGTGGATGACATTATATTACTTCTTTTGACACGATCTATAGAAATATTTGTTAGTGCATAAATACGCTTTTTAGAAACTTTATTCATGGTAACACAAAAACACATAGCGTCCGTTTTCGGTTCTGTAAAATCACTCCGGGATTCTCATACCTGCACGGGCAGACATCCCGATGACGACAAAAGAATAACAGCCATCGCTGCAAAAGAAAGAAAGAATGCCGACGATTTGCACAAATCTTGGCAGAGGGGGGATTGCCGTGGAGTCATTGTTTTTGCAGGAATTGAGCTCAGAAATCCGTAGAAATCTACATTCTTCCTGAATCATTGCCTGTTTCGGTGCCTGTCTCACTGAACAGGACTGCACAAGCAATCATGCGCCAAACTACGTACTGACAGTCGCATGCGCCATATCGTGCATACGTATGAAATGAATACGCTAGTGCTTTTCAGGCTGGTTTCAAACAAATGTATACCTCTAACTTCACAAACGGCATTTTCCAATGATGGCGTTCGCCTACTCTGCGCCAGTGGTCAACTCCCAGCTACGGAGGCAACATACGTGCGGGATCGGTGTGCGAAAGCGCTCGTGTATAAAGACCTACTTAGATTTAGACATCTCAAGAGGTCGATCCGTAGTCCTCCTCTGCGGTGCCCTTCATAACGGACTTGATAGTTTCGAAACATTACGTTCCACAATTTGGCCCCGACGGCAGCACCCTTTAGCCACTGCCGACCAGAACTCTTTGGCGTCTACGGGCGTGTGCAGGCAAGTCTATGTGGAGCACCTGGAAAATAATCGTATCTGAAAATCTTGGAGGAAATGCTGGTACAGGGCCCTGGGAATACGCCTGTGCGCGAGGGAGAGAGAGAAGAAAATAAAGAAACTCGAGAGGTATCGGGTGCGAAATGCAAATTCCCCGTCACCCTAAGCTTATCGAATGACGGGCTTTTTCTTGAGCGAGAGGCCGTTAAGCGGCTCTCCAGCGTGGCGCTGAATGATCGCGACCAAGGCCGCGACGGCGTCGTCGGCCGAGCGGCGACTGCGGCGCGCACGCCAACCCGAACATCTGCCTCCGTCGGCGCGAGGAGCGCGTTCACCCCAGTAGGAACTGCGTCCCCCCTCGGCCCGATAACGGTATAGCAGGGCATCTCGCCCTCTCCTGTCGGCGGGCATCACGGTCGCCGCGCGGGGCCCCCGCGCAGGGACTGTGGCCCCGAACGGCGCGCGCCCGGTGTCAACGCACCCGATCCCACCCTGCCGCAAATCGGAGAAGCCAAGCATGAATTCGACCTGGACCGGTTCTTCGCCAGCCCACTTCTTCTTGCCGCTTTGTCTCAGCCCGCTCGTCGTCTTCCACGGCGCCCAGACGGTTGCGTCACGCCGTGAGGCTCATCTGTCTTCTACTTTTAGGGAGACTCGCTTTTTACGCCACCACTGTTTGCTTTCTGCGCTACAGCATTTCCATCTTGCGCCGTCCTTTCGAACCTTCGCGTGCAGCTGCGTCGCCGTGCACGGGACGTTCGTCTTTTGAGCTCGGTCGTGTAGTAGAGATGCTTGCGCTGGTCGTCATCTGCGACGGGACGGCGCCGAAACGACCTCCGCGCCACTTATTTCAGATTTGATCTGGACTAAAGCGACGAAGTAGTTTCATGTGCTAGTCACCTGTTTTGTGTCCAGCCCTATAATCAGGGCTGCTTTCGAACCCAACCCGCATGCTTGCATACCTAGACGAGTGGGCTTCATGTTTTGCGACATCCCTTGTCGATTTATAGGAAACCGCTACGCCAAGTGGTGTTATTGAGTGAAACCTGCACTTTTGACAAACAAAATTTAGTAGCTCCTGTCCAGGTGTTATAGAGTCTACATGAAGCGAATATTAAGTGAAGTGGTTAATTAAATACTACATAAACAAGAGAAACAAACTGTCTTCATTTTCGCGCGTAACTTTCGCAAAGCAAGACCTCATTTACGCGATGAATATGCGCGACACATTTTCGTGCTGATGCAGGCATCAAATGGAATCAGCTCGCACAGGACAGGAAAGGATGGAAAGCATTGTGGGAGAGGCCTTCGTCCTGTAGTGGACATAATATGGGCTTATGATGATGATGATGATGATGTAACTTGTAAGCTGTGTATACTTGTGAGATCATAAAGTTAGCGTATGCATGTTGCACAGACTTCGCTACACAGTGTTCTGATAGACATGCGTATGAAAAGACGTTTTTACGTCGATGCCCATCTTCCAACTAGCGTGTTTCAACATTTATCCTTACACGCGCTATACAAGTGTATCAGTGTACTATTATTTAGTTACTGTAATGCGTTGAATCGTATAGTGTGCTATCTCTATTATTGGCTTTAATAGCCAAGAACATAGACGCTTAGCAGATGGAAAGATGACGTAACCCTCTACTTCCCCTGAAATATGTTGTGATGTATACGCAGCGTGCGATGGTATGAAAAATGATGGGTGCATATGATGGAAGAGACCGGAGAGCAAGGAGATGCAGCCTGTATTCCACCTGACGTTAAGACCACCTCATAAGTAGGAAACGCTGGTCAGTTTTGAACAAGGGAATGGACACCACTTAAGGGGTGAGAAACAGCCTAGGATGTAAGTGGGCTGATGAAAGTAAAGAATTCGCAGACATAAAGTGGAGTCGGCTGGCGCACTTAGACAGGATAAATTAGAGGTGGCGGAAGACGAGTTTGTCCTGCAGTGGACTTATAAAAATGGGCTGATAATGATTACCTATTGCATAACATGACCTCAAACAGCACCGGACTTTTTCCCTTTCCCGAAAGATGATCCTGAGCACAGCATCCACTGGAGTCAACAGCAGAATTTGTTTTTAAAAATTCAGCACCTATAGATTTATGTCTCAAACACACCCCCGCGCAGTGTACCCCAAAAACGTATTCTAGTGTTTCTTTTTCCTTCAATAAAGCCTCTTTACCTACACAAACATACGCATATGTAGGCATATGATAAGGCGCCTGTAAACAATGGGAACACCTCCCCACGCGTTCCCGGTAAATATTATGTTGCAGCTGCTTTCGAAATAAGGGCCGTTTTAAGTCATTCGAAAACCTCGTGTGAAATGCAAGGCGCATAATCAGCATGACGTGTGGTGTTTGATACAGCTTCGCTCGACATTCATGTTCGCAGGGCGGGACGGCGGCCGGTTTTTAGCACAGGTTTGTGTAAGGTATTAGAAGGACCTGCGTAGTGAAATAAAATTCAGTTGGAGTGACGCTTATTTGCCTTTATTTTTTATGGAGGGATGGGGTTATGATTGAAAATAAAAATTTGCTTGTGGTTTGAGCTCTTCTGTGTATATATAACTCAAGGGAAGGATCAATGGCTCGTTTTTTATTTGCTAGAAACAACTTAATGAGCCAATAGACACAGAAGCCTAGGAAAGCATAGGGTATATATTTATCGCCACCCAATTCTAGCGAAGATCGAAAAGCTTTGAAAGGCAAGGACCAAAGTAGACATCATTTGCATTAAATCCGCTTTCTACTGATAAGCGTGCTGAAAATCAATGAGAAACGATTTCTATTCACAAACCTAGTTCGCAAAGCTCTTTGTTGGAAATATGCGTTGGCAGTCGCCGTCCGCACGGATTCGCTAATGACCGTAGCTTTCATATATTCGAGCTGCTTTGCGAAGCGGACCCCTCTTGAACCCATAAGGCTTCTCGTCCAAATCTGATTTGAGTTGGTTTAACTAAACCGTTCGCTGTCGAACTTGCGGGTCACCAGTTGCAGTCAATTACAAAGCCGTACAGATGTACGAAACTGCATTTCTTCCCAGCATAAGCTTTCCTAAAATTTAATTCCTATCTCTTTAGGGTATCGACGCGAATGGATATAGTGGTCTGATTATCACGCGCAATGATTACAGCTCCTGCTGTAAATGCACACCTCCAAAGGCCAAGAAAGCAGGCATTTCGCCCAGATTGCATTGCATTGTGTTCATAGCCCAGACTCTGCGTTCAGCGGTATATTATTGCTGCTTGTCGTCCAGTTACATTACCATCGTGCTTCGTGGCTGCAACAAGACCATGATTACCACTTTTGTGCCTCCATCCCCTCGAAGCGCTCCTGACCACTCCAAGAATTAAAGAGAAATTAGTGGAGCTGGCACTAGTGGCGCTATGCTAGCGAAGCTGATGGGCACTTGGCCGGTCCGGATTTGTATCCGGCACACCCGCATTTCCTCGTGGTCTGAGGCTTCGGGAAGCGCCTCGCAAAGCACTGCGAGGTCCAGCGAACGCTTCTCAAAGCTTCGCACCGAGGTCAGCGTAAAGATGTTCACGTCGAACCACAGACGATGGCAGACGCGTCCCACACCTTTGATATATTACAGTATGCGTTTGAGCGTAGCTTCGCGCCATGAGGGGACGCATGCTCTCGTGGTGCGAAGCTATATATGCACAAACGCATAGCTTTGCGAGGCCCTGCGCACCGGACATGTAGATGTAGATGTAGACCAAACTGAATGGTGCACACCCACACTGGGGGACTGCAGCCAAGAGCCAGGTAGTTAGAAGAATGAAAGAAACAGGTATAATTTTCGGAGGAACGAATAAGCTGAAGCATAGAATAATTGTGGTTTTAAAATTAAGTAAAATAAATAAAACAAAAATAATGAAATCTTTTCGAGCCCTTTATATACTCCTACAAAGCATTGCCAAACCTTCTGTCACTCTGCCCCGGGGTCAAGGCTCCCAAAGAAAGCAAAGATGAAACGCTCGAGTCTACTCTGATGAGGCGCAACACATTATGTATGGTTATTTTACGCAGATGTGCAAAGCGCTTACAAGAAATAACAAATAGAAGCACACTGCCTTCGTCTTCTTTTTCTTCTGCTTGAACACCTCCAGTGCGCCCGCCAGCCGCAGTTTCGTCAGTGTAGTTGTAGGCTGAGGTCATGTGCGCAAGATGAGAAAGAAGCCTTCGTGCGAAATCCACACATCGGGCATTGCGTAGAAGAAGTGTACGCGCTTTCTTGGGGATCTGAACTAAGGATGACAGTTCTATGATACACGCACGGTGCACATTATGAGCTAAAAAAACAACTTGTTATCTTTAGCCGTGCAACAAACCACGCTAACGTCCTTGCACGAGAAACACAGGGGACGCCTCCGGTTTACAAAAATAGGCCAGTTTCACCTGCGAGCTCAGCAGGAGCCGTGGTGATTCGAAGTCAGTCACCATATCAGTTCTGTACATCTCATTTCGCATCAACAATGGCTGCAGAAATCGCCGGTCTAAGCCCGTGGTTAATCCCCCTGTATATTTTATCCTTTCCTCTTTCTTTAACGTGGCAAACACCGAAATATCTGTTATGAAATAGGCCAGGAAATCGTACGTAAATTTAGTGACGTACGATAGACATAATTATGAAGAGGAAAGAATGAACCGAACAACTGAGGGAGCACGAGGTCTTACTGCGATACGTCCATCAACTGTTCTGCCCTGAGGCTTTCCAAAGTCATAACCAGTGACAAGATAACGACTAGAAAAGTGCGCGTATACGCACTTTTGCAACGCTCAGGCTCGCTTACAATACGAGCCGAGCAAAAGAAAGGAATAAGTTTAGAGCGTACGCCCTCACGCATGCCTCTATGCGTATATGCCGCGCGGTACGCAACGATGGCGTTGCAAAGCGAGCGCCGAGCATCGTCGACGAGCACGTGAAACGCAATGCCACCTAGGGGGTCAGAATTTTTAGTCAGCAGTCGTTGCAGGGAAACACATGCGGACGGATAGCGCGCGACACAAGGCGCCGTGCTGATGGACCAGGGCGCGTCCGCGCTTTGGCACATGTGCGCGGGAGGCACACAACCCACTTCGGCTGCTCGGCGAGGGGCCTTGTGAGCGCGCGTCGGTCTATTCCTGGCTTTACGACTCTCGTATGCCCCCCATTCTTTTTTTTTTGCCTCTTCTGCTGGGGGTCTGCTGTTCTCGGCTATGCCGCGGCCGCTTGCCGAGCACCAAGGAAAGCAAGCCTACTGCGTGAACCAGTAAAGCATTCGAAAGCTGCTGCTGCGTTGTTCGCTTAGATCAACAACACAAATGCGCCGGGTGCATCGTTTCACGCCCAACTAGGAAACAAAACAAAACAGAATAACTGCAACACAACGAGAAAATAATGGAGAAGAAGTTGCAGCATTAGAAGGCCTTATTGTCCAACAAGCCTTCCACAGACGGCGCCCTGCAACAGCCAGCGTGTAATAAAAATTTCCAGTGTGGCCCAGTGGAGAGCCCTTTAAACACGTGAAATCTCTATTCACGGCAGTTGCCCTTCAGCTGATCGGCAGTAGTGGGGACAGATGCCGGTAAACGGACTCGTGTTTTCTTGCTGTACGGGTTAGCCTCGATCATAGCTGTATACGAACGTGACCACGTTGCGCACGACCTTGCCATAAATTTCAATGCTCCTCCTCCGCGTATATAGTTTCCCAATGAGATATTTCGTTTATAGTACATTCAGCAAGGAGTTCCATAAAGTCTTTAAACCTATATTGTTCAACCACGCCTTTGTAGGTCTGACTGAATTCGTCTGCCGATAGTTAATGTATTCATGTACGCCGATGACACTTACCCCACAGCTTCTGCGATAACTCGACTTCAAGGGCAACTCCGGCGATTTTTCAGTGTCCGCGGATCTCAATGAAAGTTTCAATATATGTTCTCCTCAGTACAGTAATAATATTTGTCAAGCCGGGCAGTTGCAAGTCATTCACTTGTCCTGAAAATGAATTTTACAAATTTTTTAGCGGATTCCCACGCAGGCCACCCTGTGTTTTTGACGTCATTATCTTCAATGATGCCTACCCGAGCATGCGGGTGGCCAAGAGCGAAACGATGATACTCCATTGGTAAATCATCGCTGTCAAGTTCAGGAAAGCTCGCATAACTAAACATATCATCGCATGACATCGACTCTTTCATTTTTTTCGAGCCGCAGCTCCGCATTTATGATGGCGGGCACGATGTGACGCCATCGCACACACTACACGAAGCATCTACCCGTTTCGGTTTCGGCTTGAACACATCGTTCATTAGGTTATTTAAAATTGTCGGTGAGTTTATGAGTGAATTGGACCACCCTGCCTGCTACAGGGCTATCAGTGCCACTGGAAAGCAGCAATATCAGAATATGGTGAAGGAGTTCCCCTTCAGGTGCGGACAAGGTCTCAGCGAGCTGGCACAATTGGTGCCCCTTCTCCAAGTGCGAGGTCGCCTTCGCACGGAAACCTGCATATATGTTGACGCATCCGATTTCTATGAACAGCCAAGCTGTGTCTCATGTTAAGAAGCACCGCTTACTTGGCGTCATCAATGACTCGAGCCTATGACAGAACCCCACTGCGCCTATTTCAATAAAATTTCCGCTCTTGCAATGTCTCGGCGTAAAGGTTTGAGGTGCAGCTGTAAGCAATCCATATTGCACTTGGTACAGAGTATATACTACTCCTTGGAATCCTGTATACGTTAGAGCCTTCCAATGATGTCGTATACATATGCGCAAGCAACATTCGTGCTCTGCAGAGTACAGTCATGCACTAAGCACGTGCCTCGGTTCATCTCGACGCGCCTCAAGGCTAGCAGCGATTGCTGTCGCCAGAGATCATTTGCACCCGACGCACGCGCATAGAAATCGAGCCACTCACGTCACATGTTTGACGCACTCAGCAACCGTCCCTCGTCCGCTATTTTGCGAACTACCATGGACGGAGTCAAACTGCTGGAAGCAATTCAAATGTTTTAGATATGGAAGAGGGGACGAGTAGGCAGTGACAGCGAAGGGAACAATTTTGTTGCGATTTTTTTTTTCAAAGGAAACATTCGTAGTTAGCGATGCATTTTATGGAGTGAGGCGGACGTGCATAAACGTAGGCGCTTATTATTTTATTTCATTTTCATAAGGACGGGTAGACGACATTAGCCAACGTTAGCCAAAGTGTTTTCATATGACCTTTCATCCTTCGTGTAAGGTCCAAAGGGTCTTCTGAATAGGATTTTTTCTTTGTTCATCGCAGTAGTCTTGTATATTTTATATTCCGTCTTGATTGTAGTTTTTTTTTTTTTTTTTTGCCCCGCTACGGTGGTCTAGTGGCTATGGTACTCGGCTGCTGATCCGAGGGTCGCGGGATCGAATCCCGGCTGTGGCGGCTGCGTTTCGATGGAGGCGAAATGTTGAGGCCCGTGTGCTGTGCGATGTCAGTGCACGTTAAAGAACCCCAGGTGGTCTAAATTTCCGGAGACCTCCACTACGGCGTCTCTCATAATCAGAACTGGTTTTGGGACGTTAAACCCCACAAAACAACAACATTGTAGTTTTTTTGTTGTAGTCTTTACGTCTTCATTTACACCACTTGTTTACCAAGGGTACAAAGTCAGGGCTTTGCACCATGGAACATAACTACAAAGCTACGTAGCAGGACGATATTTTTATTAACGAACGTATAATAGAAGTCATGAAGGAACCGTTGTATTCGAGCTCAACCGAATGCCCGCGCATTAGACCACAAATGCAATCAAGCTTTGGCTCGCTTTTTGAAGGAGTCACTCTTTGAAACGACTGGTGCGTGCGTCACGTGCATATCTCGCGTTCTTCCCGTATGTTTTCTGGTACTTTGAGACGCTGCGTAAGACAGCTCTCGAACACTGGAGTTTGTGCAGCGCAAATAAACGAAGACCGGAAAGAACGCTAAAAATGACTTTGACTGACGTTGCGTTTTTACGTTTTCCTTCTTGCCTTTGTTTATTTGCGCCGTACAAACTTGGTACTCAGGAATACGTACGAACTATCCAGTGAGCGAATTCTTTTGTGTGTGCGAGACCGCACTGCCATCAGGATTTGCCCATATTTTTTCGTCGGATGGAAACACACAGAGCGAGCCAAGTCCGCCTGTGTCCTAAAAAAAAAAAAAAATGCTCGTCGAACCGCAGAAAAGTCTGAATACACAACATGACAGACCTCTGCCTATAATCCCAGAGCAACGCTCTTTCACCGGTTAACGTCAAAGTATATAGCGCTTGTTCGTAATGCGAGAACAGTGTAACCCGGGAGAGGGACCCCGTCGGAAGCCGCCTATCTCTAAAAACAGCGCCCCATTCTGATCATCCGCACGACGGCGTCATGTCCGGACGTTGGCCGAGACAGCCGGAAGGTGGGCGTGTCTGATTACAGTCTGCGGTGTAGAAAAATTTTCGCAGATTGAAAGGAGAGGTAGGAGTGCCATACGATGAAAACTCGGTCAGATTGCGGCACCAATGTTTCTTGAAGCGCATCATGACACACGGCTGCTACCACGCGCGCCCAAACTTGCGCAAATTTCCCCTTCGCATGTATACTTTCACTTCGCGCGAGCTGCCTTCCTCCCGTGGCCGGCACTCTACGCAAGTGATACACACGGCAAGAGAGAAAGAATTCTGCGTGCAATCATTCCATGGTGCGCTCGCTCGCCTCTGGTTACATCTATATATACAGGACACAAATATGTATACGCACTCCGGGCGACACCGTATATTTGGTACATCTTATTCTCTCTAACATTTTCCTCTTTTTTTTTTTAGCTCTGCGTCACGTACCGCGGCGGAGTTCTTCCGCGCTCAGAAATCGCATATCGCGGCGGCGAGGGCGACAACAGGTGGTAGGTTAGCGTGGTTGGCAAATAATGCCGCGGCGTCTTGGGGGCCGACATCTCGGGGACCCCCGGTTGCATCACCGCGCGGGCTCGCCTCTCCGCCGCCTTCTCTCCCTCGACACGCCCGCAGTGCTCCTGCACGAGCGAGGCCCATCTGTCGCGCTCGCTGACGTCGGGTCCGGTTCGGCACCGTCGTCCACCTGGGGCGAACCTCTGGCAACGAAGAAGCCAAACGGTCTTCCTCTGCAAAGAGAGGCGAAGATAAAAGAAAAAAACATAATCAGAAAAGGTCGGTGAGATAGAGACGCGTGCATATACGTAGCAAACGGATCGCACCACGAGCGTAAATCAAACGCTGCATGCGCCAGACCCGCACACGCCCACCGGCCGGACATCCTGTGCCGAGCATCGCTGTATTTAATGCACGAAAGCGAGCTGGAGAGCGACGCCTGTTGCCGCCATCGGGAACCGAGGAATTTTATTAGCTGCGTGTTTTACTCAACACTTTTCTTTTTTTTTTTTTACCGTTTTTACCTGCGTGTAGGCCGCACGGGTGACGCCGTCTGCGGGGCCTTTGTATCCGTGCGCGGTACTCTTCTTGCTCACTGAGCACGGGCTGAGCACGGGAGAGGGTTGAGCGACGGGGCGCTCAACCCTCTCCGCTAAATTTAGCCATGCTTTGTGAGTAGGAAAAAGGACAGAGATAGGGCTAGGGAACAAGAAGCACACAACTCACATCCACTAGCATGCGAGGCAAACATCTCACGGCGTTCTGGGGAACTTCCTCGGCTCTCCGTGCTTCCTTGCGGTCTTGTGCTATAAGCGCACTCTAAGAGGATCGCAGCAGGCTTTTGACCGGAAATTACGGCTTCGCCCACAATGTGTGACCGCCGTATTTAGTGACACTGTCACGAGGACACACGTTAGCGCTATTTGGAGAGGAGTGCATGCAGCTCCGGAATATCGAATTGCCAAGTGAAAAAGAAAATGATGTTCAAAAATTTAATATTCGACTTTCCTTAAAGGACGGATTATGACTAAATACTTGGGATTATCACGATAAACGGAGCAATCCTGCCCGAGGAAAGGACGTATGCATGTGATTATTGGTTGCTTCAGAGACAGCTGTCATTTATTATGTCAGCAATCCATTTCCGCTCTTCCCCATTTTATTTTGTGTGTGTGTGCGTGAGAGAGACAGACATGAGATGGAGGTAACAACTTGCGGCATGCCAGAAAATGGGGGCAAGCGAAGCTTGGCGTGGGCGTACCTGACTTACTATACTGCTCTATCTTTCTCTTTCTTTCTTGAGTGGGTCGAGGGCGAGAGCTGGCTACACGGTAAACGACAAGGGCACGCAGTCAGAACAAACAGAATCCAATCCATAATGGAGCGTGATATTCGACGCGGACACTCGTATGTCGCCAAAACCAGCCCTACAACGGTTTCGCTGGTAATCAGTAATTTGAAGCGAGCTATATCACTTTTTGGATAAGAAAAATAAAGAAGATGAAGATTGAGAATACCCCACGGAACTCCGGCACGAGCGCGCACGTGGTCGCGCCCTTCGAGCTGAAGTCGCTGCTTGTGGCAGGCGGCCAGCTCCCCTTCAGTATGTCGGTGGCGCGCGACGCTCTCGTGTATAGTCACCGAGCGATGACTGCTAGCCGCGGTTCCATAACCGTAAGCTGTATAACCTTCACTAGAGGGGTGTGGCCACCGCGCGCTTCAAACTTCCGGCCGGTTTCAATTTCACGCGCTCTCAATCTGCGCGAATATTCGTCGTACCGCAGTTACAGAAGTATATACTCGCCCTTTTCCGGATCGAGAACTTGATTTTACGCAGAGCTTGACTATTTCACATCTTAACTGTAGTGCCCCGTTGCGGCAATTTCGGCATCAAAACTGTATTGCGCGGCGCGACCGCAAGATTTCTTTAGTGACAATTCTAAACTTGCCGACGGACGGACTCGAAACAAGCCAATATCTTTGCTTGCTGGGTTGCTACACCCAAAAAAACGCGGTAGTCAACAACGCTCGTAGAGCGGTGTAAAAATTGAAACTAGTTATAAGGGTAGTCTCGAAAGTTAAATTCAGCCCCTCTTCGCGTTCTGTCGAAAATGTCGCACGCGCAGGGATGAAACAAAATGCCGGACTTTTTCAGTAAGGCAAACACGATAGCCATGCCATATGCTTGCATAAGGTAACAGGTGATTTTATTGTCGTGGCGTCTCGGTATGACGTGTCGGTGTTTATTGCTTTTCCTACCACCGCGCAAGTTCTCTAGCATTTATAGGCGTACAGTTAGAGTCGGAGTTCGAGTGGAGTCAAAAGTGGCCAGGAGGCAAAAAAAAAAAAAAAAAAAAAGGAGGTTGATCCCTCTGTTTATAGGAATCGGCATAACACGAAAGTGAAACCTGTCATTGCGAAGCTGTGGAATCTATAAGCGGCAATCTGGCAAATCGAGGGGCGGGAGATGGCTTGGGTACCGTGAACATGTGAAAACGTTAGATGTAAACATCACGGGCACCTCGGCAAGGCGCAGGGATCCTCGACAATTGTACACAAAGGAATGTTCTCGAAAGACTCACATTGCTCCGCAAAAAAAAAAAAAAAAAGAAAAAAAACTGATTAGCACGCGCGAGAGCCCTGCGCAAAGCTGCCTTAAACAAGGAGCGTCCGCAAACGGTGACACAGCGAAAACGAACGGGTTGTCAGCGGATCGTTTTGTGAACACGCAGCCCACTGCAGCGAAAGGCCAATCGTTTGCTCGTTGAAGGCCGAATTTAAATTCCTGGAGCAGTGCACGTTGCAACTCAGCACATCTGGCCACGGAAGACAAATTTTGTAGGAGGAACGCGCCCGAGGAACGCGCCCTCACGACGCCGCCACGTCCGTCCCTAACTTCCGCAGCGGTCGAGGCGCGAAGACTACCGAAGCGCTGACTTCCGGCGAAAATTAGCATGACAGTCTGCTTCGCTATTTCATTCCTAGATGGCGGTACCTACGCAGCGAACCTAAGCGATGCAAGAGTGCAGTATAAGGGAGGCGATGTTAATTTAAGAGTAATTTTGCTTGCTAAACACGATAGTACAGTGTACTGAACACCTTGTAATTTTGCTTGTTTAACGCTACAGTTCACTTTACTAAACGCCTTTCTTTAACCGGGTGACAATTACATGAAACTTCTGACGCGCTGCGGTGAAGACATAAGGTCCGTCTGTTCCCTATATGAGCAATGTTGCGGTGGTGTATCGGTAGAGCTCCCAGCTCCTTTCGTCGAATCACGGGTGAACGTAAGCTGGAGCCCGACGGGTGGAACTTTTCCCTGTAAATGTATGTTCATTTTTTCAGAGATCGACATCCACTTCACTGATACGTACGTACGTCACTGATTTCTTCGTGGACCCCAGCATAAAAACGGAATCGTGGATCAGAATCCATATATGGTAGACTGACGCTGTGAAAAGAAGCATGCTAGGGCTTTTGTAGAGCACGCCGTGGGAATGGTTAATCGGACGCCGCTATTCAACATCGAGCAAAATGGCCGATAAATTGCTTACGCTCGCATTCGCTGTCCATGAAGAGCGAACTGGTTTGCACCTTGCGCCTTAATGTAGATGTTGCTCTTGAGAACCCGCGATATCACTCTCGAGGTGACTCGAGTCATATATATATATATATATATATATATATATATATATATATATATATATATATATATATATATATATATATATATATATATATATATATATATATATATATATGCAGTTTACTTTTTCAGAATAGGGATGCCTTTTGTGCATGTGCTGAGTACCTTGCGATGGTTTCCCGCAAGTAAATGAGTTGGAAGTGTACGCCGGTCGATCGCGGTTGTTGCCCTCGTCTGCTGCCTATCACTCACTGCGCAGCGATCAATCATGAACGAACTATCAAGCAAGGGGCTTTATCGTAACTATTAAGGACTAATTGACAATATGCTTTTTTGTTCTCTTTCCTGTGTTATTTTCATTCATTGCGCGTGAGTGCTACTTTTTGCTCTCTGAAATTCTTTTGAGTCCCTATAACTACTATCGGCGGTCAAATGAAACGAGAACAGGGGTGTGGGTGGTCCAAGCACTAGAAAAGTTTTTAGTGGGAAAACATTGCACTTTAGGGACATCAGGTAGTGCTAGCAGACCGGATGTATGCGCCAGTAATGGCGATGACTGGAATGCGTGCACTTTACCATCGCTAATTCTCAGGCAACGCGCTGCACTGTTCGCGTTTAATTTGATGACGATAGTACCATGTTTGTTTGTATGCTTCTTCTTTCTTCATTTCAACTCCATGTGTGCCACTGCCACATAATGTATGTATGTATTTATTTATTTATTTATTTATTTATTTATTTATTTATTTATTTATTTGTTTGTTTGTTTGTTTGTTTATTTATTTATTTTGTTACCTCCAATACTACTTATTAAGGGAATCCAAACTAGAAGAGAAGCTCAGGGGAAGATGGATGCTTGAATCGATGAACAAATCGCAAGGTACGATTTAAAACAGGGAATGTCGCGGGAGCCAACGTTTCGACAAGCGGACTTGTCTTCGTCAGGGCGGCAACTGCCGCCCTGACGAAGACAAGTCCGCTTGTCGAAACGTTGGCTCCCGCGACATTCCCTGTTTTAAATCGTACCTTGCGATTTGTTCATCGATACTTATTAAGGGGTATTACGTGAGGTCGTCTGGTAGCGCTGCTCCTATAAGTTTCTAGAATGAACCATCTTGCCCAACAAGAAGTTTTGATAAAGATAATGAGTTACCGATGCTTTCCGACATGTAATTCTTACTGATTGATGTATCACGCTTTGGAGGTTTGTAGCAATGCTACCGAGTTATCGCTTTTTTTGTAGGGAGCTTCGGGCGATCTTTTTCGACTATTTCCTCCTCTTCTTCAAGGTCATTTTGAAACGAGACATATGTGGAATTCGCCTTAAGATTTATGGAGTAGGCAAAGTCAACAGGCCTTACGCCGTGATCCCAAGTCGGAAATGTTAGCGCGTGATATTTGTTCTCCTACGTAGTCTTCAGGGAAAAAAATTCAGTAAACGCACCTATAGCTTCGCGGGTCTGAACAAATTCAAGAGCTTATCATAATTTAGAAAAATATGGATTCCATATGGATCACGCACACTCTAGTATACGCATGCACCAAGGTAAGGTAAGGTGATGCAGAAAGACATATTTTTATGGAAGAATCTTATATGTAGAACGCCGTTGGCATGCGTTGGTAATGCGAACAACGTGAAGTGTCCAGCTCTGATTATATTTGAGGCAGTGGTAGTGTACATTAATGACGTGCCAACGGTACACACTCTCACGTTGTGTGTGATTCCCTCTGTGGAGGAAATATAATAGCAATCTTTTACTACCACTTGTTGACATCGCCCCTTACCAACACTACTCATCGATTCGGTCCAGGTCACTCCGAACAGTATATCAGTGTCCTTGCTGCGCCTACTAAGGCGACAAATCTAACAAACATCATTGAAAAGACGGATGGTACACGAAGTGTATGACGGAAGGTCGTTAATATATGACGAACAGCAAAAAGTCAATCTGTTTCCGGATGATAGGGAGCATCCTAGATAAGTGAATCAGCATAGACAAGCTGCACGCGATAGTTGAGAACCCGCGTGTCGAACGTTATAGCCACTGGTATAAATAAAACGAGAATTTATGAAAAATTAGCTGAGGTAAAGCGTAGTTGAACGTTTTTTTTTTATAATAGAGAAACATTGCATTAACGGGTAGGTCTATATGCAGATCATTATGAACTACAAGGGACGCAAAGGAACACTAGCGGTAACCACTGCTGAGAAGCGTCACTTAACATCTGTTTTGGTTGGGCTGCACAGAAAAAGTTTATGCCCATCAAACTCAGTAAACGAGGCGCCTGATAAAAATTCAAGTGAATTTACGTAGTTGAAGTTGTACAGGATAAACAGCAATAATAATAAACGGATAAGCTGTGTTAGAAGACATATTGTCCTTTGTGCTTGACATTGTTGTATAAGATATAAAATGAAAATAGGCATAGTGTAAATGTTATGAAACATGAAATTGTTCCAAGTCACTCTAAAAAAAAAACGAATCCAAATTACGAGGAGTTTAAATTGTTTTTAGTGGATGATATCAAAATTCAGGTGCCATTTCACCCTGTGAAGGTGTTTGTCCGGCGATGCTGTTTAGATGGCATGGCTGCATGTAGTACGACAGAGGGGGGATTTCTTTCTTTCTTCCGTGCTTTTTTTCTTTGAAAGTAATTTAGTATGAGCTGTGAAGGTTAGCATTCAATCAGTCACGTGTGGCTCATAACTGCGTTGAAGTTTCTAAGCGCGAGTTATTGGCGAGTTACGGTACAGCTTAACTGTAAAAATGTTAAAAAGTGGTATCTGACAGCAAGTGCTTATGGTAGTAATGGCAATACATAAGGTAAATTATACAGTGCAATGTTATCACCTATAGACTTATAGCTCATCTTTTCTGTATGGGGATTGTCTCAAGTCTTCGATCACTATTTATTTCCCTTTTCCAATCCCATATGCAGGGCAGCAAACCGGAAGTATATTTCTGGTTAACATACCTGCCTTTTCCTTCTTATTTCTCTCTCTCTCCCTCTCTGCATGGGGATACTCAAGAAGCTGTAACTCTGTCAAAACTGGCGATGTGATAACGCTGTCTGCTGGCTTCGACTTAAAGGGCAACTCCGGCGATTTTTCATTGTCCACTAATCTCAACGAAATTTTCAGCATATGTTCCACTCGGCACTGCAATAATTTATGCCAAGCCAGGTGGTTGCAGTCATTTAGATTCTTGAAAATGAATTTTAAAAGTTTTGAGCAGATTCCCGCACGAGCCACCCTGTGTTTTTGACGTCATTACTAGCAACGCTGTCTACCCGAGCATGCGGGCCGTCTGAAGCAAAAGGGCGATACTACAGCGCTAACATCGTCGTTGTTAAGTTCAGAAGAGCTCAATACATCGTTGGATAACATCGCCACTTTCATTTTTTTTGGCACCAGCTTCACCAGCTTGATATTTATTATGGCAGGGAGGCTGTGACGTCATCACATACGCTGCGCGAAGCGTCTACCCGTTTCGGTTTCGGTTTGAGCACACCGTTCACTCGGTTATTAAAAATTACTGGTGAGTTTCTGAGCAAATTGACTGACTGTGGCTGCTTCTGGACTATCCATACTGTTGGAAAACATCGATATCAGAATATCGTGAAAAGCCGTCGGAGTTCTTCTTTAACCGACTGGCTGACCATTTCAACGGTATGCTTCAGTAATACCTCGGTGGAAACATGCTAGATGTAGCGTTTAAATTAAATTTTATTGCGAACGGCGAATGTCCTTAGCTGTGTTCACTGTTTAGGAAAAGTACAACTCTGTTATGGACATCTTCCTTCTAACCGTAAGCATTAGAAAATAACTAAAACTCGCGAAGTGTTTATAGGTATATTATAGGCCAGATGACTGAATTACTGACTGTACGGGGTGTTTATTCGTGGGAAAGAACTGAGGGCTATTCCTTTTCTTTTTAACACGAAAGTGTTTTATGCCGGTGTCCACCACGACCCCGTACGTCACTACCGTAACAGACATGACGCAGTAAAATAAACATTAACATGAAAGAAAATAATTTAAAAAACTTTTGTGCCGGCAATCGAACTCGCAGCAGCCCGCTCCACGACGAAAGGTGGCCGGTGCTCTACCACTGCGTTAACGCCGCACACGCCCGACGCTGTACGAACGCGCCTTATATTCCTTGTTTCGGCGACGCTCTCGTCCGGCTCATTGCGAGCGCATCCAGACGCACATTGCCTGGAACAGTGCCGCCATTCAGGTGAGGCCAAGTGAAACGCTGCAGCCTCGCCTCTCCTGGATGGTGGCACCATTCCAGGGGCGTTCCAAAGTACGTCTCGATGCGCGCGTGCGGAGCCGCGCGTGCATCAGAAAGAAGCGTGATAAGAAAGAACATAGCCGCCTTTGTACCAACGTTGGATCGTAGAGCTTATGTGCGCCTACAGCGCAGAGGTAGAGCAACGGTCACCTTTGGTCGTGGTATAGCGTTCCCCCGTTGACCACTCTGAGCGTGATGGCAACAAGGACACCGCTGCGTTAGGCGCCCAACCACGCTAAAGATGTTGACGGGTCCATGTGGCGCAAGTAAATATGATGGACGCCTTTCTGGCGTGGAATTTACTATGAACTGTGTCCAGTTATTACGTAAACTACTTCAGTTACCACAAGGGGTTGGTCCTTGATGTTATGGAGGCGATTCGTGGACGTGGGCCCATTCACGACAAATGCTGTCGTACCCGCGAAACACCGATAACGATGGGCAAGTTCACCTCGATTTAACAATTAACATTCAACTGCTTATGCGAAGAGACATTTTACTTTCGTGTTATACCGATCCCTTTGACAGAGGGATCAGTCCCACCTTTCTTTCTTGCACCACTAGTGCGTCAATATAATATATATAGTTATATTTCTCGGCTCTATTCGTTGATTGTGATGATGTTGAGTTGCTTTTACAATGATTTAATATTGTTATTAATGCATGGATTGCGCACATTCTTTCGAGCG